>CM053605.1:150365203-150399121 GCA_028646535.1 Procyon lotor | reverse complement strand
ACCCTATGATCCAGCAATCACACTACTGGGTATTTACCCTAAAGATACAAATGTGATCCTAAGGGGCATGTGCACCTGAATGTTTATAGCAGCAATGTCCACAATAGCCAAACTATGGAAAGACCCTAGATGCCCATCAACAGATGAATGGATCTAGAAGTTGTGGTATATATATACAATGGAATACTATGTGGCCATCAAGATAAATGAAATCTGGCCATTTGCAACGACGTAGATGGAACTGGAGGGTATTATGCTAAGCGAAATAAGTCAGTCAGAGAAAGACAATTATCACATGACCTCTCTGATATGAAGAATTTGAGAGGCAAGGCGGGAATTTGGCGGGGTGGGGGAGAGAAATGAAACAGGAAAGGATGGGGAGGGAGACAAACCATAAGAGACTCCTAGACTCACGAAACAAACTAAGGGTGGCTGGGAGGCGGGAGGGTAGGGATAGGGTGGCTGGGTTGTGGACATTGGGGAGGGTATGTGCTATGATAAGTGTTGTGAAATGTGTAAGCCTGATAATTCACAGACATGTACCCTGGGGCAAATAATACATTATATATTAATAAAAATTTAAAAAATTTAAAAAAAGATAGCTGATAACATTTTTTTCAGCAGAAACCTTGAGAATTTAAAATTCAACTTGCTTCTCTGAATTCCAAATTATTTAAAAAAAAACAGCAATTTGTGCTCCTGGAATACTGATTAGTAAGATTTTCAAACTAGTCATAGGTAGCTAAGTTTTTACAGATTAGAAATATTTCGGAGGGTCACCTTAGTGGTTCAGTTGGTTGAGCATCCGCCTTCAGCTCTGGTCATGATCCCAGGGTGCTGGGACTGAGTCCTGCATCTGGCTACTTACTCAGCAAGGAACCTGCTTCTCCCTTTGCCTGCTGCTTTCCCTGCTTGTACTCTCTCTCTTTCTCTGTCAAATAAATAAATAAAATCTTAAAAAAAATATATCTTGGGGAGGACAAATTAGCTGATCTATACAAATCATTGTCAGCATAGATGATAGTGATTAAATTAAAAATTACAATCTTTGTGAAACTTTAAGCTACATATAAATCAAATAAGGCAATCTGTTTGAAATTAGAAAGTGTACTATATAAGAAAATAGATTTTGAACACACACACACACACACACACACACACACACACACACAGAAATAACCAGTGAATCATGAGATCTCATCATAAGGTTTAAGCAACTCTGAAGCTCCCTGACACACTTTCAGGTTTTAAAAGGTCAAGATCATTTTCATGCTAATGGCAAGACAATATTTGCCTTTCTCACTATATTGACTCTTGTAAAATTGTCATGAAATCATGGATAAAACTGCTTCCATCTTGACATTAATAAAGGCAGTCTTTCCAAACTGGATTAATAGTTTATATTCTGTACTACCATGAACTCACTGCTGGGAGGATGAGGAGAAGTCAGTTTCACTGGTGTCTTTCTCTGATGAAGCAGTGAGATTATTTATTTTCTCACATCTTGATTCTGAAGTACTTCACAAAAATATTCTGTGCGACAAGAGATAAGTACTTATAAAGTTACAATGATTGCTTTCAGGAAAAACATTTTTTGTGATTGAGTTATAACTCAAGTAGCTGCTTTTTTCACAAAATACCAGTTTTATTTGAAAGAATGAGTGACAAATAGAGCTATCAGTTTTGGGTGTGACGGAGTTTCTTAAAAATGAACAAAGTAAGCCATCCACTTCAAGAAAACTGACAGTATTTTCTGCCAATTGTAAAATCCAATCTTTGAGGAATAATAGAATTCTGTAAAATTTGTATGTGCCTCTACAGCTTTGACAGATTCGTAATACTTGAGAAACTTCTAATGAGACTGACAATACTTTTGTATTATATAATTATACATTAATATAAATATACATTAAATAATTTTTGTATTAAATAATTACATATGTCAAATTTGAGAGCATCTCCCTAACTCAGTGAACCAATGTATTCCAAATGACCAATTCATGAAGATACAAGATACAAGTACGTATGGGAAAAAGATCCTTTCAAAGTTAAAATTAGTCCAGTGGATTTAATGTGTAAGAATAGAAAAAATTTATTGTTGAATTCTCAGATTCCACATTATAGCTAAACTTTAAGGAACTACCATCTGTCATCTTATGGTGTGGTACCAAAAATATTAACAATTACCTGAAAATTATTACAATATTCTTCTCTTTTATCTAGCTACCTTCTATTTGTCAGACATTAAAAAGATCAGCAAAAATGTAGAGCAATGTCACTCTTCTCATTAATTTCTTTTTTTTGTTTTGAAAAATGCAGTTATTTTTCTTAAAAATACATTTTCATATTGACATGTAATGGTTTTATTTTTGATATTCTTAAGTGAATAAAATATTTAAAATTTTTAGTATTATTCTTAGTATAATAAATATAGAAAAACTAACTTATACGTTGAAACTTACTATGTTTGAAACTTCTTTTTTAAAGATTTTATTTATTCATTTGTGAGAGGGAGAGCACAGGACAGCAAGAGGGAGAAGCAGACACCCTGCTAAGCAGAAAACCCTATGGCAGGCTGGATCCCAGGACCCTAAGATCAACACCTGGGCTGAAGGTAGATGCTTAAGTGACTGAGGCACCCAGGTGCCCCTGTTCAAAACATTTTTAAGGCCCTGATGCATGTAAGAGAATTGCTCCATTTACACATTTTTAAATAATTGTATACATATATGCATATTTAAGGAGAGTATCAATCAATTGATCAAAAAATATTGTCCTTAAATATTTAAAATGTTTTTTTTTTTTTTTATTTTCTGGTGGAATCTTTAATGATATGATGTTCAAACAATATGTTTTTCTGGAAGCAGGTTTTTAAAAATGAAAATTTCTGGGGCACCTGGGTGGCTCAGTCAGTTAGACATCCAACTCTTGATTTTGCCTCAGGTCATGATCTCAGGGTTGAGAGATTGAGCCCTGTGTCAGGCTCTGCACTGGGTGTGGAGCTTGCTTAAGATTCTCTCTCTTCCTTTCCCCCTCTCTCTCTAAAAAGGAAAGAAAAGTTCAGGGGCACCTAGGGATTCATTTGGTCGAAACTCTGACTCTTGATTTCAGCTCAGGTTATGATCTCAGGGTCAGTGAGACTGAGCCCCTTGTTGGGCTCTGTGCTGGGCATGGAGCCTAGTTAAGACTCTCTCTCTCTCTCGTTCTACCCTCCTCATCCCCAGCTCATTCTCTCTTTCTTTAGAAAAATAAACCTCAGACTAGTCATCTTGTAGGTTTAGATATGAAAGTAGTAGTGATTGTAACCTTCACAAAATGTAGTATTTTATAGTGTTAGCTCATGGCAAGCCATGGAAAAATATTTACTTACTTTATCACCTATTAACACCCTTTAGAAAAAAAAAATGTATATCTAAGTATATAGTTATGTAGATATGGATGTTTTAATCTTGCTAAATCACATCAGCATGTACACATGTACATACAAGTAAATACATATATACATGCGCATGCACACATAATAAATGTGAATTTAAAATATTAAAGTATAATACTAACATGACATTAATAGTACAATATTAATTTTATTAATTTTATTTTTTCATGATTGTTTTTCAAATAAGCTCTACACCCAAAGTGGGGCTTGAACTCATGAACCCAAGACCACATGCTCCACTGACTGAACCAGCCAGGCATCCTTACAGGATTAATTTTAAAATAAATAATTAAAAATTGTATTTTAAGATGTTTTAAGTAATTATTTCTTTTTTATCTTAGGTAATCAAGATATAGAAAAGAAAATCAAAGACTAACCAAATGATTCCCTAACAGTGTTGAATTGAATGGAGGAAAATAAGAATAAGATTTCTAAATTTTTTTAACATAACTTTGATTTGGAGCCATGCAAATAACTTATTAAACATTAACTGAGAACAAAAGCAAATTCTAAAAGTGTACACAGAGCTAATATACCTAACTCTAAATCAAATAGAAAATGTTTTTTCAAATAATTTTTGAATATAATTTTTTAAAGATTTTATTTATTTATTTGACAGAGAGAGAGAGAGATCACAAGTAGGCAAAGAGGCAGGAGAGAGAGAGGGGGAAGCAGGGTCCCTGCTGAGCAGAGAGCCTGATGTGGGGCTTGATCCCAGAACCCTGAGATCAAGACTTGAGCCAAAGGCAGAGGCTTTAACCTACTGAGGCACCCAGGCACCCCATAATATATATATATATATTTTTTAACCAGTATATTTTCTACATACAAGTAACTGCGGAAAAATACTGAATTTCACCAAGGAAATTTATTTCTAGAATCAAGAAATACTAGCATTACAGGTTTTGAAAATACTTATGCTTATTATAATATAAACAAATATAGTGGCCCCTGGGTGGCTCAGTGGGTTAAAGCCTCTGCCTTCAGCTCAGGTCATAATCTCAAGGTCCTGGGATCAAGCCCCGCATCGGGCTCTCTGCTCAGCAGGGAGCCTGCCTCTCTGCCTACTTGTGATATCTCTCTCTCTCTCTGTCAAATAAATAAATAAATAATCTTTAAAAATGTGTAAACAAATATAAGAATTAAAATTATTAAGAGATAAGCCTCTTTTTGAAACTTGATTTTTAAGGTAATAAAAAGCAAACTGCAAACATAAAATTTTAAAAACTCAAGAAAAGTCTTAAGCTGTTAATTCTGAAGTGGAAATACCAGTTTGAAATTGAGAGTAATGACGATTCTATTCAAAAAGAAGGATAAAAGGCAACCCTCAGTGGTTTACTGATTAATAGCCGTTCTCAATTTCAGCCCAGCGTATATTGTCATTTCCTTCATGTGGATCCTGTTCCGCTCCTAGAAATGATGTGCTGGAGATTTTGGCTCTGTTCTCTGTGTGTTCTTTCATTCTTTCATTCTCTAAGTCATCCTTTAATAAGAATAATTCCTTTTTCTTTTTCTTTCTTTCTTCCTTCCTTCCTTCCTTCCTTCCTTCCTTCCTTCCTTCCTTCCTTCCTTCCTTCCTTCCTTCCTTCCTTCCTTCCTTCTTTCTTTCTTTCTTTCTTTCTTTCTTTCTTTCTTTCTTTCTTTCTTTCTTTCTTTCTTGCAGATACATAATATTTCAGTCTGCATCTTATCTGTAACAGGTTGTGGGTACAAAGGCTCTTCTGATTTCAAAACTTTGTCATTGTCAGTCCAATTTTATTATGTACTGACTTTAAAAATATTAGTAACTCCCTATATAGCAAACTATAATGGACTCTACTGGAAAAAAAAGCCAAACACACAAATCAATTCAAATAAGGCCCTTCTGTACCTTTGGTACCCTAAAAATCTATGATGATATGACACCTTTAAGATTCCTAGAAGGCTTATTATTAAGAAAGCTAGTCCATGAGATTTCATTCTTATGATACTTAGAAAGCTTCATGTAGCTGAGATGGTATATGGTATTCCACCTGAAATCTTCTGTAGTTTGAGCACAGTTTTGCATTACACTTTTGATTTCTTTACCTTTAAACTAGATCTTCATGATCTGGACTTGTATTTGCCTGATGTCCTTACTTTCTTTGAGAACAACTTGCTGTATGGCCAAATTGTTTTAGACTCTATTGCCAATTAATTCTGCTTAAAAACAGGATATTTCTTTACATGATTCATCTTCCTTTCTCCTATTATATTATAGGCTGTGAGAAGAATCCAGTAGGCTTTCAACAACTTGTACAGATTTAACATTTTCCCAAGCCAATTAGGTGCCCTTTCAATTAAAATGTTGTGCTACTACAAGCATCCTCCTTCTCCAAACTCCAGTAACATTTGGGTCACTGTCCTTCAAGCCTTTACTGTCTCCTCAAAGCCATTCCTATATCTATCTTCCTGCTGTCTCATCCTGAAGTCAGTTCCATATGTTTTGTTATTGGTATGGAAGCATTTCACTTCCAGGGACAAAATTCTGCTGTAGACATCTATTGCTGCAAAACAAACCAACAGAAAACTTAGAGCTTAAAACAACTATTCTATTTTGCTCACAATTTGGGGTCAGAAATTCAGGAAGTCTCAGCTCAGTGCTTCATCTGTGACTCACATCATCAGCATCATGTGCCTTATTGAACTAGAAGATTATCTTAGCTTACTAGGGCTGCCATAACAAATTACCAGCAAGTTGGTGACCTTAAACAACAGAAACTTATTTTCTCAGAGTTCTGGAGGTGAGGAGTCCAAAATCAAATTATCCATTTGCACCATGCTCCTTCTGAAGACTCTGGAGAAAATTCCCTCACTTTCTCTTCCTATCTGTGAGAGTGGCTGCTGGAAATCCTTGACATGCCATGGCATAAAGCTCTATCATTGCAATTTGTCTCTTTCTCTGTCTCCAAGCCTCTAACTTAACCATGGCATTTTTCTCTGTACCCTCTCCTCTTCTTATGATGCCAGTCATTGGCCCATCTTCATCTAGAAATTAATCTTGCCATCCTTAACTAATTACATCTTCAGACTCTATAAAGGTCACATTCTGGAATTCCAGATGGGCATGAATTTTATGGGGGATGTGGTCCAATGCATGACAATGATTCCTTTCTAAGATGGTCTCCCCAGTGACATGTTTAGCATCTTGGTGTTCCTTTGACTTTCCCTCTCGCTCTCTTTCCCTTTCTCTCTCTTTTTCTCCCTCCCCCACCCCACTTTCTCTCTTCACATAATGTCTCTTAATCCTAGGCTTCTCCTTATGGTTTTAAGCTTCTCACTGTCTGGTGGCCTCAGGATGGACACATTTCTTACATGTCAGCTGTCACAGTCAGAAGAATTTGAAGCTTCCAGTCTCTTAAGGCTTGGGAAGAGAAACCAACACTAACTCTTTACACAGTATAATATTATTTAAAGTAGTCACAACATCTGCACAGATCTAGGGGAAGAAACATATATTATTGATAGGAGGATCATAGAAGATTAGTGGAAATTTTAATCCACCATACTACTTAACAGTAGGGAAATCATGAGATATGAAGTATGAATATCACCTGTGAAATATTCTCACTCCAAAATGTTTAACTACATTTAATCTAATCAAGCATCTAATACCTAACATCTACATTAGAGAAAATACAGAGGTTATGGTAAGTTACATGTTTCTAAAATAAAATAATCAGACACATACAAAACAGAAGACAGCTGACCTAAATTACTGAAAGTATTGCCATTAGAAAAAATAAATGAGGGAACCCTTCTACACTAAAAGATACAAGAAGTAAAATAATTGAAAAACATGAACCTAAAATTACTCATAATATTGAAGTTATTCTTATAAAAATTAGAAATTTTTCTAAATGAACTAGGTATCAGATAATTATATTATTATATGATATATGATATAAGATGAGCATATATAGAGAGATTATTCTTATGAACAAAAATAGTAATGTGGTTATGCAAAATAGTTTACTTTTAGCATAACCATCATGAGATATTTAACAGGGAACTATCATGATATCTATCTTATTTTTACATGATATTGCAACACCAATAAAATTTTTAAAAAATTAAAAAAACTTAATTGTACAATTGTATATAGTTGATTTATTACATCTATAATTTAGAGAGAGCAAATATTATTAAAATCAGCTGAACCGACTTAGGGACTATATCATTATTCACTGTACTCAAATTTCAAATTCTATATGCTTGAAAATTTTATTGGAAAAATGTTGGAAAATAACTAAAATTTAAAAGTAAATTAGCACAACTTATTTGCATGATACAAAACCAAATGATTATTGTAATATAATGTTACGGTAGAAATAAATATTGCTAAGCTTTATGTGTACACTGGCTGCTCACAGAGAGAAAATAAAAATATAAGGTTTCAGAATCGTTGGTGAAGGCATAGATTTCCCTAAAAATACCTTTTATGTCATCTCTGGAAGGCCATTTTATCAATAAAACTAAACTTCTGTTTAATCCTACAACTTGAGAAATAACTATTCATTTAATTCATAGCTTCATTTTTCCTCCTCTGTGAAAGCCATCATTTGGATTTCATCTCCATCAAATGGAGATGAAATAAAGACTTTTGTAATCTTCAGGATAACAAAAGCTGAGAGATTCTGTCACCAATAGAACCATAGTAAAGGAGACACTAAAGGTTATTCTTTAAGCCAAAGAAAAATGTATCCAAAATGGAATATCAGAGATATATGAAATGGCAAAGAGCCATGAAAGATTTAACAAATGTGCGTAAATCTAAGTAAATGTTGACTGTATAATAAACTTAATTTTCTGTAGAGTGTGTGTGTGATGATTTTTCACTTCTAATAATGGCAAGATAAGTGGCTATACCTAATGTAAAAACTGGAAAATCAAAAGGAAGAACTATTTTCAAATCTGAAGAACAAGAAGCAGAAACCTATGATCCCTGAGAGCAATGGAAACAGGCAATTCAAGATCCATCACTGTCTCTGTTTTCTTACAGGAAGCACTTTCCTGGAGAGAAGAAGCTCAAGGATAGTGTTTCATTGAAGTAATGAAACAAAGATTGACATCTGAAGTACTGAAGTGATGAGAATTTGTGTGGTGGGCTGGGTGTAAGAGAAGAGGGAACTATGCAGCAAGGAAGCTGCAGAAATCCGCATGTGGGTTCCTTCCAGTCTTTAGCCAACTATTAAACTGAACATGCTCTATGAGAAACTCCATGAGACGAGACAAAAGCAACTATGGAGAAGGGAACAAATACTAGAGCATGAAGAGCTAAAACAAAAAAACAAAAACAAAAACAAAACAACAACAACAACAAACTACAGGAGCTGACATGGGGACAATGGATCCAAAATATTCCAAAATATTCTCACATATGAGAAACGTTGTTGAACAAGCTGAGCATTCAGTAAATTTAAAAACAAGCTGTTTTTTAGGGGCAGTACTAATCTAGGCTTATAAGATGCTCAAGATATGTATGAACAAAGTTTTAAAATATGCTATAAGAAATGTTCCATAGGACTTTAACTACCTGCTGGAACAAAATCAAACACACTATTAAGGAAGACAATAAATTCCAAACATTCAACAGCATAATATTTGTAATGTCTAGCATTCAGTCGTAAATTATTGACAATGCAAAGATGCAAAACCTAAGACAATAAACCAGGAAGAAAATGGGTTGATAGGAAAAACCAAGAAGTGACAGAGGCAATGGAATGAAATGACCGGGACTTTCATTCTTCTAACCTCTATTAAAAGTGTTCAAGAATATAAAGGCAAAGAAAGAAAGAGAATTATCAAAGAAAAGTCGAAATTATGTTTTAAAAGAATCAAGTAGGAGTTCTAGACAAAAAG
This sequence comes from Procyon lotor, assembly GCA_028646535.1. Lineage (NCBI taxonomy): Eukaryota > Metazoa > Chordata > Mammalia > Carnivora > Procyonidae > Procyon > Procyon lotor. The sequence goes on along the minus strand of CM053605.1, from coordinate 150,389,805 downwards.
GAAAAAGATACTTAAAATTATAAACTCACTGCAAGGGTTTAAGAGCATATTAGGTACATCCTGAAATATAAAAGAATGGTGAACTTAAATTAGACATTGGGGAGTATGATAAGTAAGTTAAGAATGAGAAAATATAGGGGTGCGTGGGTGGCTCAGTGGGTTAAAGCCTTTGCCTTCCGCTCAGGTCATGATCTCAATCTTAAAAAAATACTATTAAAAAAGAATGAGAAAATATATTGGACAAGAATGAAATATTAAAACGTGGCATAGACTTAAAGTATGTTGAAGGAGAATATACGACAAAATAGGACAAGGCATGGAACGAACACCAATGGAAGGTCTTGTTATATGAAGTGTTATTATATTGTTTGTAATAAGATAAAAATGTAAGTTTTAAATTCACGATGCATTCATTTTCTATTGTCCCTTTAGCAAATTACCAACTACAAAACAGCATTTATTACATTATACTACATGTCTGCGATCTAGAAGGCTGGAATGGGTATCACTGGACTAAAGTCAAGCTGTCAACAAGACTGCATTCTTTTCTGGGGTTCTAAGGGAGAATTCATTCCCTACCCATTCAGGTTGTTGGCAGAATTTAGTTATTTGTGGTTGTAGAATAGAAGAATCCCATGTTCTTGCTGACAGCTAGCTGACAAACTAGCTCATTCGTAGTTTCTTTTCTTTTTTTTTTTTTTAAGATTTTATCTATTTATTTGATGGAGAGAGATCACAAGTAGGCAGAGAGGCAAGCAGAGAGAGGGGAGGAAGCAGGCTCCCCGCGGAGCAGAGAGCCCAATGCAGGGCTCCATCCCAGGACCCTGAGATCATGACCTGAGCCAAAGGCAGAGGCTTCAACCCACTGAGCCACCCAGGTGCCCTCATCCCTAGTTTCTAAAGGCCACCGCATTCCTTGGCTCATGCTCTCCTCCTACATTCTGGATGCCCAAGGGCAAGTTGAGTACTTCTCAGGCCACATTACTCTTACTCTTTTTCTGTTTTTGCAGCTCTCTAGCCAGCTGGGAAATTCTCAATAGTGAGGACTAAGGTGGTTATACTGGGCCCACCAAGATAATCCAGGCTAATTTCCTCATATCTAGGTCCTTAACCTTAATCACATCAGCAAAATACCGTTTTTCCATGTAAATTAAAACATTCATAGGTTTTAGGGATGAGGGCATGGGCATTTTGAGAGGCTAGTATTCTATTGCACCAGAACATTATTAAAACTATAGAAAATAGAGTGCCTGGGTGGCTCAGTTGGTTAAGCGCCTGGCTTCAGCTCAGTTCATGATCCTGGGGTCCTCCAATTAAGCCCCACATTGGGCTCTTTGCTCAGTGGAGAGCCTGCTTTTCCTATCCCTTTGCTGCTCCTCTCTGCTTGTGTTCTCTCTCTCTCAAATAAGTGAAAAAAAAAATCTTAAAAAAAACTATAAGAAAATAATTAGAGTAATTAAAAAAATGGTATGGACATGATTGTGGATGTTACTTCAAAATTTATGAAGCAAAAACAGACAGAAATGAGGGACACTGAATAAACTCACAATTATAGTTGGAAATATTACTATTTTCCTCCCAGCAGGCAATAGAACAGGTAGACAGAAAATCAGTAAGATATTGAAGACATAAGTAGTACTATCATCCAGTTGGGTCCCTTTGACATTTATAAAACACCATACTCAACAAGAGCAAAATGCACATAATTTTCAAGTGCATTGTGCTAAGTTTTAAGTGCACTAAAATGACCAAATGATGGAGTCATAAAACAAAGAATCCCAATGCATCTCAAAGTTTGAAAATATGAAGAGTGTATACTCTGACCACTCTGGAAATGCATTAGAAATATATAATCAGAAGGTGTCTAAAAAATCTTCAAATAATTCAAAATGAAACAATAAAAAAGAGGAAACTTCAAATAAAATTGGAAAATATTTTAAGCAAAATAAAAGCAAAAGATCAAAATTCATAGGATGTGGCTAAAGAAATGTTTAAAATAAATTATAGCTATAAATGCTTATATTACAGAAGAAGAAAAGCTTAGAATAATGACCAGGAATTCCTTAACAAATTAGAGAAAGATGAGTATATTAAACTAAACTCAGCAGAAAGTAGGCAATAATTATAGGAGCAGAAATAAACTGGAAAGCAAACAAATAAAAAGAATTTAAAACACACACACACAGTGAAAATTGAAAAGTTAGTTTTTGAAAAGTACAATTACTGACAAACTTTTAACTAGACTGACTAAGGAAGAAAAAAAGACAATTGAAGTTAACACCATGAAGAATTAGAAAATCTGAATACCACTATATATATATTTTTAAAGATTTTATTTATTTGACAGAGAGAAAGATCACAAGTAGGCAGAGAGAGAAGAGGAAGCAGGCTCCCCGCTGAGCAGAGAGCCAGATGCGGGGCTCCATCGAAGGACCCTGAGATCATGACCTGAGCCGAAGGCAGAGGCTTTAACCCACTGAGCCACCCAGGTGCCCCGGAATACCACTATATTGATTGAAGAAACTGAATTAACCATTAAAGACAACTTTTCAAGGAAAACTCCAGGTTCACTGGTGAATTTTATAAAACACTGAAGAAAGAAATAATATATAAACTTTTTTTTCCAAGTAGGGATATATATATATGCTACTTTCCAAGTACGGTTTATCTCCCAGATGCAAAGATTGTTTTCAACATTTGAGAATCATTCAATGGAATTTAGCACTTAATAAATAAAAAAGAAAAAATGTATATGATACCAATTTCTCAAAAGAACAGAAAAAGTATTTAACAAAATTAAAAACCCATTCATAATTAGAAAAAAACAAAACAATACAAAGCAACCCTCAGAAACCTAAGGGCAGAAGGAAAATCTCTCCACCAGATATAGACTATGCACAAAAAATTTAGTGCTAATACCATAATGAACTCTACAACAACAAAAAATATTAATCCAAAAGAATACAAAGGAGATAGAAATATCAAACTATTAAATCAAGAAGAAATCAGTTAGTAAAAAAAGTAAATTGAAAGCAAATAAGTTGATTTTTCATCATCTGAACCCTTATTCAAAGTCTGGCTATGAAATCACAACTAAAAAAGAAAATCAGATAAACTTTTAATATATCTCTTGCCATCTGTGTTGTCACTGTCTCAGCGATCACCATTTATGACTTAAACTAAGTAGTTAATGCATTCAAATACTGATGGATGCTTGTATACCAGTTTTTTTAAAAATGCCGTAAATTCTCTATAAAAAGACATTTTTATACTGGATATGCATTTCCAACTGTATGTTCGCTTCTGACAAAAGGATATATACCAACTCTAAGTAAAAATTGGAAAAAAAATTTGCATAGAAACATTAACCAAGAGAAACTGTTATAGTAGAATTTACAAAATAAGATAAATCCCTGAAGTATAAGTCCTTAGAAATACATTGTTAGAAGGTAAATTTCTAAATAAACTCAAGAAATTTATACCTCAGCATAATTAAATCTTTATATGAAAATCTATAAAAATCTCATAGCTAAAATCATACTTAAAGGTGTAAAGCCAAAAGCTTTTCCTCTAGGATGAGGAACAAGGTAAGGATGTCAACTCTGGCCACTTTTATTTAAGGTAGTATTGGAGTTCTAGCCCAAGAAATTAGGCAAGAAAATGGAATAAAAGGCATCCCAATGGGAAAGAAGTAAAATTGTCACTATTTACAGATGACATGATATTATATATAGAAATCCCTAAAGACTTCATCAAAAAACTTTAAGAGCTAGTCAATTAATCCAGCAAAGTTGCAGGACATAAAAACAATGCACAAAATCTGTTGTGATACTAATAATGAATTGTCAGAAAGAGAAATCAAGAAAATAGTCCTATTTAAAATGGTACCAAAAAGGGCGCCTGGGTGGCTCAGTTGGTTAAGCAACTGCTTTCAGCTCAGGTCATGATCCTGGAGTCCTGGGATTGAGTCCCACATGGGGCTCCCTGCTTGGTGGGGAGTCTGCTTCTCCCTCTGACCTCTCCCCTCTCATGCTCTCTCTCTCATTCTTTCTCTCAAATAAATAAATAAAGTCTTTTAAAAAAACGCACCAAAAAGAACAAAATATCTAAGAATAAATTTAGCCGAGGAGGTGAAAGACCTTCATAATTGAAAACTATAAGACATCAAGGAAAGAAATTGAAGAAGACACAAATAAATGGAAAAATATTCTATGCTTATAGATCGGAAAAATTAATGTTGTTAAAATGTCCAAACAGGTGCTTGAGTGGCTCAGTCAGTTAAGCACCTATCTTCGGCTCAGGTCATGATCCCAGGATCCTGGGATCCAGCCCCAAATAGGGCTCCCTACTCAGTCAGGAGCCTGCTTCTCCCTCTTCCTCTGCCTGCTGCTCCCTCTGGCTTGTGGTCTCTCTCTCTCTCTCTTTCTGTCAAATAAATAAATACACAAAATCTTTTTTTAAAAAAAATGTCAATACTACCCAAAGCAATGTACAGATTCACGTAATCTCTATCAAAATTCCTGTTTATTTTGCTTAGTGCTGTTGTTTCCTCCTATTATGATTGCAACCCAGTCCCCAAGGTGTTCCTTAGTTTTTCTAGAGGTCGTTTATACTTCATTCTCTGACTTTTGCATGTGTTCACTTGACTGAAGTTGAGACCAACCTTCCTTTCTATCCCCTATGTCACAATGGTCCCTTTAAAGAAAAGCTCAACATTCATAATGCCAGAAATACAGTAGAATTGCAGCTCGCACTTGTGGCCTTACCTCTGTTCTACATTTCGGTACCCGTTCCTTGTGACTTTCCACCTTCTGGACAAACTTAAGTTACCTTCTAGTACAAATAAGGTAGATGTGAAAAGGTAAAATACAGATTTATAGTGGCTGTAGAGAGAAACGGAGAGAGAACATAAAATAATAGCTAGGAGGAGAAAGTCTATAACCAGACTATATTCTCCATCATTAGCTGTGGTGACAATGAGAAATTTACTTAAACTCTTTATATTTCAGTTTCTATGTTTGCATAGAGGGTTAGTAGTATTGTATAATTTATAATAAATTTATAAAGGTTAAATGAATCCATCTTTGTGTAGTGTTTAGAAGTACATAGTAAGTCCTATACAGGTATTTTTTTTTTTTTTTAAGATTTTATTTATTTATTTGACACAGAGAGAGATCACAAATAGGCAGAGAAGCAGGCAGAGAGAGAGGAGAAAGCAGGCTCCCCGCTGAGCAGAGAGCCCGATGCGGGGCTTGATCCCAGGACCCTGAGCTTGATCCCAGGACTCTGAGATCATGACCTGAGCCGAAGGCAGAGACTTAACCCACTGAGCCACCCAGGTGCCCCACTCCTACACAGGTATTAACAAATACTTAAATAAATGGGATAAAAAGTGTCCTGATGACAGTAGACCACATTTTTAAGAAGTTTTCCTAAAGGAAACTAAATACTCTATTAGAATTTATCTTTAGAAAGTAATAATCTTGGGCAGTATGTGAGAAATTTGAGGATGCATTCTTTGCATGAAATCAGAGGAAAGCTCTCAAGACCAGGGATTGCTCTTTTTTCCCCTAAGATTCTCAGAAATAGAGAGGGTCGGTTACATTTAGAAATGGGATCAGCAACTCCTGTACAATTTAAAGGCAGATAAAAGTGAGAGAACAAGATCTTTTAAGAGTCATGAGTTTATGGCTCAGTTTGGGCAGATCTATACATCTCTGTTATACACAGTGAGGTCTGTGGACTAGAGTTATCATCATTACCTGGAAGCTTATTAGAAATGTAGTATATTGGAGTCCATTCCAGCCCCACCGAATCAAAATTGCTGGGAGTGGGGTGTGTGTATGTTCGTCTTAACGAGCTCTCCAGGTGATTCTTAGGCAAGCTGACCTTGAACTAACCGGCCTTATTGCACTGTGCCTCATTATTATTGAACTGTAAGAAAATACTCATTAAAATCTATATGCGGTTATCAGTTTGTGCTTTGGAGAATTAGGAGAGACTTCTGATTGTACTGAGAAGTACAGAAGAGGGCAATGTCCCCTCTGGTTTCAGACAAACAGAAGTGGTAGTAACAGAGATGAGTTTGCTGGGATTAGCTTGTTGGCTAGCAACAAAAACATCAAATTGGTGGATGAGAAAGCCTGATAATAACCTGAAAGTTGTTGTTTTTTTTTTCCTAAACACATATGAGGCTAAATCTTTGAAAACTCTCACAAATTGCTGGGTAAAATGTATTGGCAAAATTATTTTTGACAAGTAGCTTGTCTGAGGCTCAATATTTGTATCTTGGTTATGGAAGGAAATGGGACCTTGTTTTTCTCACCACAGAGGAATGAGGTCTCTGTACAGGCAGCATCTGTCTGTCTGTCAATCATCCATCTATCAATCGTCTACCTATCTCTCTTTCTCTCATGTACTGGCAACTGCTCTCAATGCCATTTTAAGACGGTAACTACATTCTCTTTGCTCTGCTATTCAATCCTATTCCTCTTCAGTTGATCTTTCACACATCAGTCCCAGCATCCTTCCTAAAACCCTTGCCTTGCCTACTTCCACTTGTGTTTAGATAGACTAAAAACTACCCTGTTTGGTATATATGGCATTTTTTGGTTCTCGTTCATTTTTTAGCCTCGTATTTTACCAATCTCCATACTTTGATCATTAGCAGACCATTATCTAGTCTCACTGCTCATCTTAGAGTCCCTAAATAATTACATTTTTTGATTTTTAGGTGTTTTCAAAGGTTTCATTCTCTAGTCCTTTCAGGTAGAAAACTGATAATTTACTCTCAAGACAAGTTAGGCCTCATCCTCTCCAAATAGCATTGCCATCCTGAAGTCTGGATTAAATAACTTTTCCTCTGTGTTTTCCCAAAAAGGTGTACTTAAATACATCATACTATATTGTAATAGTTTGTTTACTTCTCTGAATACTTCATTAAATAACAAGCTTCTTAAAAGCAAGTATTTCATTTAATTCATTTATAAGTTCCTAGTATGTGAACCACTGCCTGACTGGAAGAAGTTGTTCAACACATGTTTATAAATAAATGAGTGAGTAAATGAATGAGAAAATAATGAATGAATAGTAGACCCTCTAACTTGGTTAACATGTATGAGCACAGAGAAAAGTAGTTCTGTGGGTAGGTTCAGATTTCAGGCCAAACATTGGGTCAGGGAAGAGTAAATCAAGGAACTTTAGCTAGCTCCATATCTGTTCACATCACAGGGTGTCCAACATATGCTCTGATTCTGTCGATGTATTTAGACCTCATTTGCCCATGTTCATGCTTCCTTCTCCATGTGGGTGAAATGCTCTAGTTATTTATTTATAGTACTACCTAAATTCAAGCTACTCTCCCTCAAAAAGATGGAGAGTGTCCTCTACCATATAGTATAATCTCTGCTAGCATCTAAAGGACTTTCTTTCTTTTTTTTTTTTTTTTCTAAAGGACTTTCTTAAACTCCAAATGCTTGGTTGTCTTTTCAAATCTCTGATTTTAAAATGGCCCTGGGAATTCCATCACTTGGTTACTCATCTGTCAGGGAATACACTATCTTTGGTTTGACCCTTCTAGTATGTGACCACCAAGCTGGCACTACAAGAAATATTAAGGTGGGGTTCTATAAAAGAAGAAAGAACACATGAGTGACATAGAACAGAAACTTACCATCTATAGAAACAAGGACTTCACAGACAACAAGATGTCAATAAAAACTTAATCTTTCAATAATCACCCTTAATGTGAATGGGCTAAGTGCTCCCATAAAATGGCACAGAGTTGCAGACTGGATAAAATGACAGGACCTGTCCATATGCTATCTACAAGAGACACATTTGGAACCTAAAGATACATCCAGACTGAAAGTGAAGGGATGGAGAACCACCTTTCATGCCAATGGGCCTCAAAAGAAAGCTGGGGTAGCAATTCTCATATCAGATAAATTAGATTTTAAGCTAAAGACTATAGTGAGAGATAAAGAAGGACACTATATCATTCTTAAAGGGTCTGTCCTCCAAGAAGATCTAACAATTGTAAATATTTATGCCCCCAATATAGAAGCAGCCAACTACATAAGCCAACTGTTAATCAAAATAGTCATATTGATATGAATACATTAATTGTAGGAGATTAACACGCCACTCTCAGTAACAGACATCATCCAAACAGAATCAATAAAGAAATAAGAGCTTTGAATGGTTTGACCCTTCTATTTTCCTCAACCCTGATCCCTTTCTTGCTTCAACTGTCACTATCTTGTTTTTAAACACTATGCTCTGTGTATGGATCTCGTTTCCATGGGTCTATCTCTGGTGCCCACACGATCACTGGAAATGAGTCTCCTTCCAGTTACTGCTCCTATGACTCCACTAATCCTCCTCAGTAAAGAAGCAAACAATGTGACTGTCTTTGTATAGTCTGTAACACTCATAACTCAAAACATGGCCCATGCCCAATAATATCTTGGCATATATCGCATGAAGATACATATGTATTTTTTTTCTTCATCTTCCAACTGCTATTTACTTCAAAATAATTGAAAATCCTTTACCATGCGGAAATTGCATGATATTTTTAATACAGTAAAGGTTTTAAAATCAGTTTTGTTACTTAATACCTATATAACATGAGGTAGTCACTTTATCTCTCTGAGTTCCATCTGTGAAATGGTCATAATAACACATAATAACAAACACCTCTAAAGGGTAACACTAACATGGAGCTGGATAGTATATGTCATATTATTGCCTCATAGATGATACTATAAAATGATTAATCCTATCAGCACTATCATCAATGTCAGATAAGTTGTATTGAGAACCTAGTTGGCATATGAGTAGATCTTAATGTTATAATACATTAATTTTAATATGCAATGTATTAAATGTACATTGATACATAAATGTTATGTGTGTGTGCATAGTATTTTTACATTATTCCTCCCAGCAACCTTGAGTTAGAATCTATAATTATTCCTATTTTATAGAACTTTAAATTCTAATGGAAAAAAGTCACTTTTCCAAGTTTACATAGATATGTATTGGTGGAAAAAAACTGGAGCTCAGGACTATGAATCAATGCCTGTGCTAATACTGGCTAATTTTTAAGTGCTAAGAGATTAAAAAACAATGGAAAACAAAAAACAGAGAATTATGAAAATTAAGAGGAGAGTGAGAAAGAGGAGGAAAAAATGGGAGATTTCATCTTATATAAAGAAAATTAAATCCATTAAAAAGCATTGCAGAAGTAGTTTTAATGTTATTTCACCATTTTATATATGTATAATATGCATGGATATGCATAATTCCTGATTCAAACTATGTATCAAATTATATTACCTCATTCATAAAGGGCAATTAGTAATTAATGAAGAAGTCCTAACTTGTAGCAAAATTATATCTTAATATGAAATTTCAGAAATTAATCAAGCAATGGAGCACATTAAGCTTTTCCAAAGGCTTTCCTGGTCTCACTGACATACAATTTAAGAATTTAAGTAACATAAAATGCATCAAGGGAAGTAATGTCAATGAACATATTAAGGCGATATGTTTGATTTAGTTTATTTAAAAGCTAATACCAGAAAACTAAACATCTTAAAAATATGATAATATGATTTGCATCGAAATATGCAAGTATCTTTGGCTCATGAACAAAAAAATGCAAAAACGCTTTGATATAAAATAAAAATGTATTTTTATTGCTTATGGTGCATCAGGATTTATAATCCAAAACTATTTTCAAAGAAGACAAATACTTTAATATTTATGGAGAATCATTTAGGTCATGAGTGATATATGTAAATATAACTCTAAGTAACAAACATAAATGATTTACTGAAGTTTTTCTCCACTTACTTATTTTCTTCACTCAAAATATGAAAGTTATTTTTAACTTAATGTGAAGATTTAATCTTTGTTAAGTCATGTTAGCTGTCAGAGCTTTGAGTTATTCAATTATATGGAGAAAATCCTTAGTAAATAAAAGTTTAATACAATTTAAGCTTTCCAAGACTATTAAAGCTCACACCCATAATGTATCAAAAGCACATGTCACTTTTAGATATTCAAAGGTAATCTGTAGGCATTCTACAATAATAATGAATGCAAATCTCTGTAGGCATAAAAGGTAATACAAAAATCAGGTAGAGCACATTATAAACCAGGATGTCCAAAGTTTATCTTCACAGAGCAGCTTCACTGCAACTAAAATAATACCAAAAAATAGATTAAACACACATAATGTCTAAGCACTTGCTTCTAATAATGGGTGGAGTAAGCTTAACCAGATAAAATAGAAGTCTGCTAAATGTGTACTCTGGCCAATTTAAATATTTAGCCAATTGCTTCTACTGTAATTTTAAGTGTGTTTGAATATAAATTTGGTTGTTTACATTTGAATATGGGTTGACCATGGCATAATAGAAATTTGGAAAATTATACCAAATGTTGTTAAATAAAATGAGTGTAATTTACTTAAATGAGATGATGATTTTATCATTCATTAACACTTCCGAAGAAACATCCATTCACCTTACAAGACATTTAATTTACATTCTTTAGAAGATAGGGTGGTGATAAAGTGAAAACAACAAATATTGGGCTTCTTAAAATGTGAATTTTGATTTTAGGAAAGATATATAGGAATTCAAAATAATAAAAATAATATAATATAATAATGTATACTATACGTATAATAATAATAATAAAAATAACCTATGGCAGAGTCACATAATTAATACAGAAACACTAACATTTACTCAAATAACAAATTTATAAAAATTAGTAATATATTACTTGAAAATGTAATTGAGATGGTGATGAACTGAATTACTTAATTTAAAACTCTGGATCTCTCATTATGTAGAAAGTTATTGGTAAAAATCATTTGACAAAAGTAAAGGGGAGACACAACATCCATTTTGACTAAACACAAAAACATTGAGGAAAATTTCCGTACTGTAGCTTATCTGCAGGGCTAGAGACTGTAGTTCGTTAATAATTTTAAATGTAAATCCTCTTTTTTAGATTTGTTAAAAAGAAAGGGCTGAGACAGAAGTAGAGAGTGAAGTTTAAAGGGAGGGATAAGGAAGGAAGGAAATGAGGAGGGAAGGAGGGAAGGAAGGAAGAATGAGAAGAGAAAGGAAGTGTTTTTTGCAGTGTAGCATTATTTAAAAACAGACTTTGAATAAATATAAATTTTAATATGAATTATAGATCAACCTTAAAGTATGTGACTTAACAAAAAACAAAAAATATTGCCCTCCTCTGAAAATAGCTCATAGGGGTTATGTGAATTTTAAAAATCTGTATGGGGCACCTGGGTGGCCCAGTGTGGTTAAGCGTCTGCCTCCAGCTCAGGTCATTGTCCCCAGGATGTCCCCAGGATGTCCCCTGGGATCCAGCGGCATCAGGCTCTCTGCTTGTCAGGGAGCCTGCTTCTCCCTCTCCCTCTGCCTGCAGCTCTCACTGTTTGTGCTTTCTCTCTCTGTGTGTAAAAAAAAGAAAAAAGAAAAATAAAAGGTCTGTATCAATAAACTCATGGTATATTATCTCAAGAAATGAAGGCTATGTAATAACAACAATACAGTCCATACCAGAAGGTTGTGTTTCAGCAATGAAAAAAAAAAGATAAAAATCTTCACCCCCAAAAATCTTATACCGTATACTCTCTTTGCCTGCCTTTCTTCCTACTTGTGATCTCTCTGTCTCTGTCAAATAAATAAATAAAATCTTTAAAAAAAAAAAATCTTATACCGTATTATTAGTTTCTTAGGCCTGCTGGAACAAAGTAACAGAATTTGAGTAACTTAATAAAACTATATTCTTTCGCAGTTCTGAGAACAGAAGTATGAAATCAAGATGTTGGCAAGGTTCATTCCTTCCTGGGGTCTCAGAAGAATACTGTGTTCCATGCCTCTCTCTGAGCTCCCAGGGGTTGCTGGCAAGCTTCAGCATGCCGTAGCTTATGGTAGTAGGACAGCAATCTCTGCTTCCCTCTTCACTTGGCATTTTACCTGTGTCTTTTCTCCTGTTCTTCTGAGGACGTTGAATTAAAAATCCACCGTACTCTAGCACAACCTGATCTTGACTTAAGTGATTATATCTGTACTGACTCCATTTCTAAATAAGTCCGTATTCTAAAGTTCCAGGAAGGACATGAATTTCGCCAGGCACTAACACAACCCAACAAAAACTCTGGAATGGATGAAAAGTAATAATACACATAACATGTGAAATATATAGTAAATTAGACAATACTAATTGCCATGAAGGGAATAAAGCACAAAAGTGAAAAGGTTGTCATCTTAAATAGGGTGGTCAGGAAAGTTACACTTAAGGAAAGCATTGCAAGATACAGGAAAGGGGTGCTGTACGGATCAATATAAAACCGAAGGATATGTCAACTAATAAATGTGCTAATAATCCTTAGAAATGGAACTATTGGGGTGCCTGGGTGGCTCAGTCGTTAAGCTAAGCCTCTGCCTTCAGCCTAGATCATTATCCCAGGGCCCTGGGATTGAGCCAGGCATCAGTCTCCCTGCTCTGAGGCGGGAAGCCTGCTTCTCCCTCCCCACTCCCCCGCTTGTGTTCCGTCTCACTGTGTGTCTCTCTCTGTCTCTGTCAAATAAATAAATAATCTTAAAAAAAAAAAAGGAAAGAAAAGAAGAAATCAAACTATTACTTCCATGTTCACACTAGCAAAACCCTAGCTATCTAAACTATTCTAGACTTTCTCAACTTTTTGTCTTTGCAACTTAATCAGCTAACTCTTCGAAGGAGAAAACTGATACTGAATATCAGGCCTACTTCTCTGCATTCTGTTACCTCCTCTATCTTGGTCACTCAGGACCTGGTTGCTTTGATAACCTTAAACGGCAACGTGTATCTCCCCTTGGATTGCCTGAACAATTCAGGCTTCTGTCTCACAGGAGCTTTTACCTGTGAAAAGGTAAAGATTCTCACCAGATTCTCATCAGAATCTCAAGATTCTCATCAGTCTGTTTCTCCATAGAAGAAACAGCAAATGCCCAAGAGAAAGAGTGAAAGAGTGACGTGCAAAAAATTGCACTTAGCTCCATGCACTTAGCTTCTCACTGACATCTGACTTCCTTGGGAGCTATCTGTTGTATTCGAACAGTTATTTTCTCTATTTAAATCTGCTTCAATGGTAGAAATTTTGATCTTCTCAGACTTTTCCCTACGAAGGAACAGCTGAAGTGCTGCTGAACTTTGAAAAAGAAAAATCTGTGTGATGGTTTTAACACCTGATTCTCACTGTTTTATTATCTTTCTTCTCTGTGACCTAATTTTGCAATAGTCTCCTCAGCTTATTGTCCTCTAGCTTGATCCTTTTGAAGTTCTTTGAACATATTAGGCCTTTCTCATATTGGGACGTTTATCCACGTGAGGCTAGAAATAACGCCATACCTAGCTCTTCCTATAGCTTTTTGCTTTTTATCCTTTAGATGTCAGCTGAAATATGAAATTTCATTGGGAGACTTCCTGGCATAAGTTTTAAGCAAAGTAGACTCACCACCCACCAGTGATCTTTCTCAGATACCCAGTTACCTTCAAAATAAAAAGCACCATGACTTTTACGACTTTATTGATGTCTTACTACCATGAAATGAGAAACTTTGTTTTCCTCATTTTCCATTTTAACAGTAGTTCCTGGTACTTGCTTGATGTAAGTATAAACAAATATTTGTAGAATTAAATTTTGTTGTTGTTGAATTAATTTTTAAAGGCCACTGAATAAATGAAATGTGATCTGCTTCAGATACATAAATGTGTCATGGTTTTGCCTAGAATTAAGTGGGATGCACTTCCTCAGATAAGAAAGGGAAGTGCTTAACTCAAACAATATTAGAACCTCCATTTTATAAGTCAAAACAAATCCTCCTTGGGTTACCCCATGGAATCATCTCTAAAATACTGTGAAACTATTAAAGAGTCCTGAGGCAATATAATAGGGAATTTTTATAATGAGGTGAGTGCAGATTAATGATTTTAATTTACTAGTAATATTTTTTGAAAGACAGGGTTACAAAATAATATAGATAACATATATGTATTACTTTTAAGGAAATAATTTTATTTTCTTAATTAAAAAATTAAATATTGTTTTAAGCTCTCATTTTCTACACCGTCTCCTAATTTTAGCTTTTAGTCATCATGTCAATATCTTCTAGAGCTTCTGAACTCTATAGCTTCTTCAAGAGTTCAACCCAGTACTTGAAAGATTCATATCTTTACTTTCACTATTCTCTCCATCTAAGTGGTTTTCCATCACAGGCAAACCTCCATACTGTGGACATTTATTCACTAAATACATAGTTACAAAGCAACTGCAAAGTACCAGCAAGGTGCTAAATTCTGGTGATAATATGGTGAAAATAGTATGGTGATATTCTCACTTTGTTTTCACCCTCACAGAGCTTATAGTAATGTAAGTTATATAGTTAGTTGAAATGGGCATTAATAGAAAATATGACTACTGGCACCTGAGTGGCTCAGTGAGTTAAGCATTTGCTTTCAGCTCAGGTCATGATCCTAAGGGCCTGGATGGATCCCTAGATTGAGCTCCCTGCTCAGCAAAATCTACTTCTTCCTTTTTCTCTTCCTCTGCCTCTCCCCCTGCTTGTGCTCACAGTCACTCTCTCTCTCAAATAACAAATAAAATCTTTTTTAAAAAAGAAAGAAAATGTGACAAAATAGGAAATTTAATTGTAAAAGATAATAAAAGTGTATATGCACATTATTCATATACGCACATTAATATTTATTTAATTGGTAATTTTACCTTATCAAAGATGTTGAGAAAACCGGGGCGCCTGGGTGGCTCAGTTGTTAAGCGGCTGCCTTCGGCTCAGGTCATGATCCCAGGGTCTTGGGATCGAGCCCCGCATCGGGCTTTCTGCTCTGCAGGAAGCCTGCTTCTCCTGATACCACTCCCTCTGCTTGTGTTCCCTCTCTTGCTGTGTTTCTCTCTGTCAAATAAATAAAAAAATCTTTAAAAAAAAAAAAAGATGTTGAGAAAACCTTCTTTAGGCATTTAACATATTAGTTTATGCAGAATTTAATCAAAACCAAGATGCTATAAATATTAAGAATTAATGTTATTTAATACATCAAGAAAGAAATGTCCATAAATTAAACTTTAATGTTATCCTTTATTACTTAAAATTTTTTTTATGCTTATTGAAACTGTTTAGCTTTTTAACATTATAACTCGTGCATATATATATATACTTAAAAAGGAAATTCTTTGAATTGGTTTTTCTTAGTCATTTCCTGCTTATTGTCATCAGTAACAACTTTTCCCATATAATGCAATCTTTTATGCCATCAAAGGATTTTTGGCACAATCCAAAAACAAAAATAGCATTTCCCTTTTTTTTCTAAAGTTTTTATTTATTTATTTGACAGAGAGAGAGATCACAAGCAGGCAGAGAGGCAGGCAGAGAGAGGGGGCAAAGCAGGGTCCCCGCTGAGCAGAGAGCCCGATGTGGGGCTCGATCCCAGGACCCTGAGATCATGACCTGAGCCGAAGGCAGAGGCTTTAGCCCACTGAGCCACCCAGGTGCCCCAATATAGCATTTCTTGAAATATTGTTCCATCTGTTTTTTTCTTAAAATATTGTTTCATTTATTTTTTTTCCCAGAAGGCTTTTCAAGACACTGACCCCCTTATCCTATTTGGATATGCCCCTATCGACATTTGGATGCCTATACTTCCTTATTTCTAAAATCCCCTTTTCATTTGTCTCTCAATAGATTCACATATATCTAAATTTTAAAGCCTTTTTGTTTAAGGAACAAGAAGTCACTGACAAATTTGATATTCATGTTTTAATGTCAGTCCTAAGCAATATGTGACTTGCCTCACAGTACTTTAAAATATTTGTCATCTCTTCTGTGGGATTTGACTAATTCTTTTGTCTTGACTTTCTTTGCAGTTTGTAATAGTTCATATTTTGCACATATCTCAATGACAAATTAAACAGTTTTATCTGCTTGCTGGCATTCCTTGGCTTTTTTTTCTTTTCTTTTTTTTAAAGTTTTATTTATTTGAGAGAGAGAGACAGAGCACAATGATGAGGGGTGAGGGAAAGAGAAACTCAAGCCGAATCCACTCTATGCTGAACGTTGGAGCCCATTGAGGCTTGATCTCACACTCTGAGATCAGCTCCAGAACCAAAACCGAGTCAGATGCTTAACAGACAGTACCACCCAGACACCCCTGTCTTTGGTTTTCATTAAGCAGTTGGTTGTTTCCTTGAAATAAATTACCAAATTGTAATCATTCTGATGATGATTATTTGCTTCACCGATAAAAGTTGTTGCCCCCTACTGTTTTAGTACCTTTCTGAATTAAAATGACTTAGTATTTCAATCTAATTTATAATGTCATCTTTCAAAGACATTTGAAAAGCAATTAAATACAGCAGATATATAACATCAATAACAGTTCAAATGAAATGTCAAAAATATGAAAAGCCATGGCCATGTTTGTATACTATATACATGCATGGCTGATATAATTATGTTTGAATGACAACCACCAGCAGTTGGGCAATGTCAAGGATTTCAGATGTATTCCATTGTTAGAGATGTTAAAATATGAAAAAAAAAAGTAGACATTCGAAAAGTAAAGAGGAGTTTTGCTTCTGTTTAGGATATAGAAATTAGCACCAGACCACTGCACACAGTGATTGCAATAGCTATTTTCCTGTTTATGAGCATGGGTGATTCTGAACACTCTTAGGTCAAGATTGCCATCTGTAAGAGGATTCAGTTGGTGAAAATAAAACAAAGGAAGCTTTTAATGGCCTTGCAAACAGATTGGAACACACGACTGGTTTCCCCATCTGATGTTCTCACCCTTGAGGATGTTGAGAGCTTAGGTGACACTTGTGGATAAGGTATTGAGCTGAAGAAGGAGAGACAATTATCCTACAGTTCTTTCATCAAGACATTTAAAACCACAAGTGAACTTAGGTCAACTAAATATACAAACCAGCCCTGACCTAGTTCAATTCCAAATGGATCTAACTACATCAGTCTTCTTATGCTATTTTTCTAATAGAAAACGGTGCTTGCTTTCTCTGTGGAAAGAAATAACATAACTTTGGGGCCAGGGTTCTTTTATATGGAAAAGCTAACATATAGAGAATAAAATAAATGAGATTCAAAATCAATAGAAATAAACGTGACAACACAAGTAGGCTCAAAGATAGCCAAGTAAGAATTAGTAAAAAAAAGTTAAATGACATAAGACAGAGTGAGTGAAAGGATACATTTCAACAAAGAAAATATCTCTGAAATAAAAAGACATTCCATTAATAAAAATTAAAAATTTGAAAGCAAGAAATCTTTGTTAAGACTTACTTAATAGAACTCAGCAGAACATAGAACATAGGATCAGTGAAATCAAAGAAAGCTTGATAAGAATTTTCTGAACTGAACAGAGGAATGACAAAATAGAACTGATAATAAGTTTGTGGGACACCATGGAAAGATTTATAAAGATTTGTACGCCAACAAATTAGACATACCAGATGAAATGGGAAAAATTTGGAGAAATGCACAAATTACCCAAACTGGCTTAAGAAGAAGTAGAAATTTCAACAGATCTAAAATAAGTAAACAGATTGAATCACTAACCAAAAATTCCCAGCAAAGAGAAATCCAGGACCATAAGGCTTCACTGGTAAATTCTATTCAACATTTAAAGAAAAATTAACAGCAATCCTTCTCAAACTTTTCCAAAATCATTTGAAGAGGAGAAAACACTTCATTCTATAAGGCCGCATTACCCAGAAAAAGAAATGTACAGATCTTTTCCCTTATAAATATAGAGTCAAAAATCCTCAAAAAAAACAATACTAGCAACCAAATCCAATAGGATACAAAAATTATTACATACCATGGCCAAGTGGAATTTATCCCAAGAATGCAGGGGTGATTCGATGTAAGAAAATTCATAACATGTAATATATCACATTAATGAAATGAAAGGGGAAAAAGGCATCATCTCAACTGATGAAGAAGTAATTTGAAAACAAAATTCAACAATACTTCATAATAAAAACACGCAGAAGCTTAAGAAAAAAAGAACTTCCAAATGATAAAGGACATTTATGAAAAGCCCATAGCTAGCATCATACTCAATACCGAAAAACTGAAAACTTTCCCCTTAATATCAAGAATATGACAAGAATGTCCTCTTCCACACCTGCTATTCAAGATTTTACTGGAAGTTCTAGCCAGAGAAATTAGACAAGTAAGAGTTAGAAAAGGTATCCAAATTATAAAGGAAGAAATTTTTAAAAATCTCTACTCACAGATGGCATGATCCTATATATAGAAAGTGGAAAAGAATCCACAAGAAAGCTCTAGAGCTAATAAATCCATAAGCAAAGTTGCAGGGCACAAGGTAAACATATAGATTGTTTTGGGTAGTACAGACATTTTAACAAAGTTTTTTCTTCCTATCCATGAGCATGGGATGTTTTTCTATTTCTTTGTGTCATCTTCAATTTCTTTCATTGGTGTTCTATAGTTTTCAGGGTACAGATCCTTTACCTCTTTGGTTAGGTTTATTCTTAGATATCTTATCATTTTTGGTGCAATTGTGAGTGGGATCAATTCCTTGATTTCTCTTTCTGCTGCTTCATTATGGATGTACAGAAATGCAACAGATTTCTGTGTATTGATCTTGCATCCTGTGATTTACTGAATTCATGTAACAGTTCTAGGAATTTTTTGGTGAAGTGTTTGGGGTTTTCTATATAGAGTATCATCTGATCTGCAAATAGTGAAAGTTCGATTTCTTCCTTGCTGATTTGGATGCCTTTTATTTCTTTCTCTTGTTTGATCGCTGAGGCTAGGACTTCCAGTACCTGTTAAATAACAATGGCGAGAGTAGACATCTTTGTCTTTTTCTTGACTGTGGAGGAAAAGTTCTCAGTTTTTCCCCATTGAGGATGATATTAGCTGTGGTTTTTTTATATATGGGCTTTATTATGTTGAAGTATATTCCCTCTATCCTAAGTTGGTTGAGGGTTTTTATCAAGCATAGATGTTGTTTTTGTCAAATACTTTTTTTGCATCTATTAAGAGGATCAGATGGTTCTTAACCTTTTTTTATAAATGTAGTGTATCACGTTGGTTGATCTGTGAATATTGAACCACTCTTGTAGCCCAGTAATACAATCTACTTGATCATGGTGAATGATTCTCTTACTGTATTATTGGATTTGATTTGCTAGTATTTTGTTGAGAATTTTTGCATCCATGTTCGTCAGAGATATGGCTTATAGTTCTTTTTTTTTAAGTGGAGTTTTTAGTTTAGATTTGTCTGATTTAGCTCATAGTATTATAGATTATTACAAAAATTCTTTAAAAAAATTAGAGATAAAAATAAATTTTCTGTCTTTTGAAATAGAAATTTGCCTCTAAGGACTCTTATTTCTATAAATTGGCTTTTATGGGTTTATATTTTTATTTTTGTATTGAAAAATCCATAAACATTTTGAAGAAAAACTGCAGGTTATAAAATGTAGAATTATATAAATACTGAATAAAAAAATACTGAATAAAATAGCCATATTGCATAATATATACTTCTTAAACCTGCATATATTTTCTGTGCTTCTCCTCTTAAATACTGTACATAGAATTGATATTCTTCAATAATATTTATCTAAGTAGTGGGCTTATGGATAAGTTTTCTTTCTTCTTTGTAGATCTTGGTATTATTATTGTGGTTTTATGTTTGTGATAAAGAACAATGTTTACAGAATTCATTAAATAGGGTATTACAAGTTTTCGGAAAGGATGATATTGAAGAATGGACATCAATTTTAACATTTAAATAACATGAAGTTGATAAAAAGCTTTAGGTGGAGAGAATAAAATGTAAGAAGTCTTAAGATGGCACATACCACGGTATGTTTAAACAACTAATTTAAATGCTATCTCGGTGAAAACTGATGAGAAGGGGGCAATTTTCCAAGCAAATTCCTAGAAATAGTGTCAGATTGTGTAAGACATTAAGGCCATGGCAAAGAGCTTGATTTTTATTTTTCCTAAGTGTGATGGAAGTATATAATTCAATTTACATTATAAGAAGCCAATTCAGACTTACGAGGGATAAATTGATTGTATTAGAAATCAGGGAGACCAGTTCTAAGAAGTAAAATTTATAAAATCTGTTATGTGGGCCTAGCCTAGGATGGTCACAATGCAGACAGATTAAGTTTAGATATTTTTTCAAACAGACCTTGAGTGGAAAGTTAGGGAAATGGAGAAATCAAAGATAATTCCTGGATTTATGTCTTGGAGAGAAGAGTAAAGTAGGATGCACCTACTAAAATGAGAAAAGAGGGGTGTCTAGGTGGCTCAGTGGGTTAAAGCCTCTGCCTTCGGCTCAGGTCATGATCTCAGGGTCCTGGGATCGAGCCCCGTGTCAGGCTCTCTGCTCAGCGGGGAGCCTGCTTCACCCTCTCTCTCTGCCTGCCTCTCTGCCTACTTATGGTCCTTCTCTCTCTGTCAAATAAATAAATAAATAAATAAATAAATAAATAATCTTTAAAGTGAGAAAAGAAATTGGTGGGTGAGTGGTAGACAAATCCTACAAGTAAATATTTGCATTTTAGGACATCTACTGTTTGAGATATGGAATACATGCAAGTGGAAGTTTTAGGAAGGCAGCAGGAATTTGAGTTCAGAGTTTGGAGAAGATTTAATTAGATGAATTTAATTAGCACCATATTGCAAAAGTCTTTGACTTCCAAGATAACATGATTCTTTAAAGAAAAGATAGCACTTTAATATCATGGAAATATTAAGCAATAATATTTTAAGAAGCAGGTAACCTACAAAGATTAAAAACAAACAAACTATATTTGACTCTATTAAGATAGAGTTAAGTACCGAGTCTTGATTTCCATTTCTCTAAAATTAACATATAAACTCCCTATTTATTAAGTTTGTTATAAAAATTGAATAAATGAATGCATTTGAAGTATTTTTTAGACATTATTAAGCCTTATACAATTAAGAATTATTTAGTACGTAGGGAAAATAAAGGAGTGTAAGAAAATGAGAATGATTTATAGAAACAGATTAGGTTTCTCTCCAGAAACATTGAATTTTCCTAAATAGATGCTGGAACATTTATTACATGCTCCTACCAGCTATTCTTTGTAGCTTCCTCAGTCACATGGTCAGTTGATCCAAAACCCTCAGTTTTTAATTCCTTAACCTCATCACTCTATCTATTTCTTCAATGGACTTCAGCCAACAAATTATGCTCTAGACCTTGTCAACATCAACTACTGCATTGTTATCGATACTGAGATTATAATAACATTTTTTCCTCTGAGCCCCAGCTCTCTGCCATCATTAACTCTTCTCCAAAGATTCTTTGACCCTACTTGGATATCCTATCAATTGACTTTCCACTCTCCCTTGCTCTGCTTCTCTCTCTATTCTTCTTATTCATGTTAGATCACAAAACCCATTATTATATAATCACTCCAGCACATGTTCAAAACTCTATTGTCATTGTCTTCCATATGCTCACCTGGTAAAGACTCCAGCCATGATTATACCTGAATCTCCACCTACATATAGCTAAAAATGGCTGGGAAAAGTTAGCTATGTTGTCTTGTTGTTGTTGTTGATGATAATGTTTCAGATTATGATCATATTCACTCTCCTACTCATTTAATAAACTAAAGAATTTCTAATTCTTTACACCACCATAAAATTCTCTCTTCTTCACTTTCAGGGAATTATTTCTTCTTTCACTTAGAAAAGAAAAGTGGAGTTGTACTTATCATCATTATCATCATGCTCATCATTTTTCTAAATATTTGAGGCTACTTGAATTTCAACCCATTTGTGTCCATATACACTAACACACGTGTGTGTGTGTATACATATACACACACCTTATAAAGTCATTCACCTGTCAGTGTTTCTGGTCAAAGACAACCCTTCTAAGGTATACTAGATTCTATTTAGTTCCAAACAGTAAGGACAAAAAGCATATAGTTATTTCTTTTTTATGTTCTACACTATTTTTTATTTGTTCAACAACTCCCTTTAGCAAACCTACTAGATTATATGTCATGTTAAAAGGAAAAAATAGCTCACTTAAGTAAGTCATCATCTACCTTCTGCGCAATGTCTACCCATCTTCCTAGCAAAAAAAAAAATAAGTCTATAATTCTATAATCAATGTCTATACTTAATCACACATGATCTTTTATTAACCTATTCCAATTAAATGTGCATTCCTTCTATCATGCTGACCTAAATTTTAAATTTTCAAACATTACTTCTTAGTCACTATAAAATGTAATCTCTCACCAGTGTGATGGACTGGATCAGTTTGTATCTCGTGAAATACTTCGAGCACCAAGTTATAGAACACATACCCCTGTCTTGCCACTGTCATCTAGTCTTTCTTTTTCAGTTTCCTTTTCTTCCTAAAGTACACATGTTGCCATAGCCTAAGGCACCATCTTTAGATCTTTTGCCTTTTCTGTTTACACTCACTTCCTAGGTGATATCCTTCACTTCCACAGCTTTCATCATGTTTCTCTGCTAGTGACTCCCAAAACGTTAACCTTTAGCCTCCATCTCCTCCCCAGACACAGAATATAATATATTCACCTGAATACTTGATGTCTCCCTTGGAAATCTGAAAAGCTTTTCAAATTTAGTATGTCCAAAAAGAACTCTTGGATTTCAACTACCACTGCTCCTGATCACTACACCCATATTCATTCTTTAATCTTCTGTTAGTTATGACGCTCTTCATAGAATGGCTTGGCTTAAAAATCTTGGCGATTCTCACTATTCCTTTACCTTTCTCATGTTTACATCCAATTCATTTGTAACTCCTTTCAACTCTACTTTTAAATTTATCTCAAATCCAATGACTTCACATCACCTGTCACAATCAGCACAATCTAAGTCAGAGAGCTACAGTCATCTGTCACCTAAACTACTGCAGTAGCTTTCCTGCTAGTCTTTCGGTTTTTACCCTTGTCTTCTAAAATCTATACTCTTAACAAATAAACATGACTTCATTTCTTGAACTAAAATGTTCATAGATTTCCTACCATACTAAAAATAAGATTGAAATTTTTTCCCAATGCCTAAAAATCACTTAGGTAATTTTTTAACTAAATTTTTTCTTAATCACTTATAATCAAAATAATTTGATTAATGTTCTCAATTGTTTTACTTTGCTTTTTTCCTTAAGGTCTCTACAAATGTGATCCTTCTGTCCAGAAAGCATTTCCACTAATTATTCACAGAGATAGCATCGCCCTTTGACTCTGGATTCGGCTCAATGATCACCTTTTCAGAGAGACCAATTCTGAACAATCCATATAAAAAAAGTCACTCATCAATGTTTATTTCCTTAAATGTTTCATTTACCATCACTGCAAACTCCCCCAAATTTTCTTTTGTATTTGTTTGTTTTAATTCTCCTGTGTTTTAACTTTATTTATTTTAAAGGAGGTTTATTGTGTACCTCCTTATATAAAATGTGAACTCTGAGAGGGAATTTTTTTGCCCAACTACATCTCCAGCACTTGCAAGAAAGGCTTGTATGAATGTGTGTACACGGATATTTGCTGTTACAAACTAAAATTGGTATCTTTTAGTCTATCTGAAACTCAAATAGACACAAATAAGATTTAGGCATTTATTATTTACATAAAGAGTTTTAAAAGATCATAACTCATATCCTATATTAACTCCTGTATTAATAGGAACATTTGTGATTATTTAATCATTTTTGTCTACAAAGAGGATTAGCATTTTAGATTAGACATTTAGTCAATTTGGATGACTGAGAATGGTAAACACATCAATAAAATTTATCCAACAATTTTTAATAATAATACTAATAATGTTCAGAAATATTACCCATTGGAGCATCTAGTTTCAGCGCCCAGCTGTTGATTTCTGCTCAGGTCCTGGTCTCAGGGTAGTGGGGCTGAGCCCTGCGTCAGACCCCTCACTCTGTGGGGAGTCTGCTGGAGATTCTCTCTCTCCCTCTTCCTCTGCCCCTTCTCCCTGCTCACTCACACTCTCTCTGTCTCAGAACTAAATAAATAAATCTTAAAAAAAATATATTACCCACTGATTCAACAATTATTTATTCAACATCTGTTATGTTTGTTCACTGTCCTAGATCATAGACACACAGCAAAATCACAGTACACAGCAATTTCCCACAGAGATCTCATATACAATTGGGAGGAAACATAACAAATTCAGTTACAATCAGTAACTGAATCTAGTATCTAGTATGAAGGAAAGTTGTAATAGCTATGGAGAAAAATAAAGCAAGGAGAGGAGATGAAGTGTCCTGGAGGAATTAAGAGAACAAGTCAAGTGAACATGTGGAGGAAGAAAAATCTTCTGGCGCCTTTACTGTGAGAGCCAATGTGTTCAGTACCTTGTTTGTATTCTCTCATTTTATTCAATCCTTTTAATAGTCCTCTTAATATTTACTACTTTTGCTTTGACTTTGGATGTGAGGCTCAGTGAAATTAGATGGCA
>CM053605.1:150335596-150365103 GCA_028646535.1 Procyon lotor | reverse complement strand
TTTTTTTTTTTTAAAGATTTTATTTATTTGACAGAGAGAAACACAGCGAGAGAGGGAACACAAGCAGAGGGAATGGTAGCCGGAGAAGCAGGCTTCCTGCTGAGCAGAGAGCCGGATGCGGGGCTCGATCCCAGGACGCTGGGATCATGACCTGGGCTGAAGGCAGATGCTTAATGACTGAGCCACCCAGGTGCCCCTAAAAATAACTTTTTATTTGAACAAAATATCTTTCTTTACTACATTCAGCTAAAGTAAGTAATAAAGACATATATTGATGAATGAGAATAAACACTTATTTTATACTTACTAAATAAGCACTTTTTGGAATGTTGTGCATACATTAACTGATATAAATCTCCTAATGCATTATGAAGAAATAATTTATTTGGCTGGACGTCTTCTGTTTGTTCACAGCTGGTTAAATTTGCTTAATTGTAATATACATAGATCATGATGAGCAGTATCATGAGATTTGGTTGATGAGTTTTTGAAAGGTTGCCATACTGATTATCAGACAAGGATTCCATTTTATTTAAGTCTGATTCTTAACTATTGAACAGAAAGGATAACAGAATTAAATTTAAAAATGTAGTGCACTAGAACGGTTGATTTTCTCCCAGTACCATTTTCTGAATGCACCATTAGAGAGCACACATTACGTCTCCCTACTTAACTTCCGAGGAATCAGACTAGGAGAAATCGGAACTCATAGAGCTTGCTGGCTTTGAGTCACCTAACCTAATCAGCTTCACTAGAATTGTAAATTATAATACTATCAGTAGCCGGAGAAACTGAAATTAGTGAATTAATATATGGCAAAGTGATTGCTCTCCTCTTCAGAGGCAGAATGACTTAGAAAAATCTTGAAAAATTATTTTCAGTTTTATACATTTGTGTTAGCTCTTGACAGCAGTAAAAACATTTCCTTGGAATGTTAATTGGATGTTTTCCCTTTTGCAGTGATACAGTGACCAAAATACTTACTGTTTGACAATTGCTGTGCTAAGAGATAACAGATAAGCATGCTTCACAAAGCATTCCCTTCAAAGGAAACTGCACTAGACGTCCACTAATTTGATCTTATAAATGTGTCTTATGGACCTCCATGTTTAATGTTTAATTCTTAAAGTCTTTCCTCAGTGCATTCTCAATGTATTTTATTTTTTCAAGCAAATATCAGACAAGAACTTTAAAAATTAGTATCATCCTCTTTGGTAGCTGGAAAGGACAGACAACATAGCATGTATCGCTGACAAGAATCACACGGTAATTGGATATAGTGAGATTTAAAACTGTTTTACTGTGAGTTTTCCTTCGTTTTTTGGTAAGCATCATGCTAGATACAGAAAAAAGGTGTGTATTGTTAAAGACAGACAAGTCTCTCACTGGAGCTTGAGGGCAGTGGTTGCAGTTTCACAGAGACTGTAACTGAATTCAGGGGACCCTAGAGGATATTTCTAGAAGTTACTTGCTAATTATGATTTTGTTACATCACTATTAATGTGGCCCAGCTATTCTTGCCCAATATCCCAGTACTATGCAGCAGATTCCCACCTTATTTCTTAGTCAACATTCTCAATACAGAGTCTATTGTGGTTACACAGAAATTTTTATTACAACCTTTTTCATAAACCACTATGGGTCTGCTAGCTATGGGTCTACACCATACAAATGAAAGGATGGAAGATGAAACAGAAATTGTAACTAAGGGTTCCAGTACAAGTAGTAGGTCTCAAGAGTTCAAATTGCCATTCAGTACATCATTTAGATGCAAAATAGTCTTAATTTAAATTAATGGCTCAAAAGAAAACTCGTATTAGAAAATCACTAATTCACTAATTCGATGCTATTGGAGATATTCTTACATCATATATGGTGAAATATATATTAATGTGCTTATTATTATTGGTATTAGGTTAATATTTATAATTCCCTAAAGAGAGAATCATTAATGTGCTCACTATGTTGATAACTGAGTTTTATCTCCAGGCATTTAAAAAGTTGCATCTAATTTGAATATAATAATCACCAATGTCAGATTTAGAAATATTCTCAATAGAACCAATGTTTTATAAAAAATGAAAGACATAATCTGAAGGGAATTCAGTGGGTCCTCCTACTCAAAACTATCTTCTACCTATCATAGAATCTGAAGAATCTCAATCAATAGTATCTTTTTTTAAAAACCCATACACTTAGCTATTCCTAAGAGATTGTTAGTGCCAATGTCTAAGACATGATTTTGCCATAAAATGTCTTAACAAACTCTGTATAGTCTGCCCTCCTTAAAATGACAATCTGGAGCTCTGGATTATATGCAAAACTACATATTTGATTAGTAAAAAACAAAACAAAACTTCCTGTTGGCTCCTTAGCTCCACTGAAAGAAAACTCTCATTAATAAATGTCTTCAATATAAGCATACTCAAATGAAAATGATCAATTGCCTGTGTGGAGATTAACTTCCATTGTTACTGTTGTTGCTAAAAATAATTCAGAATTGGCCAATATATTATAAAACCTAGAAAAATAATACAAAGAACTGAAAAATGTTTATATGTGCTTCAATTTTAGGGTTGACCAGGCATAATTATAGCTATAAAATGGATCTGATTTTTCTGTAAGTACTTATAATGGCCACCCATTCCTCTTCTAGTTTTTATATCTTTTTCATTATGTGGATTTTTCTTTCACATTTAGTCTTTTTTTTTTTAAGATTTTATTTATTTGACAGAGAGAAACACAGAAAGAGAGGGAACACAGGGAACACAAGCAGAGGGGATGGTAGTGGGAGAAGCAGGCTTCCCGGTGACCAGGGAGCCTGATGCGGGGCTCGATCCCAGGACCCTGAGATCATGACCTGAGCCAAGGCAGAAGCTTAATGACTGAGCCACCCAGGCGCCCCTCTTATTTAGTCTTTTTTTCCACAAAACACCATGAGGTAATATTCAGTTTCAGTTAGCCATACCGTAATACATATATTGATTCTTGAATTCTTATTTATTTAAGGCACAAAATCTCAAATTTATCAAAACTCAGAAAGGTCTAAAATAATTAATCAAGCAAATAAAAATATGACGCAACTTGTTATTTTATTTTATTTTACTTTGTTTTATTTTTTTGCAACTTGTTATTTAAAATACTTGTATAAAGTGAGCTGATTCATGCCATTCAAGGTATATTTTACATAATAGCTGAACTAATATATTCTATTGAATTGCTACATTATTAATCCCAAATTTATTAAAATAAATATACTGTTGTACTATAGGAATATCGTTGTTATAGGACTATTGAGATTAAATTTCTACATATATATAGAAAATGTGGAAAATAACTTGCATTATATTTTTATAATCCATAAGCTGAAATTTTCACACATGTGCAACATATGTCACATCTTCATTGCATAAATGGCCTTTACTAAAGGTAACCAAATAAAAATGTGTAGTTTTTATATAGCTTGAAATGTATATGAGAGTAAGACTTCCTTGCTTTCCTCTATATTTAGTTAGGCAAATAGGATATAATATAATTTTTTAGATCATTAAGATTTTTGAGGAGTTTTGGAAAGAATTAATTGTTATATATTTATCTAGACAGATGATTCATGAGAAGTGTTTTTGGTGAATTCTGGCTCTATGTAATAGTAGGTGGTCTGTGATCAATGTCTGCTGTAGTCAAATAAGTCTGAGAAATTACTCTTTACAAGAACTTGTCCTTTTTTTTAAAGTTTATTTTTTTCTTTACAGAAAGAGAAAGAAAGAGAATGATGGCATGTGCAGAGGGAGGGGCTGAGGGAGCGGCAGAGGGAGAGGGAGACATCAGACACTCTCCCACTCAGTGGGGAGCCCTGTGAGGAGCTCAATCCCAGGACCCTGAGATCACCACCTGGCTAAAATCAAGAGCCAGATGCTTAACTGGCTGGGATACCCAGATGTCCCAAGAGCTTATCCTTGTTGTGTCACAGTCAAGGCTCACAGAAACTTGTTGGAGGTAAAACAATCAAATGTATAATTCAACAGCAAATTCAACAACACACAACCAAACACACAAACAGAAACAGGAAGTAACAGGTTAACCTAGTGTCGACAAATGTATTTGATTAAGGTATTTTTTCCTTCATAAAACTTATTTTATAGGGGTGCCTGAGTGGCTCAGTGGGTTGAGCCTCTGCCTTCAGCCCAGGTCATGATCTCAGGGTCCTGGGATCGAGCCCCGCATTGGGCTCTGCTCGGCGGGGAGTCTGCTTCCCCCCCCTCTCTGCCTGTTGTGATCTCTCTCTTTCTCTGTCAAATAGATAAATAAAATCTTAAAAAAAAAACTTATTTTATAAAGCATAATTTGGAGAGCAATCAAGATCGAAAGTATTAAATTTAGATTGGGGAAAATGAAAAATCAGTTTACCTAACTTTCCTCATCTTCTAAGTGGGAGTGATACCATCATTCTTTATTGTTAAGATTTGAACTATGAAAGTAAGTATAGTTTTAACACATGACAGTTATTATTTTCAATACCCCAAAATATTTTCTGATGCACTTGTACCTTTAAATGGTACATATTTTGGGGCGCCTGACTGGTTCAGTTGTTGCGTCTGCCTTCAGCTCAGGTCATGATCCCAGAGTCCTGGGATCAAGCCCCACGTCAGGCTCCCTGCTCCACGAGAAGCCTGCTTCTCCCTCTTCCACTCCCCTGCTTATGTTCCTGCTCTCACTATCTCTTTCTCTGTCAAATAAATAAATAAAATCTTTAAACAAATAAAAAAATAATAAATGGTACATATTTTCCATAATTCTATTATTATTTTTATTTAATTTCAATCACCACAGATTAAATGCTTCACGAGACTGAACATTAAATTAACTTAAATTTCAACAAGTAAGCAATTACCAAGTCTATGTTAATGCCCTAATATTTTGTGATAATATTCACCCTTAGATCTATACTCTTCCAAATGATTATTTGTTCTTTCCTTAAAGGCAAAGATCATGTTAGCATCCCTTTCACTGACGTCAAAATAGTTGATCCCTATCTTGCCCTAAGAAGAGACTATGGGGAAAAGGTGAGGAGTTGGCAATCCACAATGTCATAAACTTGGGTATTGTATAATACATTTTTTACTCACTATAATTTACTTACTGTGTTAAGATGATATGATCTTCTCAAGTTTTTTCTTCTGAAATTACTCTTTTTCTAGTATATTTACAATTCTCCATATCCCCTGAATTAGTTTTATACTACTATATGACAAATCACCACAAAGTTAGCATCTTAAAACATCCCACAGTTATTATCTCACAGTGCCTGAAGGTTGCCAGTCTGGGTGTGGCTAGGCTGAGTCTTTTTCAGGATGTCACTCAGGACTGGGTTCTTATCTGAAGGTTTGACTGGATTACGGTAAAATTCCCACTCATACAGGTTATTGGTAGTATTCATTTTCCTGCAGCTGAAAAATTCATGGAAGCTTGAGGTTTCAAAGTCAGCAATGGAGGAAGGGAGAAAGAGATTGTAGAGCAAGTCAGTTAGCAAGATGGTATTTTATATAACATTGCGTAATCATAGGAGTGATATCCCATCACCTTTGATATATGATGGTATGTAATCACTGGAATGGTATCTAATCACTAACTGTATTCTAAAAGAAAGTCACAGATTCTGCCTGCACAAAGGTGAAGATTTTATAAAGGAGTGAGAGTGAATACCAATAGGTGTCTCTGCCATAAGTCGGTGTCACAGAGGAGGATATGGGCAGGATCAACAAGTCCCTTGGCATTCTCCCCTGCTTTGGGAAACCCAGAGCTCTTTGGGTTCACCAGGACACGATACAGAGCTCTAAAGATTGCACACCTCCTCTTCCTCTCTCCAGGACCCTGAAGACATAACCTAGATGTTCAGATTTTCATTTCCCTCCTTAGAAAAAAACATTCACATAAAGTTGAGGTGAGTAATCAAAAGGATAAGTCATTACAGTGCTGAAGAACACATCCTATGTCTCTAACTCTCCCCAGTCTCTAAAGCTGCAAAGTGAAGACTTTCAACGCCTCAAATAACAGTACCTTGTGTGACGGTGAGTACTTGCCATACTGGTTATGGTCACAGACACCTAGCAATTGTTCCTACCCCTTCATCTGGCTCTCACCATACTGCAAGGACTGAAAGGCTAAAAACTACAATCCCAGACTCTTTCCACTTAAGTTTGAGATGTGACTTAGGTTGTTCCGAGGAAATGAGTCCATACCAGATTGGGAAGGCAGGATCTATTCACCCCTAAGCTGCAGTGGAGACTGATACTACTTTGTAGAACAGAAAGCCTCTGTGTTTCAATGTGTAAGAACAAGCCTTGTGGTGCAGGGCAGCTCTGTAAGTCGCAACAATTTCCTATAGCATCCTGAACCCTGAGTGGTTGTAGGAGCCTTTTGATGACTTCTGGATTGCAGCAATAGCTGCCATGGCATGAACTTGAAGCCTGTGGCAGTGACCTGACTTCAAACCCGTATCTTCTAACTGTTAAAAATGTGAAATACTTATGGCAGGTTTTGGGGGTTTTTTTGTTTGTTTGTTTTTGTTTTTGTTTTGTTTTTTGTTTTTTTGCATTAAAACTTGTATAAGCATCTTCCAAATGCAAGTCTAACTTATAAATTTTCTAAAAATGATGTGTTTTGCTTTGGTAGCTTCTTGGTTTATAAATGAAGATGATTCCAAGGTTTCTGGTCTTTGCTTTGTTCAGTGTAACATGCACTTAATTTCTTTTGAACATAAAACCTGCACATTTAAACATTACACTTCTTTGATTACATTTGTTTGAATATAGAATAATTTACCACTTTCACTGTATTTATGCATAATTCACATTGTGTGAATGATTTCCATAAATAGCTGGCAAGAATCACATAACCATGAGACTTAAGAAAAGTGACTATATTGTGCATATTGTTAGTGATTTAATATTTTTAACATAAAACTCATTTTAAGAGGCAACATAAACAATGTTAAAATAATGTTAGCCCCAGACGATAACCAAAAATGGTTGTAAGACCTCAAATTTATTCTGCAATGAAGCGTTTAAGAAATAAAAGCCTACTACAGAAAGAGGTCTATTAAGTTAGTTTTAATAGGAGCAGTCAGAAGAGAAATGATCACATAGAACTTTTAACTAAACATAGATACATTGCCGTACATTTAAATTTGCTGAAGAAAAATTACCTGTGCCGAGGAGATTCTGAATCAAATGACAAGGGGAAGAAAGCTGTAAGCATATAGCGCCACTTATGTTATTAATCTGAATGACAGGGAAGAAGAGAAAGATAACAATTGATGCTGACGGCGCAGAGTGTGGGCCATAAATTAATTTTCCCTGACAATGACACCTTTCAGAGGACACTCTGGCCACAAGCGGTAACATTTGGTTCAGAATGTAAAATGCAAATATAGCAGAACTACTTCTTTAAAAAAAAAATCACAGGATCATGGTAGGACATATTTATTCTTCTGCTGGGTTTCATAATATACATGACATTGTTGATAAAGAAACTACAATTTCCAAGTCCTTATTTTTTTTGTTTCAGATACAAAGCATTTAGTTATATGGACCTCCAGAAAAGGAATAGAATTCTAAGAAAGCCATGTCTATAAAAAAAATATTTACTTATTTTGTTAGCATCACTCTTTTTAAGAAATCATTACAAGGGCACGCCTGGGTGGTTCAGTTGGTTAAACAGCTGCCGTCGGCTCAGGTCATGATCCCGGGGTCCATGGGATCGAGCCCCGCATTGGGCTCCTTGCTCAGCGGGGAGCCTGCTTCTCCCTCTCTCTCTGCCTGCCTCTCTGCCTGCTTGTGCTCTCTCTCTCTGTCAAATAAATAAATTAAATCTTTAAAAAAAAAAGAAATCATTACAAGATAAATGAAGATTATGTATTTTTAAAACAGAATATGTCTCTAAATAAACATGATAAATTTAGGAACAAATGTGTCCCCCCCAAATTAAAATAAAATAAATTGGGAAGCCAGAAATGGATTATACATTACCTTCATATACAAAATTATCCTAGAAGGTTGAGGTTGATTCAAATTGCCTTCTGTTCTTGCATATCTAGCAATACAATTGAATCAAATGTTAATCTCACCCTGTTATCAGCACACATTTGGATCAGGGGATTTACTAGCCTGACTATTTGCATGTTTGCAATAGCTTTCTGAGTTGCAGTCTGTATGCTAATGGGGAAAGGCCTCCTCCATTTGTCTATGATTGTGCCTGAGAGTAATAGTCTCTTAACAAAGATATTTTCACCATCCAAAAACATTGCTAGTAGCACCAGTTGAGACAGATCAGACGTCAAAGGAAGCAAGGGATTACATTAGCCTCAGAACAACACCATTTAATGAAATATATTATTAATGTAGAGTGAAATTTACCACCCACAATGACCTTCATCTTACTGAGTTTGCCTTTCTTTGCTCTTAGGAAGAATAAAAAGAGCAGAAAAAAATAGCTGTACACAGACTTGCCAAAAGTACAAAATCGTTTCCCATCAATATTTGCCACTAGAATTCCTCTTAAGAATCTGCATTTGTTTGTAAAATATCCTGAAAAGCATTTGGACGTATAAACTTATCCTGCATGAGACCTAGGCGTGAAAAGAATTCTTAGATGGGGAAAAGCGTGTGGTGGGTGATGATGTGTTCTAACTTGGAGACAATAAAGGAAGATGTAGGACAGTGAGACCGGCAAGATAATTGGGAGCCTGCCCGCTCAGATATTTGAATCTTTGCCAGGAAAGGCAAAATCTTTGGTGCAGTTAATTAAAGAAGTGCTCAGCTTGAAAGGATTGTCTGTGGGAGCTGATGGAAGAGTGCAATTTGCACTGGCATCGCTAACTTGTTGCTGAGTATGGAAGCAGAAAATACCTGAAGAATGACATCATGGATCTCATAGAAATCAAAGGAAGAATTCTGAGCTATCACAAACCTTGGGATATGGGATTATAGTGAGCTTTAATATATATGCGCATATACCTGCTTAAACATATACATTATCGATGTCATTTCTTTTGATGAAAATTGCAATATTCGTAAAAAAAACTATAATGATATATTACTTGTTCTTTCTTAATTTTACTAAACCCCAACATTTACTAAAACAAACAATTATAATTTATATAGTACATATATAGACCACATATATATATACACCTTATATATACTCTTATGAAATAGTATATGTAATGAAATATATATGGTATATACTTATACACTTTCTCATGAAAAAAGAAATAAAATATTAATGGAGATTTGGGACTATGACCCTTAAAACAAGCTGCACCTTAAAAGAAATGTTATATTTGAGGAAACAATCTGCCCAGGGGCACAAAGAGCGTTCACTGCTTTTGCTAGATGCATGAATATAAAGTTTCTCCATTCTTAGAATTCATACTAAATTGGGTTTTTAGGGGTCTGAGGCTGGAATTTATACTAAATATGTTCCAGAAATCCCCCAAACAATAAATCCATCCTCCTCCCACCACGTGCAAATTGGTTCCGGAACAATAAGACTCTAAGGATACTGTACAAACATAGACTGGGTCTATGTGGGCCCACCCTCAACCCAGGACTTTCAGTGTTTCCACTTAAAAAATCACTTTGAGCATGAACTCAAACTGTGGAAGTATAGGGTATAACTGGTAAGAAGTAGTAGGTACACACATTATAGAAACTAGAATGCCCAAATTCAAGAAAATGGCATCATTGGTATGCTGCCTAAATGCAAATCAAAGCTTTAAACATAAGCATTTATGTAATAAAAAGGGTCAGTAGACCAACAACAAAAGGAAGATTTAGCAGCAGTTGAAGAATTCTTTACTTTATTCATACAAACTCACAATGAGGCCAACCCATACAACTTTTTTTTTTTAATTTTATTTATTTGACTGAGAGAAACACACTGAAAAAGAGAAAGGTAGCGGGAGAAGCAGGCTTCTCACCGAGCAAGGAGCCTGATGCGGGGCTCAATTCCAGGACTCTGGGATCATAACCTGAGCCGCAGGCAGATGCTTAACGGCTGAGCCACCTAGGCGCCCCAGCAACCCATACAACTTTTGACCAGGGCATATCTTTGCCTTTTAAAACATGGGTCTTTAAGAGAAAATTATTTTTTCACCATAATTCTATAAGACTTATTTCTGTCCAAGTCATGTTATTACTCTAAGGAATAAAAAATAAATAATAATAATGAAAACAAATAGTACATGCAAAGAGAAATTTTTGGAGAGTGGGCTTTTCATTCATTATTTCATACTGGTTTATTATTCTTTTAAGGGTTTGCTTAAGATTTACAAAAAAATGTCATTCTGCATTTCCTAGATTAAAAGAACAAACGAATGTGCGTGTGCATGTGCGCGCATGCACGCGCACACACACACACACACACACACACACACACAGTATTTTTTCTAACTAAGAAACAGAATTTAAAGTATTTTTTGATAATATTCAATTTTGGACACAGACTTATTGCTAACATATGACTAACATTATCGTGTATGAAAGCAATAGAAATTGATATAAAATTTTTGCTTTATGATAATCTTAGCCCAAAGGTCTTCAAGTTTTTCCCTATTATTATTATTTGTGTAGAAAATTCTGATGCAAGAAAAAATATGAAGTTACTTTTATTGTTTTGTAGTAAATTGTAAACAGATACAATTATAGAGGTTGATATATATATAGACAGATAATGACATAGATGTTAAATCAGATATATGTATAAGCATGGGCATAGATATAAACATAAGTATAAGGGAAGGGTGACAGAATATGCCACCCTAAATAATGCCACCTTTGGTACAAAGATTATTTTGAGTTAAAGGCACTTTAAAAAATAGCAATTGAATAAAAAGCACTCTGACCTTCCTTCTTTTTCTTAAAAGCAGAGGATGAAATTCCCATGTGAAAGATGTTCTCCCTATACCAGAAGGAAAGTTAACATTCTTACCATAAAGTACAAGTAAAGACAGAGAATTCCATTCAAATAGATCAATTGCCTATGTTTGACCTACTATAAAAGCACTGTAGGTTCTACCATTTCTTTGAAACTTCATTTCTTATGAGGGCTCCCATAAATACATACATAAATTTGTATGTTTTTCTCCTGTTAACCCACCTTATGTCAGTTAAATTCTCAAGTGCACTTGAAAAACCCAGACATTAGAGAGAAAAATCTGCCTCCCCTACATTAGGCATAGATAAAAATAATGATACATTGATTATTACTGAATATAAGATTATATTCTCCTATTTCTTCATTAAAATTATTGCCAAAGTAAATTTGTACATTTTTCCATTACTAGGAATAAGCATAGCCTTTAAATTTTTGTCATGTATTTATTTTCAATACATTTGTCAGTTATTTAATCATTCACCACACAATGATATTATTGAAAGATGACCAAATCCAATACATCATAATAAGTGTGAAGCTTTTTATATGTAATTGTGACAACAGAGGGGAAAATATGCCCATGGGAAAATATTAGAACACTGCTAATGAAATCATCTAAGCCTTAGATTCATTACCTATAAAATGGGGATTATTATAATCTTACCTACCTTGCAGGGTGGCTTTGAGGATTTAGGAGGATATTGTATCCAACCTATCATCTGGCACAGACTATGGTCTCAATATATTATGATTAGTATTATAATTAATAATCCTTAAAGCAACCATGGGACCCCCCTGGAATCCAAATGTGTTAAACACGTCTTGGTTTGGCTGCTTATTTAATTTCAAATTCATCATCTCTGGGAATCACTCTTAATATACCAGAAAGTGCCTCTAGCCACTATTTCTCAACTGTATGGATAAAATAGAGATATGGATGACTTAAAAGGAGAAATTTATACTGCACCATGACTATCACTGTTTTTCCTCTACTTTAAAGTAGAATATTAATCCAAGACCTTCAAAGCCTGGATTCATATCACTTAATGACTGACCTTTAGAAAGGAATCTTTGTGAATTTACCTGATATCCTCAGAACAGGCCTATTTCCTGGTCTTCTCAGGTTTGAGTCATCAGTCAGGCCTTAGAATTTTTTTTCCCCCCAAATATGTTTATTGTATTTTTTCAGTGTTACAGGATTTATTGTTCATGCACCACACCCAGTGCTCCATGCAATACTTACCCTCCTCAATACCCACCACTAGGCTTGCCCAACCCCTCCAAAACCCTCAGTTTGTTGCTCATAGTCCACAGGCCTTAGAATTTTTTAACCTATTCTTAGATTTTTCCACTGTACTTACTGGTAACTTTGCAACTGTTTCAATTTTACGTACTTACTTACTTACTTACTTATTTATTTAAAGGTTTTATTTATTTATTTGACACAGAGAGAGAGAGAGATCACAAGTAGGCAGAGAGGCAAGCAGAGAGAAGGGGAAGCAGGCTCCCTGCTGAGCACAGAGCCAGATGCAGGGCTGGATCCCAGGACCCTGAGATCATGACCTGAGCAGAAGGCAGAGGCTTTAACCCAGGGAGCCACCCGGGTGTCCCTATTTATTTATTTTTATTAAATCAATATAGAACTCTTTTCTCTTATTTAAAACCCAAAGAAATTAACTAACAGAACTGCTCCTATAACCAACAAAAATTCATTACATTTCATGAAATATGTTATGGTTATTTTTAGTCTTGAGTTAGATGGTATCTAAATGGGTGAAGAAGAGAGCTTCATGAACAAAGAATTTCAATTCAATATAGAGATTGCTACCATAAAGCTCAACTCAAATTGTAACTCAATATAACATAATATCTGTGGGAGAAGATGGGAGAGAAAACTTAGGAAAAAATACATAAATGAAACATAATTATAAGATAAATTATACTTTTTTTAAAAAATTGAAAAAATATATGCATAATTTTCTCTAGTCTTTTACTTGTCCAGATGAAAGTGAAAGATTTTTTATCATATTAAAAAATCACAGCGGCGCCTGGGTGGCTCACTGGGTTAAAGCCTCTGCCTTCGGCTCAGGTCATGATCTCAGGGTCCTGGGATTGACCCCGCATCGGGCTCTCTGCTCAGAGAGGCACCTGCTTCCGCCTGCCTCTCTGCCTGCTTGTGATCTCTTTTTCTCTGTCAAATAAATAAATAAAATCTTTAAAAAAAAAATCACAAAAAAAAGATGATGAATATGCAGGTAAGAAATGACATGGACGTGTGAAGTATGGGATGATATAAATTTAGGAAGAGAAAAACTAGATGTAAGGTCACTGTTTGCATAAATCATTATTCAAATACTTAGTAAGAAAAACAGATTTGCTTAAGGTGGCAGCAAGATAGTTTACATAATTTTATGTGTTAAAAATTAGGTTTAAAAATAAAATGTGCTGGCTTGATTTAAATATTTAAATGTATCTGAAACAAAATCAGTATAGAAATTTTTAAAGGTCGCTTTTTCTATATGAGAATTTAAGGAAGATGAACAATTATTCAGAAATTCTTACACTAAGGGGCACCTAGGTGGCTCAGTCCTTAAGTGGCTGCCTTCAGCTCATGTAATGATCCCAGGGTCCTGGGATCAAGCCCTCCATCAGTCTCCGTGCTCAGCAGAAAGCCTGCTTCTCCCTCTCCCATTTCTCTTGCTTGGATTCCCTCTCTTGCTGTGTCTCTCTCTGTCAAATAAATAAATAAAATCTTAAAAAAAAAGAAATTCTTATAATAAATCCAATAAATATCTACTGCTTTTTATATGTTGAATTTAATAAAAGACAAATATAGTCATGTCTCTATATTATTTAAAGTCTTTAAGATATTTTAAACTAAAATTTAAGGTGTATTTCTACTGAGATGTGTAAAAACAATGAAAGTTGTGTTGCTAGTGATTGCAAGATTGATGGGGAAACATGCAAGGACCTAACTCCTCTAACAAGAAACACATTCAACACTGGCTTCTAAGGGAAAGCAGTCAGGAAGTTAAGCGTTGTCATATTACCTCTAGAG
The DNA here is from genome assembly GCA_028646535.1 of Procyon lotor. Classification (NCBI taxonomy): domain Eukaryota; kingdom Metazoa; phylum Chordata; class Mammalia; order Carnivora; family Procyonidae; genus Procyon; species Procyon lotor. Next base: position 150,351,110 of record CM053605.1, on the reverse strand, counting down.
TTGATATATGCATATGATTTACATATGCATGTCAATACGTATAATACTTAAAATATACATTATATATGTATTTACACACAGTGTATGGAGAGACACTAAAGATAAAGATACTCTGTTTCTCAATTCTATGTAAATAATATGTCACCTTTAAATTAGTATGGGGGACTTTGGAATGATGATCTAAGCATTTTATAGCTAAGTGTTATGACCATTATTGCACCCATTGATATGTAAATGACACTTGTCATTTACATTGAAAATGACATTTCATTCCATTTCATTCCATTGAAAAGGGGGACAGAATAATTTCCATTCTTGTTACATTCTATAGATCTGTATTTTGTCCCCTCAAAAGCCTGGAAGGTGAGAGTTGTCACTGATGATTTAAAAAATGTGACCAAAATGCAGAAGCTATAAAGTAAATGATTAACTAGTATTACATATAATAATTAAAACTTCTTCTAAAACAAAAACTGCAACCAAATATGACAAAAGAATAATTTATAAACATATCAATAATCAGTAAGAAAGATCAACAACTCAGTTTTGTTTTGTTTGGTTTTTAAGAATTTACTTATTTATTTGACAGAGAGAAACACAGCAAGAGAGGAAGCACAAGCAGAGGGAGTTTGAGAAGGAGAAGCAGGCTTCCCGCTGAGCAGGGAGTCTGATGGGGGGCTGGATCCCAGGACCCTGGGATCATGACCTGAGCCTAAGGCAGACACTTAAGGACTGAGCCAGCCAGGCGCCCCTCAGTTTTTAAAGCTATAGATACAAATGTTAACAATTTTCATAAACAGTGAAAAATAAATTGAAAATAAGCATTAGAAAGCATACCACATTTATTAGTAACTAATGATAACTAATACTTTGCAAACTAATGATATGCAAAAACAAACCCTTTTTATTTTTTTTTTAAAGATTTTATTTATTTGACAGAGAGAAACATAGTGAGAGTGGGAACAGGGAATGGTAGCCGGAGAAGCAGGCTTCCTGCAGAACAGAGAGCCCGATGCGGGGCTCAATCCCAGAACTCTGGGATCATGACCTGAGCCGAAGGCAGACGCTTAACGACTGAGCCACCCAGGTGCCCTGAAACAAACCCTTTTTAAAGTTTGATAGCAGTATGGTAAAAATTAGAGGAGTATAATTAAGGAGATATTTTGGTGGGCAATGTGACATCAGTAAACCTTTAAAGTGCACATATTTTGCTTAAATTTATTATACAGATATTATTACAAAAGCAAGTGCATTTGTAAGTGGCAAGATGCTCATTGCAGCACTGTGGGTAATGTCAAAAAGTGTGGAAGCAAACTAAGTGTCCAACAACAGAATACTGTTTACATAAAGAATACAGTATTCATGTAATGGAATATAAATGTTAACCTTAAAAAAGAATGAGATCTATCTAAATACAATGATGTTTATATTTACATTCAAAAGAGGAACAGGAAGAGTAAATAAACTAAAATTCCACTGATGTCATTTTTACATAAATTTTCTATTAAGCGAAAATGGAAGTGTTGAAACTGTAGCTAAAATAATGGGTTATGCTATAACATCTGAACATTTGACTTACAGAAAAAGAAAGATTATTTTGTTCTATCTTTTGTTTATTATGTTGTTAGCCAGCATATACTACATCATAAGCTTTTATTGTAGTATTAAAATTACTTTTTAGATAAATTTGGTTCTACTGAAACAAGCAAAGCTGTCTAAAGGGAAAAAAGGTAAACACCTTCCATTGTCATTCCACTGAAGTGACTAATGCATCTCCTGGTGTTTCTTCACTTTACCTCTCTAAGGGATCATACAAACATGAATACACAGAGATATTATTGTTGCCCCTTTGTTTTATTGTGCTTTTGTCAGTGTTATTCTTTGGTTAGCACATTCTTAAATCTTAATGTTCCAAGCAATGATGGGACTTCCCATTAATTGATGTTAGATTGGAGTATTTAGTTTTTGTTTTTTAGAATTTGATCCTAATCTCAATAAAAAGTATGCGTTTTAGTTAAACTATGCTTCTACATACATACATTTATTTATTTATTTATTTATTTGACAGAGAGAAACACAGCAAGAGAGGGAGCACAAGCAGAGGGAATGGTAGCGGGAGAAGCAGGCTTCCTGCTGAGCAAGGAGCCCGATGCGGGGCTCGATCCCAGGACTCTGGGATCATGACCTGAGCCAAAGGCAGACGCTTAACGACTAAGCCACCCAGGTGCCCCTGCTTCTACATTTTAAATCAGATACATTTTACACAATGAGGGTTCTACCTGTCTCAAATGATAATACCAAACGAAAATTGTTCTTGATTTACACACATCCTAATAGGATAAACTCCTCTGCCATTCAATGAGCACAGTTAGAATAAAATACCATAGCTAGTCTCAAAAAAAGAATTCTCAAAAGGACTGTGCCCAGTTGTCAATATTCTTTCTGCAATTCAAACTTGGAGAGCACACATTATCTTAAGTAATGCATAATCAATTTGAAATAGGAAGCAGACATGGATAATTTAATTATTTATCTAAAATAAACTAATGGATAAAGGGAGATAAGAGACACAGTGCTCATACAAAATTATTGTAATACCTATTTAAAATATGGTCCATGATGGCTAAATCTGTGAATATCTGAAGTATGAAATAAAATAATTATCAGGATAAGCAATTTGCCAATTTACATAAATTTTTTTTAAATATATGAAGGTTCTAACTTATTTCAGAAATGTGTAAGGTCAAAGAAGTTTTTTTAAATTTAATTTGTCAAAATTTAACAAAATTGGAAGTTAAGTATCTGATATATGTTCTTAATGCAATGTTGGACCTAGATTATATAAATAATGGAGCAGAATTCATCATTCCCACATTGCTTCATTATCTTTCAAAGCATTATTTTCTTTTTCCCAATGTCTTTTCATACAGTGACATTATATAGTGTAAGGCATATCATAGATCCTGGTTGTATACTATATTCTGAAAAATATTAGCAAGATCTAAAGACTGTTTCTCTAAATTTTAAAGCTTTAAAAACATTCTGTTAAATTATCTCAATGACGGTTTTTATTGGTTTCAAAAATTTTGAATGTAATAAAAGTGGTTGCTTAATTGTTTTCAGAAAGCTAAAATTTGGGTTTAGGTTTGTATTACTGGTAAAATAAAGAGTTAAATGTGTGTATGTGTACAAGCTGTGTGTTTGTAGATGTTACTTAATTTTGCTTAATCTAGAACTACCTATTTATTTCTGCTTAAAATAATTACATTTACAAAAATACTAATTCAAAGGGATACATATGCCCTAATTATCTACAATAGCCAAATTATGGAAATAGCCCAAGTGTCCATGGACTGATGAATGGATAAAGATGATGTAATATATATGTATAATGGAATATTACTCAGTCGTTAAAAAGAATGAAATCTTGTCATTTGCAACTACATAAATGGAGCTAGAAAGTATTACGCTAATCGAAATAAGTCAGAGAAAGACAAATATCATATGATTTCACTCATAGGTGGAATTTAAGAAACAAAACAAATGAACATTGGGGGAAAAAGACAAAGAAGGAGGCAAACCAAAAAACAGACTCTTAAGAATAAACAACAAACTGATGGTTATCAGGGGTGATGGGGATTAAGAAGTGTACTTGCTAAGATGAGCACAGGGTGATATATGAAATTGTTGAATCACTATATTGTACACTTGAAACTAATATTAAATTGTATGTTAACTAACTGGAATTTAAATAAAAACAAAAAATAATTACATTAATACGTTTTTCTTTTAAATATTTAAGGAAACAATCTTTTCCTTTTATTGTTTTTAAAACAGTTAACAGTAATCTTTGGGATAGGAGGGGAAGTCCTGAACATGTGATTTTATCAAGTGTGATCCATAGCACACCAAAATACATAGTAGATGATCCCTAGTTTCTCTGTGTTCATTGATTAAAAAAAAAATGAAAAATTCAATCTCACCAATATTCAGATTACATACCTAGAAACTTCCAGTTATTGAAAAAAAATCAAGCTTAAAAACGGTCACCTTAAGGGGTGCCTGGGTGGCTCAGTTAGATAAACAGCTGACATTTTATTTCAGCTCAGGTCACGACCTCAAGGTTGTGAGATTCAGTCCCACCTCAGGCTCCATGCTGGGTGTGGAGACTGCTTAGGATTCTCTCTCTCCCTCTGCCCCCTTCTCCCTGCTCATGTTCTAAATAAAGAAATAGTCACCTTAAATATATCATCATATACAGTGAACCCAAATGAATCAAGTCCACTATTCTCTTTACCTGAATAGAACTGTGTCCTTTCATCACCATGACTCTGAAAAGTCAATTTTTTCAACTTTTTCACTTTTGAAAAGTGAAATTATATGAATTTATAAGTGAATTTCACTAAGTGAAGTTATTAGTGAAGATTCACTAATTTGTAATGTCTTTTGAATAGTTTTGGGACCAATTACTTAAACCTGAGTTGCTGATAATGTTAATAAAGATCAAAATTGATGTTTCTTCAAAGCTCTTTTTAACCATATGCACACACAGCAGAAATCCAATTACATCGAAATTGTTCATACAATGTTGAATTTGAAAGGTGTTAAAGATATAAAATGGTCTTGGTCAATCTATCATCTTATTAATGAAAATCTTCCAGCTCAGAGAGAATAAGATCATGAAATGCATCAATATCAAAACCAGAAATGGAACCTGTTTGGAACATGCAAAAAATGCATGTTTTATCTATTAAATAGAGTGCATGTCCTGTAGACTATTTAGCAACATATTTTAGCTAAACATAGTTATAGTTACTTAAAGGTAACAAAACATTATGAAAACATTTAACATATATAATTAGCTAGGACTCAAATTTGTAGGCAGCTACATTAACAGTCATCTAAATTCATAATCTTCAATTCCCTTTACATTCTTAAAAACTTTTTTTTAAAGATTTTATTTCTTTACTTCAGAGAGAGAGCGAGAGAGTGAGAGAGAGTTCACATAGAGGGAGAGGGAGAAGCAGACACCCCATTAAGCACTGAGCTGGTTGTGAGACTCCACGTGGGCTCAATCCCAGGACCCTGAGATAATGACCCCAGCCAAAGGCAGACACTTAACTGAAAGAGCCACCAGGAGCCCCTTAAAACTTTTTTAAAACAAGACTAATGCACTACTTGAAATCTATTTTAAATGGATATATTCTTTCCTTGGTATCATCTATGGATTTTTATAAGTGGTGCAAATTCATTTTGAAAATAAAACTGAAATTGTGTATTCATTATATCAGTATATATTTTATTCTTCCAAATGCTTATAGTGAACACATGACATATTTTCCAATAATGGCCCATTTTTGCCCAATATATTTACTAAATGACTCTTTTTTTTTTAAGTAATCTCTAGGCCCAACATAGGGCTTGAACTCATGGTTAAAGAGTCACATATTCTAACCACTGAAACAACCAGGTGCCCACTAAGTGACTCATTTTTATTAGGATGAATGTAAATTAAATTAGAATAAAAATTAATTTTTTTTTTTTAAATTCAATTTCCTCAAACTGTTGTAAAGGTATACTCATATAAAAACTCACGTTCTGAAAAAAAAACTCTTATATTCTGTAAATTATTTTGATTTGAACACATTCATTGTATTTATTTTGTAAAATGTTCATAAGTTTAAAGAATCCTAAATAACATATATTTGTTTCTATAACAAGGTTATTATTTATGAATACACCTCAGATATTAATATCCACTGTCTTTCAAAATTAGCTTATTGTATTATTATTACAGAAGTTAACATTCCAAAGATTTTTTTCCTACTTTTTTCTCAAAGAAAAACCATACTCCCCACTAAAAATAGGTCATTTTATGTTATCAAGATTATTACTTAAATATTGGAGAACTGCATTCCTATTCACAAAATCATGTATTTTATATTTTACATTACATGACCTCTGACGAATTGTAAACCCTAGCTGATCTTCAATTTTAATTTTGTTAAATGAAAGACATAATCATATATCATCAGTAAAGAGTGATTATAGTTCACTGTAGGTCTCTAATCTTTTTTTAATTGATTTCAAGATCCATAGGTGAAACATTTGATGTCTAAGGCTCTCAGTTCCTTCAGCTTCTCTCTAATGATTTTTATATCTGCCCCTCCTCAATTTCTGTCTCCTGTAGTCACTGCCTTCTTATCAGCAATCCTTCATCTCCTGCTTTAAATTTTGACTTCTTACTCTCCATTCACCACCCCTCTTTTTAGCCTTAAAGAATCCTTTGCTTTTCAGTGGGTTCTTTAGTCCACTGATTGTGCCATTTTCACTTCCCATCATCTCTTGATGCTTTCTCATAGCTTTTAAGTATCATGATAAATCATTGAAATCATTCTATTGCATATACATCAACTCTTTTGCTACCATCCTCCTGAAGTCCAATTTTTCAGAGACAATGCCTACCACAATGCTGCTAAATATGACAGAAGACATCCTTGAAATAGATAATCTCCATCTTAATTGAACCTTCACTGCTCTCAAGCAGGGCTGCTGCTATCTCCTATCTCAGTCTTTACTGCTTGCAAAGGTAACTAATCTCACTTTTCACTGGACTCCCACACTTTGTTCCTACTCCTCACTCTCAAATGGCCACCTTAGTTCTTTCTTTACTGATGTTTTTATAGTACATTGGGTTCTTGTGATTATTTAAGAGGGATAAGTTGTCTGCTATGCAATGGAAATTGGAGGATGTCTATAACCAGTTTATTTACTAATCAAGTATTCTTTGGGGTGTTTGTATATAATATTATCACTTGAAACTTACAACTCTTAATTTGTTCATTTCATTTCTGTTGTTATTTTGGGTATGCTTTTTGATCATTTACTGCTCAATATTGTAGTTGATATAGGTGATTCAAAGATAATTAAGATATTTAAAATCAATAAACTTATTTTAATTTGAAGCTAACTGGTCTCAGATGTAATTCATTTTTAGTAGTTCTGAAGTAGTAGTTTAGTAGTATTTATTGTGTGGAGGGGTTGGATATATCTATCTGTATCTATCTATTATCTATCTATCTATCTATCTATCTATCAATCATCTATCTTTCTTATCTATCTATCTATCTATCTATCTATCTATCTATCTATCTATCATCTATCTATCTATCATCTACCTCTTTATCTATCTATCATTATCATCTATCATTGTCTTTATAGAGTCTATCTATCTGTCCCTCTGTTCTAGAAATGATCTGAGGCAGGTATCAAAACAGAAGGGAAAGTCATTTAGCAACATAAAATATTTTAACCTTCACAAGGTGCATAATAGTTTAGTAGGCTCTTGAAATTCCCTGGGGGTTAGGACATCTGTTAGAGCTGAATGCCAGTGGTCTGTGAAGCTCTCAGGACCAACAGGGAATACAAATCAAAACTGTTCAAAGAATGTTTTTCTTAATGACATTTACCAGGAGTTTTACGGAATATTTAGTGGCTATTTAATCTGATCTGAAATGGGAAATTAGCATTTGCTTTCTAACCACATCTGGTGATAAGTAAGGGTGCAATGTAGTCCAGAAGCCATTCATTGCTATATGTTTCCTAGTGCCCATTTTGTCTGACATCTGTAACTGCTTCAATATGGCACAGCACATACAAAAGACAAAGTATTGCAGCCATGATGAATAAAGTGAGTAAGAACAGTCTATTTTCAGTGAAATAAATAACATTTCCCATGATCTTAAAAAGTGAAATATGCTTTCTCTTTCTTCTCAATCCACTCTCCTTTTGGCTAAATTTATTCCATTTTCCCCTTAAGAATGAATCAGGGATTTGGCATTCCTTTTTCATAGTCCATGAAGAATACTTTTCAATCATACTCTTGTAAAGTTAGCATGTCTGATACTAGGTTCTGCAATTTAAGTAAACAATAGCTAATTTCTGAAACAGCAATTCTCCTGTCTTCTGTTGTTGTTTTACCATTAACTCTTTTTTTTTAAAGATTTTATTTATTTATTTGACAGAAAGAGAGAGATCACAAGTAGGCAGAGAGGCAGGCAAAGAGAGAGGAGGGGAAGCAGGCTCCCCACTGAGCAGAGAGCCTGATGCGGGGCTCAATCCCAGGACCCTGAGCTCATGACCTGAGCTGAAGGCAGAGGCTTTAACCCACTGAGCCACCCAGGTGCCCCTTACCATTAACTCTTTTAGCGATTCAATTCTAATTGTTATTTGCTTTTTGAATGTAGATATACATTCTGCTAAAGGCTTTTTTCTATTTTTTCTTAGATAATGACTTATAAATCTCAATTCTCTAGAGTATATTACCTTGTAAAATTCAACTCATAATTGTTGCTTCGGGTTGTTTCCCAAAGCATGGCCTTCAAAATTTACAAGTTTTTTATTTTTTTTCAGAAGTGCTTATAAGATTAATGTTCTGTTCATTCTGATTTTTTTCACAAGATATCCTGAACAACTCCCATTTACTCTGTCTAAAATACTTGTTATATTTGAGTTAGGAACAGTTTTTTGGAAGAATTCCAATTCTCATTATATGTGCTCTATTTAACATGAATCCATAATAAAAGTATAAAAGTTGAAAATATTTTGAGTGTTGCAATATTGGAACTCAGTGTATTCTTTTAATTTTCTATTTACCATATTGAGTTTTAAATATTGCACTGTAGATCTTATTTCACGTATATATCTTATTTACATATATCACATATATTTTAGTTCTAGTATGCCTTCTTAATGCCTACAAAGAACTGTTTAGGAAAAATTACATATATATATATAATTTATATAAAATATATCATATGTATGTGTGTATAATCTTTGGTAATCCAACCACTGAATGAAAAATATTAAGAGATTGGTGAAACAGATTCTAAATGAACGTGTAATATTCTTTTAAAATATTATTTGTAAATATATGCAAGGATATTTACTTCATAGATAAATATAAAATGTTGGAAATATTGTGGGAATTATAACTATTTGAATAAAAAAAGATGGAGAAGACACTAAAAGTTTCCTATCAAAAAAGCCCATTTTTTCATTATTTCTCAGCAAAATCTCATTATTTCACTTCTTGGCCCCCGCAATGGCTCAGTCGGGATCACTACTGGCATTTTGTAGCAACTCTGGCCCTTGTATATTAGGTAGCAATGGTGCTCCCAGGGTATTACAACAATCAAAATGGCCCCTCAGGACTTCCATTTAGGGTGTAGAAAGCTGCAAAAAATTTTGTTCTCATGCTATAAAAATTTACAGCTAATCATATTTGATGGTGAAAGACTGTTCTTTTCCTCTAAGCTTAATAACAAGCTAATAACATTCTGTTTAACATTTTACTAGAAGACATACTAGAAGATTACAAAGGAAGAAAAGAAAAGCTGTTATACTCACAGGCAGCATGATTCATTACATAAAAAATTCTAAAAGTTCTTTAAAAATTTGTACTTTTAAATAAATGAATTTAACAAGGTCCAAGAATAAAATTCAATATACAAAATTAAATTGTATTTCTATAAGTGGCAGCAAATATTTAGAACATGAAATATATTAAATTTATTACATATATTAAATTTAAGTATCAACAAAAATGAAATACTTAGAAATAAATTTAACAACACATGCACAAGATATATATGCTGAAATTCAAAAACATTGATGGAAAAAATAAAGAAACCCTAAGAAAAGAGAGATATATGAAGTGCATTGACTGGAAGACACAATACACCATATTGTTAAGATATCGGGCCACCTGGGTGGCTCAGTGGGTTAAAGCCTCTGCCTTCAGTTCATGTCATGGTCTCAGGGTCCTGGAATCCAGCCCCGCATCAGGCTCTCTGCTCAGTGGGGAGCCTGCTTCCTCCTCTCTCCCTGCCTGCCTCTCTGCTTACTTGTGATCTCTCTCTCTCTCTGTCAAGTGGACGGATAAAATCCTTAAAAAAAAAAGTTAAAAAAAAAGATATCAATTGATGTGGGGTACCCGGGTGGCTCAGTTGTTAAGCGTCTGCCTTAGGCTCAGGTCATGATCCCAGAATGTTGGGATCAAGTCCTGCATCAGGCTCCCTGTTCAGAGGGAGCCTTCCTTCTCCCTCTTCTATTCTCCCTTCTTGTGTTACCTCTCTCTCTGTTTCTCTTTCTGTCAAATAAATAAAATCTTCTAAAAAAGATATCAGTTGATCTATATATCCAATGCAATGTCAATACCAATTTCAAATGTTTCTTTTTCTGTTTTAGAAATCAACAATTGGATTATAAAACATACATGGAAGAGCAAAAGACCTAGAATTGTCATATAGTCTTATAATGAAGAAAATAATTTGGAGAGTAATACTATCTGATTTTAAAACTTACCATAAAGTCACACAGTGAAGACATTGTAGTATTGACAAAAGGACAGAAACATAGATCTCTGGAATACAGAATCAAAAACCCTGACCTATTTAGGGACAATTGATTTTCCAAAACAAAACAAAGCAAAGCAAAAAAACACCACAATTCAATAGAATGAACATCTTCTTTTCAACATATGGGGCTTGATAAACTGCCTATCCATAAAAGACACATGACTTAGACTACGATTCCCATGAGATAAAAAAATGTGAAATAAATTATAGCGCTATATGTAAGTTAAGCTATAAAATTATCGGGAAAAATAGGGGAAATTTGTCATGGGTGGTTATGTAGAATTAGTGATGCATGACACAAAACACATGAAATGTGAAAAGGAAAAATTATAATGTGAACTTTAGCAAACTAAGATTGTCTTAAAAACACTCTCTTAGGAAAATGAGAAGATAAGCTATGGATCGACACAAAACATTTGAAATACACAGATATGATAAAGAACTTCCACCCAGAATTTATGAAAAATTCTTATAATTCAGTAAGAAGAAAGGAAATAACTCAGTTAAAAATAGATAAACAATTTGAATCCACATTTCATCTAAGAAGAGATATGACTATCAATTGATACATGAAGAGGGATTAAAATTGTTTACTATTAAGGAAATGCAATTTTCTTTTCCCAGCCTCCACTGCAGTTAGTGTTATAAGCATTTCTTTCCTGATAAAATAGCCAGACAAAAAGAATTTTGATGCCCTGTCCTTGTCTTCTTTCCCCTTGGAAATACTTATAGGAGGACATAACGTTTGGAACTTAGAGTCTTCTTGTACCCATGAGCATGAAAACTGAGGAAAACAAGCAAACATGTTATAATAGGCAATAGGAAAGTTGAGCAAGAGATTGGGTCTTGCTGCATAAAATGGAATCTTCTCCAGACTTGTTATGTGACCTACCGTTAATCAGCTTAGCTGTTAGCTGCAGCCAAATGATATTAATGTGGGAAATATGATAACTTTATAAAGGAACATGTTAGAAAAGGATGTGCCTACAGGTCTGACTCTAAATATCACTTCCATTCTTTAAAATGTAGACACTTAGTGATATAGAAATGGGTCTTAATGTGCACAGATGTAATGTGGTGAAAGGTTTCAAAATACACAATAAATGAGGACAGCTGTGCTCATTGACCTAAATAACTGTGTTGGCCCATACCACTGTCACGCCTACTGATATCTGCATTTAAAAGTTTAATTCACTTGAAAGTAATCTCTTTTTAAAATATTCTCTTATTTATTTATTTTAGAGGTAGAGAGCATGAGCAAGAGGGACAGAGGAAGAGGGAGAATCTCACTTGACCTGAGCCTGGAACCCAACACAGGGCTTGATCTTGTGACACTGAGATCAGTACCTCAGCCAAAAACAAGAATTAGATGCTTAACCGACTGCACCACACACGTGCCCCACTGTTGGGGTTAACATAGAGCATGAAATCAGCCATAATACCTGGCTTTCTAACATGCAACACGGAGGCCGCTTAGGTTGATGGAAGATTTCTGAGAAGGGCGTAGGCCTTTGGAATGCATGACCACTCTGTCTTTGGAAACCCCAGGGGATTTGCCTTCTCCGGGGAGCTTCCTTAGCCCAAACAGCTGCCCTGTGACGTAAGAGATGTATACATTGTCCCTTAGGCTATGTTTAGCAGCACTCATAAAACACAGAATGCGTAGATTTGCATATCGTATCTTTCCCATAAGCATATCCTCCTAGTTACTTTAAGACCCCTTGTCACACATCACGTGCTTGAGAAACAATAATAACAATTTGTGATTATCCTGAAGGACCAATAAAAGCAGGAACAAAGAAGAGCAAGGGTCTTTGTCTCTGAAGGTTGACCCCCTTGCCTTCTATCTTTTCACAGCAACGTTTGGAGTAATCTTTCATGGGACAGTACAAAGATAGTCTTGGCTGGCTGTTCCCAGCATCCCACACTTGAAATTAATCTTAAACTTTTCCTCAGGTTTCCCCTTCCTCTTTGTCCCCAGTTTTCATTATCACACCCTTCTCTTAACTCCTTTGACATTTAAAATGCATTTAAAATTAACAAGCCGCCTATTGTAGGAACAGGGTTGAGAGGAGCCAAATAAGTTTTTCACAGCCTTTCTCCTAACAGGAAATAAATATTTCTCAGGATATTCTGGTAATATCCAGAAAAAGAAATAGACTAACTTATTAACTTTTAAGTAGGGTACAATAAAAATGTTAGAAACTTCAGTCTTGACAGATTCGGCAGAGACACAAGATTTTTAGACCAGAGATACAGGCCTTTTAACTCACAGTGTAAGTGTAGGACCATCAGAAATTGTGCTCGTTCCCTTTGCGCCAAGTCCCATGGGGGGGATGCAGTGTGGGCCCTGACGAATGTTGTGCTTGCTCTGGGTTTGTGGGACATCTGACCATAATTGACTTTGGAAAAGCTGCTCTTTTATATGAACAAGCAAATCATAAGCAAGTCTGTGCTTTTCCCAGAAGGAGGTATTATCTCATCCCTCAAGACTCATCCCTATAAACACAACCTGAAATTCAGCCCGGGAAAAGAGCATTGCATTTTTGTGTACCCAGCAAGAATGGGCAGGGGCACTCAGACCCCTTGATGGTTTGCCTCACCCAATACAAAAATAGGCCTGCCTGTGTCTCAGCAGTCACTGTCAGGACACATACTTTACTCTAGCTTATGGATTTAGGTTAATCATGAGTCATATCATGGAAGGCCCATTGCTGTTTAAAAAATACTGTGGTTCACTAGCCAAGAAGTGGGAGAGTAATTATAAATGTCCTGTATCACTCAAATGATGAGAAGATTTTTAGATTTCCTTTTGTTAATCAACCTAGAAAGTTACTAAGTGAAATGAAGTGTGTTTTGTTAGAAAGTATGAATTTATAAAATGCGAATAGTCATCAGTGGATGGCAGTTGGGGACCAATTAGCTTCGTCAGATGATTTACCTTCTAACTTGACCATTTATAATAAAAAGATTTCTTAACTGAGAAGGAAGAAGCGAGAGCAGGTACCTGAAGGAGTATGCCTATCCTGAAGGAGGATAGGCATGATTGAAAGTAAGAATGGAAGAGATTCATGCTATGGACGGAAATATGGCATGGCTGGTACCTGCAGCAACCCCGAAAGCCCAAGGTGGCAAAAAGAAAAAGGGAAAACCAATGAATGACACAAGAAGAAACCAGAGAGGAAGACAGATCATAAGAGACTCTTAATCTCAGGAGACAAATTGAGGGTTGCTGGAGGGGAGGGGTATGAAAGGGATGGGGTAGCTGGGTGATGGGCATTGGGCAGAGTATGTGCTGGGGTGAGTGCTATGGATTGTGTAAGACTGATGAATCGCAGACCTGTACCCCTGAAACAAATAATACATTATATGTTAATAATTAACAAAAAAGAAAAAAAAAAAGAAGGGAGACCAAAGACCAACACAACATTTTGGATAAAGGACACAAGAAAAAGGAGAAAAGATGAATTCAACTGCTTTACAACACAGACAAGAGCAATCATATCATGTAATACCATTACAATACATATTTAATCTCTATTATCTGCCACTTTAAGTGCTTTTTTTTTTTTACTTTAAGTGCTTTTTATCTACACACTCAATTATATGATTTTTAAATGGGCAATATTGAAAGGAATATTTTTTAAAAAGTAGATGAAATTGGAAGTGAATGTGCTGAAACCTTTAGGATATGGGTTAATAAGCCACAAAATAGAAATATTCATGAGAGAAAACTTCCAAACAGTATATTTGTATAAACATATAACTGGTATACAGAAGACTATTTCTGGCAGGAAAAAGTCTAAGTCAATTGTTTGTATAATGTCAGCCTGTCAGCCTGAGGCTCAGATGATCAATTTATTTTTATATATGTTCCAGTTTATGATGCAACATTTTGTGATGATGGATCTTATGAGCTTTGTAAAGAAGACATTCCATATTATTTTCTTTATTTTAGAATATTTTGCTTTGCCTTTTCTTTCAAAAAAAAAATCTTCTGGAATTCAAAAATACAAGCTCTTCTGCAGAACTTGGAAAAGTTAGTTAACTTACCAGGTGTGTTACGGGCTGAATCGTGTCCCCCAAAATTCATGTGTTGAAGTCCTAACCCCCAGTAGCTCAGCTGTGACTGTGGTTGGAGATAGGGTCTGTAAAGAGGTAATGAAGTTAAAATGAAATCATTAGGAAGGGCCTTAATCCTCTTATAACTAGTGTCCTTATAAGAAGAAATTTGGACACAGACATGCACAGAGGGAAGAACATGTGAAAATGTAGGGAGAAGATGGCCATCTATAAACCAAGGAGAGGAGACAGGCTTCCGAAAAAACCAATCCTGCTGACCCCTTGACCTTGGGCTTTAGCTTCCAGAACTTTGAAAGGATAAATTTGTTTTTTTAACCCACCCAGTGTATAATACTATGTTATGGCAACCCTATCAAACTACTATAAAATGTTAGTCTTTTCATCAATGTAAGAGGGATGAAAATTACTTACCTCATAGGGGATACAAGCTAAAATGGTATTTTCTATCTTTCTCTATCTTTCTTTCTTTTTTAAAAAAGATTTTATTTATTTATTTGACAGAGAGAGAGAAATTACAAGTAGGCAGAGAGGCAGGCAGAGAGAGAGAGAGGGGGAGCAGGCTCCCTGCCGAACAGAGAGCCCAATGCGGGGCTCGATCCCAGGACCCTGAGATCATGACCTGAGCCGAAGGCAGAGGCTTAACACACTGAGCCACCCAGGCGCCCCTCTCTCTTTACTTCTCCACTACTTAAAGCAACCCTGTGCTCTAGGGTGAATAAACAAAGTTAATTATATATTATATTCATGCTCACCATATATGCCAACTGCAACTGAAATGGTGAACATATATTGTATATAATGAAACATAGTTTTCTTTTAGAAGATTTGTTCTTTTATATTTTTATAATGATGTTAAAAATATGCAAACTTACCTACACTGATTAATTTCCCTAATGCTGTGGAACCTGATATAATTCAAGCTTGAATTTTTGCTATCCTACATAAATATCTTTTTAACATTTATTATAATTTAAATATTGACATAGCAACCTAAAATTATATTTTAACAAAGA
>CM053605.1:150315925-150335096 GCA_028646535.1 Procyon lotor | reverse complement strand
AAAAAAAAAAAAAGAATGTATAGTGAAGGCCTTGGAAAATAATATTGTTCACTAAAGCAAAGGGCAGGCTTGTTTATCTCATTAAAGGTTGGTCTCTCTCTGCCTACTGCTCTATCTACTTGTGCTCTTTCTCTCTTTCTTTCTCTTAAAAAAAAAAAGTTTGGGGTTTAGGAACCCACTGGCTTTTTTTTTTCTTTTTTTGGTCACCCTGTGGGAACTGGGGCTTGGGTAACCACAATGAAAATGTAAATTCTCTACCATCATTGCTATGAGTAGTAAAATGCTTTTGGTCTCCAACTCAAGGGTCTTCTAACAGAAACTGTGCGACTTTGACCAGCTAACAAGTTAGTTTGTAAGTAGGGTAAAATCTGTGAGACTTTAAAGGCATGGGTCAATAATCCCCGTATTGAATAATAACATGTTAATCACATTTTGCATTCTTAAGTAATAAAATATAAAATAGAAATGTGTTAGGGCTCATTTTGAGTACTCATTTTGAGTATTTGTATCATGTTGCTGTAATCACGATTTTGATGTAAGATATAATTATTGGCAATATCACCAAAAGTGTTACATAATAAAATGCACGATTTGTTTTCTCATAAATATATTATTAAACATGCAAATTAAATACAAAATAAAAATGAAATATTTTTTTATTATTTGCATAGTTGAGCAAAAATTATCTTGCTGAAAACTTTTAAAGTATCCATTAAAATTTAAATGCAAATTCTAATTAATAAAATTAAGTTATAATATTCTGAATAATTCTGAATAGTATTTTTAAAGTTTAATAAATGATAAATTAATTTTTATAATTCTGTGGACCAATATCCATCTAATTTCCAATATGAAAATTATGTTAGACTTTCTGTACTTTGTGTTTAGAACACATGTATATAAATTTAAGTATAATATGTATTGATAACTAAAATGTTCCTCTCCATTTGAGAGAAAGTGGATACAAATAAACAGTGTAGGATCCCTCTGAAATGTTCTTAATCACCAGAACCAATTGCCCATCATTTGAAGGTTAAGACTGAAATTAAAATGTGGATCTACTTCCTCTTTCTCCTAATTCAGCTCCTGTGTTTTACAGAAAACACAGCATCTGCGTTTTCTTCAACCTCACTTATGAAAGCTGACATCGGGATTCCTAGATTCAAAGTTTTTCCATATACCTCAGAGAGGTAAGAAGAGAAAAAAGGATGCCAATGTATTTAAGTTCTAATGGAGTCAAGGATGTACACTTGACTCTACCACACCCTCCTACTTATTTTGTATCAGGGTCAGGGCTCATAATGGAGAAGTAGAAGTGACCAATCTGTGTTATGATTTTAGCTCTACTCAATAATTTCACAACAACTTTGATACTATTCAGCTATCCTTTTTCCAACATAGTTTACTCAGTAAAAAGTTTGGTTTTATTAGTATTAGATGTATAATGACCTGGCCTCCTTGCCTGAATTGGGAACAACTCTAGGGACCAACTGAGCTCCAAGCTTTCTGTGAAATTGACTAGAACCTTGGTTATGACCAGTGCAGCTAATGCCTTCACCTGATCAGTCATTGCTTTCATACCCTCACAGTAGCTGATGCCAAGATAATCTCCAATTAGTTTCCTGAAGGTAAATATCAATTTCAGAGTCTGTTTCTCAGAAAACCCTGCCTAAGAGAATTTGTGCCTGACAAGGTCCAAGGAAACAGACTCTAACATGGGATTTTGGAGCCGATATGCGTGGGGAGCTGACAATTCTTTCTCCAACACTGGTGGTATACGTCACAATGACCTTAGCGTATCCTGTGCAATTGTTACATTTCCGATCCTCCTTCTCCTTCTCCTTCTCTTTCTCCTTTTCCTTCTTCTTCTTCATCTTCTTCTTGCCCCCACAGTGGTGAATTTGGATGGGGATAACAATGAAAGAGAACGCACTGGTGGGTAATGGGTCACTCTAGAGAGGTTCAAGTACAGTAGTAATTGCAAAGACAATAAACACTGATGCCCTGAAGAAATACAATAAACTGCGAGAATGGTTCATTGATTAAATGAGAGTCAATGCTGAAAGTCAGAGGGCCTCTTTTGCAGTGTATAAAAGGACTTATTTCCTGCAGGAAGAGGGCAGAGAGCAGACAATAAAACCTCACACTTAATTTTAAAAACAGTAGAGCCCTAGAGAAGGTTGAATTCTCATCTCTAGCTAATTTCCTACATAAAAATAAAGCCTTGGGGGCACCTGGGTGGCTTAGTAGGTTAAAGCCTCTGCCTTTGGCTGGCTCAGGTCATGATCTCAGTGTCCTGGGATCCAGCTCTGCATTGGGCTCTCTGCCTAGCAAGGAGCCTGCTTCCCCCTCTCTGCCTGCCTGCCTCTCTGCCTACTTGTGATCTCTCTCTCTCTCTGTCAAATAAATAAATAAGTAAACAAACAAATGAATAAATAAATAAAATCTTAAAAAAATAGAAATAAAAAAGTAAAGCCTTAATTCGAAGAAGTGAGATTCTTTGACTTGGGATGGCAATGTTTGGGTCAAGCCAATTGAAAAGCCTCGAAGCCTCCTAACACATAGACACTTTGAATCTGCAGCAATGTCATCCCACTCCTTTCTGTTAGATTTGATACAGAAGATAATGCCTGACAAGACACCCTATCCCAATTTTATCCTTGATCTTAGCCAAAACCTATAGAAAAAGTCAAATTACACCATAATCCAGCCAGCAGTCTACATTCATTGTCTTGTCCTAGTGCTATGTTAGTTATTTTAACCTCTGTTAAAATATAGTCCAAGAGGACTTGAGACTCTCTGGATATTCTAAAGAACACTACAGAAATTAAATTGTATAAGCAAGAAGTGGCAAGTAAGTTGGAGGACATGGTAAAAAAGTTGTGCTGCAAATGATGGGAAATAAATTTGTGAAGCCTTCAGAGTCTGAGAAGTCATTTTTAGGAGTAGTTGGAGTCTGAGACATATCAGTACATCTGTTCCAAAGTAAAAGACAAATTATTATATCTTCTTACACCTCCTACCTCTAAGAAGGAAGCAAAATGCGTGATAGACCTCTTCTGGGGGTAGCATTTTTCACATGTTAGAACATTTCTCTTCCTCTTCTGCTGGGTAACAAACAAAAGGCTATAAGATTCGAATGTGGCTAAGAGGAGCAGGCCAAGGCAGCAGAGCAAACAGGATCACCAGTTGGTCCAAACTATCTGCAACCCCAATGGTATTAAGGGTATCTTGGAAAATGGAATGCATGGAGTTTATAACAAGCTCTAATCGAACTATCACAATGTAGCCCCTAGGGTTTTTGAGCAATGTTAGGCCATGTGCAGTAGATAATTATGTACCATTTTACAAACAGCTGCTGTCATACTACTGAACCTTGGTAGAGATGGAATGTATGAAATGGAATATCAATGATCATGTGATCAGAAATGCCCTACGGTGGCTTCATCCTGTCAGGTCCACAAATTCACCCACACAATCAATTATAATTTGAAAGTGGTACATCTGGGATTGGACAAGAGCAAGCACAAAAAACCTCAGGAAAGCTGTATGAGCAAGTGGCCCTGAGTCTAATGCCATCTACTTGTGATGGCTGTGGCACCTTTTCACTCACACCAATGGCCAAATGATGGGGTCTTCTTGATTTGATGACAGACGAGAAAAATGGCAGTCTTGTTTCATGGTCAGTATATGGGTACAATCTGAAAATGGACTGCTTTATGTTAAAGTCCCCCTTTTCAGGGAAAGCTGTGAAAGGCAGAAGAGAGAATTCCTTCCAGTGGACAGAGCTTTGAAATGTATATTTAGTGATCCACTTAATATGGAAAGAAAAAGGCTGATAAAAATATGCATGGGCTCATGGGCAGTGGCAAATGGCTTGTCTGCTTGGTCAGAAACCCAGCCAGATTAGAAGATTGGAAGCATGTCAGTCTGGGGAAGCAGAATTTGGTTGATCTGTGGGAGTGAGTCCATATTGTAAAGGTCTTTGTGTTGCATATTAGTATCCACTGAAGGATATACATTGTTAAAGAAGCAATACTCAACTAAGTGTGCAAAATAACTTTGCCAAATAACCGTGGCCAGCCCAATACTGATCGGATGGTAGCCATGATGCCAGGGGTGGAGGATGCAGGCTACGAACTGGCCCAACACTATGCCCTGTTATACATGAAGATTGATCAAGCTACTCCTGCTACTGCACATCTAACCTCCTCTCCATTTCAGCCCTGCCACATAAGGAGACTCATGGCAACAACATGGTGATAAGTGATTATGATATACTTCTTCCATTCTGTAAGAGCAATGATATATCTTCACTGAAAATGGCATATATTGAGGAAATATTTTTTATTTTTAATTTATATTTTATGTATTTTTTATTATTATAGAAATGCTCACATTTCCATAGGCACAATTATCTAAGGATTTATAGAACATATGATCTACCAAGATAGAATGCCATAGAGTATTACAATGGAATAAGAATTCACTTTATAGCAAAAGATGTATAGCTGTTAGCACATGACCACGGGATCCACAGATTCTATAAACTGAACCATGCAGAAGATGACAGCATGAAAGAGTAATTGGTTGGCTTTTGAAGACACAACTGTAGTATCAGTTTGGGGACAATGAACTTAAAGGATAGAGTATCATTTTCCAGGATGCACTATCCACCATAAATCAAATACAATTATATAGCATTATGCCATGAAGAGGTGAGTAGAAAGCTTTAAGCTAGGAACCAAAAGGTAGAAGGAGAAGCCTGTTGTGTATGTCCCACTTGATTTTGGAGAATTTGTGATTTTTTTTCTCACAACTCTGGGCTACAAATGTTTGAGGTCCTGCTTTCTAAAGAGAAAATATTTCCATAAGAGAATACAAGAACAGTAAAATAAAACTTTAAGCTATGGCTTCTACTTAGTGACTTAGTGACTTCTACTTAGTGACTCCTTACGTTAAGAGATTAGCAGACAAGGAAAGGAGTACCAATCTTGGTACAATTAACCATGCTGATCTGAAGATTGGTAGGGTGTTGTCAAATAAAGAAGGAGGACTTACTTCATCTAGCAGAATGTCCTCAAGATTCTTTCATGTTGCCTCACATAGCAGGATTTCTTTTTTTTTAAATGAGTAATATTCCATTGTACATTTATATGACATTTTCTTCATTCATTCATCCATTGATGGATATTTAGATGGTTTCTAAATCATGACTGCAGTAATCAATGCTTCAATGAACAAAGGAGTGGAAGTATCCCTGATATCTCTGATATCCTCAACTCAGTATTTTTGGACAAATAGCCCAAAGTGAGATTACTGGGTCATACAGTATTTCTATTTCTAATTTTTTGAGGAACTTCCATACTGTTTGCCTTAATGACTGCTTTAAGCTAAGTGTAATAAGCCAATCAGAGAAGGACAAATATTACACGGTTCTAATTGCACGAGGCATTTAAAATAACTAAACACATAGCAGCAGAGTGTAGAATAATGCTTTCTAGGGGCTAGGAGGAGGGGAAATGGGGAATTGCTATTCAATAGGTATAAAACTTCAGTTATACAAGATAATGTTCTAGAGATCTGCAGTGCAACGTTGTGCCTATAGGTAACAGTACGCTGTTGTACACATAAAAATTCATCAAGAGGGTAGACTTTGTATTAAGTGTTCTTACCACATTAAAAAAAAAGTGTGAAATAGAAAACAAATGAGGGCAATTAATAGCTTCGACACTTAGGGGACTTTACAGAGGAGCTCTTGGTATTACTTTGTTGAATTTTGATAATAAATGAACAGATGTAGCACTCAGAGACTGAAAGGGTCATAATAACAAGGCACTCAGATCTTCTGGGTCTCCCCACCAGGCAAGCTGCCCGGGTGGTGATGGAAATCTGGAATGAGTACAAGAGATGACGATGAACATCAGTTGCAGCCTCTAGCTTGTTTCCACTCCCTGTCCTCCTGTAAATTTCCCTACGAAAAGAGATGAGAATTCTGAAGCAGCTCCTATTGGAATTATTTATGAAAGGAATACAGAGTAAAGCAGGAATGGATTATAATCCATGTTGTAGTGTGCCATTAAGATCTGCTCTGGAAGACTGAGGCATTCCTTCCCCCTGCCGCTGGGAGCAGTATAAGCCTGAGAGCTCAGTGGAGATAAGCTTCAGGAATTGCCTTTGGCTAAAAAAAGCCTCCTTCTCCAAGTTTACCCCGTGGCCCCGGGACTGTGTGCATTCAGAAACTGGCTGTTTTGTCTGAATTCTGAAGAGCCATGCCAGCTCCAGAGCTCCCATGGGCTTGACTGGCTGGTCCTCTGCTGTGACCACATGGCAGTTCCAATTCTTCCCTCTGAGCAAGTCTGTGTCCTCCACTCTCCAAGAATCTGCCTGCATGTAAACCTCCCTCCCAAAGTCTCCATCTGGGGAAGCCAACCTAAGACAACTAACTTTATAAAAGTATAAATTAGTTGAATGATTTGGTTAGTTTTAATTTAGAAGTGCCATTACACATACTCATTATTTGTGGTTAATTGCTACTGTAGTATTTTCTTTTGCAAAATGCTTTTATATGGAAAAGGCATCAGAGACTTTACCCTTCATGTTTCAGGACTGATGCTAACTCTATGGCATTTGTTCTGTATTTCTATTTCTAAAATTAATGGATAACTTGCCTTTGGGAATTTAGTATACTTTATCTCAACTTCTCTTCAGATGCTTGGTTTAAATTCTAACTGTAATTACAAAGGATAAATTGAATTGGTTGCCTGACAGTGAAGATTACTATATTTACCACTTTTCCCTAACTAGAAAGACTGGATGAAGTGACTTTGACTTTAAGTTGATTAATAATCACTCTTCCAGGTGTTCATATTTTTGTATACTATTGACACAGGGCAAGGGATTCTTGAAGAGCATTTATCAGTTTGGGATCCTAGTTACAAGCAACAGAAAATAGTTCTGCATATAGAATTAGGAAGGGAATTCATCAAGAAGGCATCGAGTACCTTATACACACACACATACACAGCTTCCTCATTCTCAATTACTAATTTTAAAAAGTGGTATGCAATATTTTTTTCTCTAACGGTCAACATTGAAAATGTTTTATTTTAGCCTTTGTGGGCCATACAATCTATCACACTTGCTCAAATCTGCCTTTATAGCGTAAGAGAAGTCTAGACAATATGTAAACAAATTAACATGACAGTGTTCCAATAAAACTTTATTTACAAAAATAGGCAACAAGCTGGATTTGTCCCAAAGATTAATTTATTGACCTTTGCTTAAAGCAGTGAATTCATTCAATTTTCTATGTATTCTCATTCCCTCCCAACTCCTAACTTTTTTAAAATAATTCTGTCAGATCTATGTTGTCAGATATATATACTCTTCAATCACCATTGCGTCTACTTTTTGTCTAGATGTAAAAAATATTTATATAGTACCCCTTTAGCCTTTTGAGAAAGCCTCTCCAATTATATTTTGTTCCTGGAGTCTCCACATGATTGTAAAGGTTGTCCTATGACCTTTATATTTGAAGTTCTATTTGAGTACATATAATATTCCTGGTTCACATTTTCTTTTACATTTACTCTTTTTTTTTTTGCACATGTTGCTACCAAAAATGCCTGACACTAATCTAATTTCTATCCCTTAAAAATGATCTTTTGCCTGTGCAGCTAAATTATTTTTTGTTCCTTTTCATTATAGGCTGGTATTACTAGATTTGACTCAGTATTACTCATTTTGTGTTAATTTCCACAGTAAAACGATGTGCCTTTTAAAAGTAGGCCTATATTTTTCTCTTCTTTTCATTGGTTTATTATGGTTTTTAGTGATTTTCTTATATTGCTTTGTCTTCTTTGAGAATTGCTATCATCTGTAGAATAGGTTTTTTGCTGTCTTCTGTATCTAAAATTGTCCCTCAAAAATTTTTCTGTCTCTTTTCAAAATTTTGTTGCAATTAATTTGTTTCTTTTATAGGATATATCTTTCTTTAAATATTCTTTAGTCTCCTCAAAGTACTCTAACACAGTATCACGTACTGGGTGGCTTAAACAACAGGAGTTTATTTTCTCATAATTCTAGAGGCTGGAAGTCCAAGGTGAAGGTGCTGACAGTATTGGTTTCTCCTGAGGCTTCTCTCCATGTCTTGTGAGTGATTATCTCCTCCTTATGTTCTCACATGGTCTCTGCCCCATGCACATGCACTGCTGGTGGCCCTTCCTTTGCTTCTAAGGATACCAGTCCTATTGGGTTAGCGTCCTGTCCTTATGACTTCACTTAAACCCTAATTAACTCCTTAAAAGACCCATTTCTAAGTACAGCCACATTGGGATTAGGGTTTCAATATATGAGTTTTTAAGATGTCTATTTATTCTTGTGTTACTTCTAGTTTGGTCCTGATTTCTGAAATCTTTTCATGGTGTTACTAGTTTTTTCTTAAGCAAACAAGCTACATTTTCACTTCCTCCTATTGACCAGGTGTTTTATTTCTACATATTACTAATTCTGATTTATATGTTTTTCATGTTTGTATCATTTTCTTTGTATCACTCAGCTCATTTTTTTTAGTTTGCCTCTATATTTACCTTGTACTTTTGATGTTTTTCTTCAAGGATGCTACTCACTTTTTCTTTTTTTTTTTGCTTTTTTTCTCTTGAAATATCATGGAATAGAGTTCAAAAGCTAGTCTTTTCTATTTCTCATGTATAAATGAGTTGAACTTTTTTGGGGGCGGCCAAGAAAATGGAAGCAATTTTCTGTTGGAGCCAAGATACATCAGAATAACTTCAAGGTTTACATTTGTAGTGTCCCCACTATTCTTGTTCTCAAAAAGTAATTAAAATACCCTCTTGTCATATACTTTAAAATATATGACTCCTCTGATCCTCCTCCCATTCATTTACTATCAGATATCTCTCCCTCCTTTTCCCTCAAATCGCCTGCCTTGACCTATTTGTATATTAGTGTTCTATTATTCACCTCATTATGGGACTTTATTATTTATTTATTTATTTATTTATTTATTTATTTATTTATTTATCTATTATTTCTGAAAGGTCTGTGAATCCAGACAACCTCCAAGACCCTCTGAATCCCCTGTCACTACCTTGTAATCACATTTCCCGGTTTATCAGTTATTTACAGACCAGCACTTGGCGCCTCCTGTCTGTGTGACAGTACTCCTCTCAATGCATGAACTAGGTGGTGATGGTTAGGTTATCTGTTTCTTAGAACTAATGGAAGCCTCCTCTTTTCACTCCTCCTCTGGCTACTGCTCTTTGGATTTTTATATATGCCTCTCTCCTGCCACTGGTGATTTGGACCCACTTGCCTTAGTTACATGGTTTGTGGTATTCTGTTTCCTAGTTTCCATGAAGCTTTTTCCTTTTCTATCCTAGTTTATTTTTTCTCCTTGAGGGGGTCAGGGCACATTCAAAAAGTACCACATGCTGCCTCCTTGTCAATAGCTATCATGTATTAGTGTATGATTGCTCAGGATGGCTTTAATGTTACCTGCATACTAAACTTTATATAGGTTTGTTCCTGATTCCAAGCACCTGCCCTCCCTTTTCTTGGAGTATTTACTTTAGAAAATGTGTAAATGTAAACTCTTTCTCTGCTCCTTTGAGATATAAATCTTCTCCCAGCCTCTTGCCAGTTTTACAACCCAAGACTGTCTTTCTCAAGGAACCAAGAGTCATCCCTTTGAAATGTAATCATCAGGGAAGGCAAGCCTCCTCTCTCCTGGTCTTCATAGGAGGGTAGGAGCCTAAGTTTGATAAATGCCACGCACAACCACATTGATCAATCATAATGTGCTCTATACTTTTCTACCTTGCATTAACACATAAAAACTCTCATCTTTTATTTCCATGGAGTTAAGTTCAATCTCTTTCTCTTATTGAAATAGTCTTGACTCTTACTACAAAAGTCTTGAATAAAGTCTCCCTTGCCTGACTTCCTAACTCTGCCCATGAAATTCTCTGACACAGTGGTCCATAATTTACTCAACAACTATTTTATTATCAGAGAGATGAGTGGCCAGATAGATGAGTTTGATTTTGTTTTGTTTTGATTTCCTAAATTGTTTTTGTGAGATAAAACTGGAAATGCTTATTCAAAAAGTATATTCTTCTAAAAGTGTGATCGGGGGCGCCTGAGTGGCTCAGTCATTAAGCTTCCGCCTTCAGCTCAGGTCATGATCCCAGGGTCCTGGGATTAAGCCCTGCATCCTGCTGCATCTGGCTCCCTGCTGTGTGGGAAGCCTGCTTCTCCCTCTCCCACTCCCCCTGCTTCTGTTCCCTCTCTCGCTGTGTCTCTCTCCATCAAGTAAATAAATAAAATATTTTTAAAAATTAAACAATAAAAGTGTATCAATATTTAAAAAATTAAGTTACTTTTCTAAAATTTTTGTAAAATTTTAATATGAATTAACAACAACAACAAAATCCCATTACAAAACATATATGCATGGGAGTACATGAATTCTGAATGCATTTTTAATAAGTTTGCTACAACTGTTAAGTCAAGTGGAAAAAAGCAGGATCATTATTTAATTTGGAGTTCTTTAGTATTTATCTTAATATAGCTTTTTGGTGGGTGTTGTTCAAAGTAAGATGTGTGGCATATCAATTGCTCAGTACCTGCTGTTACTTGTGATTAAGAAGCAGACACTGTTCAAAGGAAATTGTCTTGTAATTACTACAAAAAAAAAAAAAACCACAAGCAATCAGGACAACTGTTGTCTTCTTATATTTTAAAGAGAGAACTAAATTAAACCAGAACCTTTATTTGAACATCACAACTCATTTAACTTAAAACTGTTTTCACAAAATATCTACCACCCATGGTGATCTCTCCAGTGATGTTAGCTGTCTTATGTTTGTGAGTATCTAAGCTGACCTTTTACAACTTTACATCATTCTGAAAAATTGCCAGAAAATGAATGTAGGAAATTCTAAAGACCTTATTATCAATCTTTGAATTAATGTTTTTCAATAATTAGCATGTTAGTGAATTTAATCATCTTCAACACTAAGGTTTTAATCTTGGTTTTGTTTTCTTAAATCTTATAAATTTCTATCTATATACTTAAATCTTTAAAAGAGTGGAGAAGGGTGCCTGGATGGCTGAGTAGGTGGAGCACACAACTCTTGATACTAGGGTTGTAAGTCCGAGCCCCACATTGGGGTTGGGTGTAGAGATGACTTGAAAATAAAATCTTAAAAAAAAAAAAAAAAAGAGTGGTAGAAATCACCCTGGGAGCCAAAACACAAGTCGTCTAAAGAATAAAAAAAAATCATTATGAGAAATATTTATAAACAAATTTTTATATGCTATCAGGAAAAAAATGGGGGGAAAATCAGAATTTTTTTGCTGATTTCTGGCTTTTTTAATTCTCAATGTTTATACTGGAGAATCCCAAAAGATAAAAGTAATCTTTTATTCCCTTTAATGTGAGGAAGATAGACAGAAATTGTGGAACCTAACAACAATTAGAGTAAGAGACTGTGTTTTATATTCAGATGGGTAGATAAATTAGTAGGTTCAGTGTAAGCATTCAATTATTATTAACCATTATTTTTGCTATTTTAAGCCCTGGGACTATGCATACAAAGAGACGGAGTGCTTTTCCTCAAGGACAGGGCAATGAAGAGAAGAACAAGAAAGTCAGTAACTTCAATAAAACATGGTAAATGTCATAATGAAAGAATATAAGGGAAGACCGTAGTTGCATAGATTAGTAATTAAAGATTCTGCCTTGGAGAATCACAACAGGCATTACCGTAGAATTCCGCCTTAATATAGTAACATTTAAAACAATTAGCTTGATTTCACTAGAGTTGTCAGCCCATCCTTAAATTTCCACTATAGTGAAGGATGGAAAAAATAAAATCTGGTATTGTGTATTCAGAAATCAAAAAGTACATGCAATAACTTCTAAATTAATATCGTTTTTTTCTCAGTTGAATGATTAGGTGCCAATCTGTGACATATTTTTGTTTTTATTTTTTTAAGATTTTATTTATTTATTTGACAGAAAGTTAAAGAGCACAAGTAGGCAGCGCAGCAGGCAGAGGGAGAGGGAAAGAGAGAAGCAGGCTGTACACTGAGCAAGGAGCCAGATGCAGGACCCCGTCCCAGGACCCTAGGATCATAACCTGAGCTGAAGGCAGCTGCTTAACTGACTGAGCCATCCAGGAGCCCCTGTGATGTATTTTTATATGTATTTTAAAAAAATTAGCCTCTCTTCATATCTGCCACACAATTTTTAGAATGCTATGATCTAAAAATTTACATAACTCAGGCTAATAAACTGTAGGTGAGGAAAACCTTCCCGTAACTCTCTAGGGTCCCTGGCTGGGTCTGAAAATTAAACTGACACAGACAGATTAACAGGAGAGAAGCATACAAATCTATTTAATGTGAGTTTTATGTTACTCAGGAGCTTTCATAAGGAAACGAAAACCAAAAGAACAGACCATAGTATTTTGATACTAAGTTTAATGAGAGTGGCCAGTCTTGGAGGAACATGATAGGCTAAGGAGGGTGGGGTAAGTGTAGTAAAGTTGGAAAAACAGTAAGACCCTTTGTTGAGGTTTTTCTCAGTGTCCCTTTGTTCCAGGTATAGGAAGGGCAACTTTCACATGACAGCTTTATGACCTGTTTCAGAGGAGGGGGCTAGGACAATGTCAGACTGACCTTCCTACTTTCTGCAGTTTATTCATACTCCCTCAGCTTAAAATATTCAATATGCCAAAGAACCATATTTTGTCATAGTGTGTCCTGAACCACACACACACACACACACACACACACACACACACACACACCACACACCTACCTCTAATAGTCATGGGGATCTTGCTCAGCAATATGCATATTTTTATTGTTAACTTCAGTGCTAGAAGTTGCTGACAAAACAGAGCAGACTGAAGTTTTCTTCTGTTTGTCTCAAGTTAAGTTCTACGTCTATCTTTTTCTGTTTCTTTTGCCAGCTAAGGCATTTCATGGGTTCCATTCTAAGGATGATCAGACACTCATTTTTCTACTGCAAATGAGGGAATAAAACTTCATTATTTTAACGCAGTAGGGTGAGAGTTAGACATTGCAGCAGCCCTGAGTTTTATCAAAAACAATATTCTAAAAGTCAGACATTTACGAAACTTAAGAATGTTTAACCACACTAAAATAGTACATATCTGGTACTTTTAGAAGATTGAGAATTTCTAGCAGATAAAATTTTCTCAATAAGTTTTTCTCTGATATCAAAGACACACAAAGACGCACACACACAGTATTTCTTTAATAGCTTAGACAAAAATTTTAGATAAATGATTTCACAGACTTTCTTGTGTCCATAAGGAAGAGAGTTGTTTTCTTTATTTTCATGACTTGAGGTGCTGTAAAATTATTTGGTGGTGTCTTGTGAGTTCATTGTCATGTCTAGACTGTTAATAGTCCTGTATTAAATAACTCTGCATCTCTTGGTTACAGAATACTCCTTGTTCTCCCTTAAGTTAATGTGTCCACTTTTTCACACTTCTAATATTACTTTTTTATATTTTTTTATTGCCATTTCCTCCCACACCCCATTTCTAGTTTCCATGTGGACATTCTATATGTTTACATACTTACTGTCATTATTTTTCAAGTAAACATCAGGAGTCTTACAAGACTAAAATAGACTTTCATGAATAAAATCCCTAAAGTCCAATGTGCAGTCTTGTCAAATGTATTTCAGCATTTAGTAATATGTTTTTGCTCCCTATTATTAGTGCTTAGACATATCGAAGATGTAAGATATACACACAATAAACTTCGGAAAGATAGTGACATATTTTAGAATATGGACTATAACTGACTCCTGCTCATGAACCCGGTGGAAATGTTCCTGTGTCTCCACTACATCTTCCTCATTTATTTGATTTCAGGTAGTAATTTATGGAGCTCATATTTTATAATAGATGGTGTGCTAAGGTGCTTTTGCATATTGTCACATGGAATCCACAATATTCTAAAAACTCTTAAAATATATTTGAAAAAAAGCTTAATTTTCTTGTCAATGTCATGCAACTATGAAGTGACAAATTCAGATGTGCGATTTTCCTGACTTAGTCATGTTTCCTTAAGAGGTGCTCCACATGATCATTTCCTTTGCTTAAAATTTTGTATGTAGTAGGTGACAACACTTGCATTAATAAATAATTTATATTTTTGGCAAACCCTAACTAGTAACTTTTCTTTTTTCATTGTAACTATATCTGGTTAAAAATGACCAAGCCACATGCACAATTTTTTAGATATGAGCCATTTTTAAATATGAACCAAACCTAGATAAAAATCCAGTTGGCGTTGGGTCTATACAATTAATGTTGATTAAAAATAAAAGCATTTTTCATTAAAGTGTAAGGTAAAATAAACAAAACTAAATAAAATTTTATATGTTGCAGAAAAATAACCTGACACATCATGGGAAAAAAAAAAACTACAATCAAGAAAGCTGGGAAGCTGTTGTATTATGTAGGAGATAAATACGTTAACATAGCAAGGTAATTTAGAGCATGGTACTAATTTTGATCCAAAATCATTAAGTAACTTTCTAGAAATGCTAGCTAGAGTTTGAAGGGGAAGAATTGTGATATTTAATAAAGGCATTCAGAAGTATTTTGAACAAAAATTTTACATTAGGTTAGATAATCCAAGTTTTGAGCTTCTTAAAAATGTTTTCAGAAAAAAAATGTTAATGCTTGTTTAAGGGACACTAATAGAAAAAAAATCATAATTTCAAACTCACTGGACTTGTACTTTAAAATATCTCATGTAGAAAAAGAACTCAAAATGAACATACATGGTGCCCTGTTTATATTGTTTTTAGACTTGCTGCTTATTTATTTATTTGTTTGTTTGTTCATTTATTTATTTAAAGATTTTATTTACTTATATGACACAGAGAGAGCGAGATCACAAGTAGGCCGAAAGGCAGAGAGAGAGAGAGTGGGGGAAGCAGGCTTCCTGCTGAGCTGAGAGCCCGATGTGGGGCTTGATCCCAGGACCCTGAGATCATGACCTGAGCTGAAGGCAGAGGTTTTAACCCACTGAGCCACTCAGGCACCCCTTGCCTTATTTTAAAGTTACCTATTTGAGTTTTACTTATTTTTATGGGGGTACTTTTTTTTAACTTCATCTTCATGAATGAAATTTGGTCTTTGATGTATGGAATACATTTACAGATCTGAAAACTTGATATATTATGTTTTTTTTTTCTACTTGGTAGACCAATATACATTATTTAAAAGTAAGGCAAAAGTTAGAAGTTATTCATATTATAACGAAAAGTAATCTTTTCAGCAATAGGCACTGTATACACGAACAGCATCAAAATTTATTATGAAAAGTCGTAGGAGGCAGGAATCAAACATTTAGCAAGAGAAGTCAATTTTAGAGATAATTTTAAAAGGCAAACATTTATATTGCTATATAACTAAATAATTTCAAAGGAAAGAAACTTGCAGATAGGTATTTTTATATAGATAAGAGTTTTTGTATTCTAGCATTTCAGCCATTCATGTGTAAATGATTCTCTTAAAGTGCTTAAGATAATTGAAAACAGATGAATATTTTGAGAATGATAAGAATTCTCTATTCAAGTTTTTTTTTTTTCCCCCTTAGAAAACCCCCTCTTTGAGAGGCGTAAGGTAGGACTACAAAAATAGTCTTCAGTCCAGCTTGAATATCATGCATTTGAAATGAGCAGACCTGAATTAATGAGGTCATGAGGTCTAAGTGAAACATAAAAGTTTTTCAATGAATTTAAAAGTGGATAAAAAAAAAACAGTTGCCAGGCCAATTTTTTTTAAGATACATTCTCTGACATAAGCACATAAAATGGAATCTAGATTATTTTTTAATAAACCCTTTATTTAGAGCAATTTTAGTTTCACAGAAATAATAAGTAGAAAGTACAGAGGTTTCCCACCTACCCTGCTCCTTACTCTTCCCCGCCCAGCCTGCTACTATCAACATCCTACACCAGAGTGGGGTATTTGTTATAACTGATGAACTTACACTGACATATCATCATCACCCGAAGTCCATAATTTACATTAGAACTTACTCTTGGTGTTATACATTCTATGGATTTTGACAGAAGTATGATGACAAGTATCTACCAACCCAGCATCATTCAAAATAGTTTCAATGCCCCAAAAATCCTCTCTGTTCTATTTTTCCTTTCTCCTCCCTAATCACTGCCAACCAATAGTCTTTATACCATCTCCACAGTTTAACCTTTTCCAGAATGTCATCTATTTCGAATCACAGAGTATGTAGTCTTTTCGGATGGGTTTCCTTCCCTTAGTGAGGGAGTGCATTTAAAATTCTTCTATGTCTGGTCATGACTTGATAACTCAGTTCTTTTAACTACTAAATACTATACCACAGTTCATTTGTCCATTCACCTACTGAAGGACAAGCCATTATAAACATCTGTGTGTGTATTTTTATGGAACACAAACTTTCAACCCATTTGGGTAAAAGCAAGAAGCACAACTGCTGAACTATATGGTAAGAGTATGTTTAGTTAACTGCTCACTGTCTTCCAAAGTGGCTGTACCATTTCCGCTCCCACCAGCAGTGAATGAGAGCTCCTGTTGCTCTAACCAGCATTTGGTTTTGACAGTGTTTTGGATTTTTTGGATACCCATTTTTATAGGTACACAATTGTATCTCATTGCTTTAATTTGTATTTCTCTGAGAATATATGATGGGGAGCATCTTTCCATTTTCTTATTGGCCATATGTATATCTTCATTGATAGCTCATTTCAGGTTTCTTGCTCATTTTTAGTTGAGTTGTTCATTTCTTACTGTGGAGTTTTTGTTTTTTGGGTTTTTTTGTTTTTTTTTTTCTTACTGTGGAGTTTTAAGAGTTATTTGTATATTTGTATAGCAATCCTTTATCAGAAGTGACTTTTGCAAGTAGTTTCTCCCAATCTATCAGCCTCTCATTTTTAACAGAAAAAAAAAGAAAAACAATACAAAACTAAAAAACATCTATAAATGCGGTTCAAACTGTACAGACAACTATTTCTAGCTCTGGGCATTGCATGTGTTTTATTCCAAAACATCTAACTGCTTAAACTATTCTAAAAAACTTATGTGCAGTCTGAGAACCCACAATTTTTGTTGCATCAATTACTTTATGTTTTATAAGTTGTGCTGTTAAATTTCCTTTATACGATGCCCTGTGGAAGTTTCAGGGGCTCTCTTGGGCTTTAACTTGATCTTTGAGTAAGAGGACATCTTTCTCTATTTGGGGATTGGGATTGTCACTGATTTAAAGAACCTAAGTAACTAGTACTTGACCAGTTTAGATGGATTATATTAAACCAGTTAATTTGTTACACTGTATTTCCAAATATCTATGAATAAAATTTCCTGATGTATGTACTATGGGCATGCCAAATATGTGCCACAGAAACTATCATTATTTGACACCCACCCCCAACCCCAGACCAAAAAGCAGGTATTTTAATTGATTAAAGTCTTTTTGTCTTATCTAGGATGACAAATTTCTTCAGCATAGTGCTCCAGGAAGCTGCCTCCAAGAGTGAAGACAGAATGACAAAAATAACATTTGCCATTTTTGCTTGGCCACAAAAATTCTTTGTTTTCCTTAATATCCTTCACTTTCACTTTATAAACATAAAAATTAAAAGAGGCAGTTACTCACTTAAAAACATGGAATTTCTTTCCTTTCCATTTAAAAACAGAAAAAATTAGCACCCATAGAACATTTACTCATTTGAGTGAAATATTAAGCCTTTTTAATTAAAATTAAAATTTTAATTAAAATTAAATTAAAATTTAAAATTTTAATTAAAATTAAATTAAAATTAAAAATTTAAAATTAAATTAAAATTTAAAATTTTAATTAAAATTAAATTAAAATTCAAAATTTAAAATTAAATTAAATTAAATTTTTGTCTTACATCATTGGCACTTCTCCAAACACTGGTTTCTGACAGTCCATGAATACACAAAATTCACTACTTCTATAGATTTTACATTCAAACTAGGAAGGTGATAAATAGATGAATAAATAAAATATTAATAGATTAAAGAAAAGTAAATTCTAAACTAAAAGAAAGCATGAAAGGAGGGTAGGAAATGTGTGTGGGAGTGGGAGGAAATCTTAGAGTGACCAAAAAAAAGCAACACTGAGTAAAGGACTTTGGAGTAAAGACCTGTAGGATACGCATTTGTTAGAGGCAGAAGGAAAAGCAAGTGCCAAAGCCTTGCTGACCACAGCCTGGGATCAGTGGAGGTCAGTGTGGTTAGAGAACTGTAAGCAAAGAGACAGTCCGAGATGGTAGGAGATAGCATTTTATATTTCCCACGTGCCTTTTTATAATTATTTCATTGAATTATTTTAGCAGCCTTTCAGCACAATTATTAACATACCATTTTATGCAGGTGAAGGCAGAATCAAGAAGTTATACAATTTACCTAATGTCTTATAATGAGTAAATAACACCATTTCCCTCCCCAAGATCCAGGTTTTGGGAATACAAATTCACCACCAATTCTGTTACAAAACAGATGCTCTTTTATAATTAAAGAAATAGCTAATGTCTAAAATGGAAACTATCCTGCCACAGAGTATCCTTGGCACTTGACTCAAAACAGCAGGCAGATCATGTCTTGCCAATAAAATCACTATTTCAGCAGCTTAAATCAAGCTGGGCATCTTATTTGTGGTTCTGTTCATCCATGCCAATGTTCTGCTTGATATGTATGTCAGTAAACTAGAGTCAAATTTTTACTTGTTTACACAGTATATTCTTTTTTTTATTACACAGTATATTCTTAATGCATTCTAAAAAATGGAATGAATTTTTGTCAAATTGTACATATCTAAGGGAAATTTAAATCGGTCACAGTTACAACATTGATGTGTAGAATTTAGATAGTTTAGCTACTGTCTCTAGTTTTTGTCCTTTCTTTTCTTTTTATTTTAAGATTTTATTTATTTGAGAGAAAGAGAACCTGAGCAGGAAAAAAGGAGAGGGAGAAGCAGACTCCCTACTGGGCAGGGAGCCCTATAGGGCCTGGATTCCAGGATCCTTCCCCCACCTCATCATGACCTGAGCTGAAGGCAGGTA
>CM053605.1:150281398-150315425 GCA_028646535.1 Procyon lotor | reverse complement strand
CTTAACGACTGAGCTACCCAGGCACCCCAAAAATGGACTACTCTTGATTGTATTTAAAATATAATTGAACATTGATATATTTAACATGGATTTTTTTACTTCCTTAATATAAATCATTTTTTAAATATTTTATTTATATATTTGACAGAGAGGAGAGAGATCACAAGTAGGCAGAGAGGCAGACAGAGAGAGAGGAGGAAGCAGGCTCCCTGCTGAGCAGAGAGCCGGATGCAGGGCTCAATCCCAGGACCCTGATATCATGACTTGAGCCGAAGGCAGAGGCTTTAACCCACTGAGCCACCCAGGTGCCCCAATATAAATCATTTTAAATTAAAATGCAAATCATAAGTATTCCCCATACATCTTCCTAAATAGTAAAAATATATGCTATATTTATTTTATGCAATTATAATTGTCATAGCTTTGATTTACTATGCATTCCTTTAAACACGTGTTACACAACACCTTCCTAAGGATCTAGTATTTCTAGAACTACATTAATTATAATAGTCCCGGCGCATAATCTATGTTCTAGGTCTATAATTTGTCAAAACATTGAACTAGACTTTATTATCATTATTAAACTGGGCAATAAGTGGTCATTAAGACAAAAATAGCAGTCAGAGGAGTGAGCCTGTTATAAATGTTGTGTCAATCAGACAAACTTAAAGGAAACTGAGGAAGGATCCGGTCCTATCCTTTTACAGATACCATCCTTGAGAACAGAAAACTTTGTGCTCCATGTGAAAACTACTACCCTAATCACATTTCCCACCACACTGCAGACACTCATTTCGTATTTGTCAAAATAACAAATATAAATCCAATTCATTAATTTCCTAAAGGTCTCAGGTGGAATGTGGTATGCCTGATTGTTGGTCCAACCTGGTTCAGTGTCCTGTTCTTACCTTTGAAGTGGGCCTCCTTCCAAGGAAAGAGGAAAAGATGAAACAGGAATGAGCAAACTATAGCTAATTTTCAAAAGAAATACCATTAACTAAAGCCAGGAACCTAACCAAAAGGAGCTCCTGCACCTGTCAGACATGATTAGCATGTGGCAACCACTAATGTTACTGTTCAAGAGGCTCCAGGCAGAAATAGAAACCTACGGAAGGAAACAGACTATCTGAATTTGAGAATGAAAGGCTGCCCTTATGTAAAAAAGGTTTCATCGTACTAACTCTAAGCTAAACAACCTAAGAATGACTCAATTCCTTCAGGAATTTTAAAATAGTCCTTTAGGGAAATACAATCTTAAGTTATCTTTTTACTGCATATTTAAGTCTCTAACAAACAATATTCTATGTTAAACTCCATGATATCTGGGACCCTAAAGGATGATTGGCCTATTTAAATAATTCACTATGACACGGAATGGAAATGCTTTCATCTTCCTTGTTTTAGATGTTTTGGGGGGGGGGAGTGCATTTTCATGTGGTAATTAAGATACCATATATACATCTTCTCAAGACATTTGCACTAAAGATAAATCTTTATTTGTTTTTCAATCGATACAACCTTTAGTCCAAACCAGCTTATTTCCTTGTTTTTCAAAACAGATGCTCCATGTTCTCTTTCTCTCTTTGTTCCTTTTGTTTTCCTGCTTTCTGTCACTGGAAGTGCTGAAATGCCCCTCCGTTTTTTAATTTCTCTACATTTCTTCAAGTTTTGGGAAAATGCAATATTGTAAACTTTTCTGACTCTGTGTATGACAATACTATTTCTTCTGACCTATTATAAGGTGCCATATGCATTGCTAAATAGCACTGCCCTACTCAGAACTGTCCAATAAATCCATGGGACTTATGGGAAAAGTAAGGTTTGGACAGAATACTCGAAAACTTCCTCAGTGATACAAATGCAATGAAAGATAAGAGTGTAATAAGTACAGTAGCACGATTTTACTAATGTTAGATGATTAAATGTTAGATAAATACTAGAAAGACACTTCATTCTGAAAAAGACCCAGTATGGACTGGGCATTGGATGGGTGTGAAGTGGTGGAGGAAGAGTTTTATGAAACAGACTGGGAAATGAAGTAGTTCATAGCAGGTGTCTGAAGGGTGTGCGTGTGTGTGTGTGGGGGGGGGGGTATTCTGTGCATTTTGTATATTCCCACATATCTTGATTCAGGTAACTAGGTGGGATTTTCTGCATTACCTTGGTGTTTTTCATGAACAGAATCACACACATGCAAACATGAAATTTGCGTCATGCTCAAATCATCCCTAACATAATCAAATATGTGAGAAGAAGCCAATGTTTTCAAATCAAGTGTTATAGCTGAACCTTACACTCAGAAGCATCATTTGAAACTCCTATAATGTTTCTTAAGCACATATTTCATTTCCCCTGGTAGACTATATATACCTAGAGGATAATTTATTTACCATTCATAGTTTTATTTCCCATGGCCTTTAGACTTTTAGGTAACTATATAGGTTCCTTTAATTGAAGTTGCTTACCTTTGTTCTGTGAGCCATATCTGGGCTGTAATAATTTCTTTTTTTTGGGGGGCTATAATAATTTCTTATTCCATATTTAATGATGCCTAGAATAATTACTTAAAATATATATTTCTAAATAAATAAATGAAAATGACAAATCCATCTATATGAATCTTTTTTTGGGTAAAAACATATAAAAAAGCAGATAGGATCCAAATCAAATTATTATATAAATTCCAAAATTTCTTCATCTTAGATATCTAAGAACACTTAGCTAACAGTATCTTCTGTATTCCACTTTGACTTCCTTTTGTTCATTCTGATTCTAGGGATATTCTTCAATAAAACTTGTACTGCTTTTATCTTAAACCATTCACTTGTGTCACTTCCTTAGACTAAATGCTTGCTAAAAATTGGGAGAAAAAAGTCTTAATATATGCATGAAATCAAGTCAAAGTAAAACTTCTTTTGTGGACCAAGTTCTTCAAGAGGTTTGTTTACCTCCAACAAAGGATTCTAGGTCTTTACAATCTGTGGATCTTATCCTCCTTTCTTTTCTTTTTTGTTTTTTTTTAAGATTTTATTTATTTATTTATTTGGCAGAGAGAGAGATTGATCACAAGTAGGCAGAGAGACAGGCAGAGAGAGGTGGGGAAGCCCGCTTCCTGCTGAGCAAAGAGCCTGATGTGGGGCTCGTCCTAGGACCCCAAGATCATGACCTGAGCCAAAGGCAGAGGCTTTAATCCACTGAGCCACCCAGGTGCCCCTTCCTTTATTTTCTTGGTAGGGATGCTTATTGTTTTGTTGAACGTGGTCTCTGGTTTTTGCTCTTATTCCTTATTTTGCATTTAAATTAGATCATGGGGGGACTTTATTATATCTTTTTTGGGAGGTTTGGGTACCAGTTGGGAACATATTGGTAATAACGTAAAATTACATAGCATTTAATTTCCCTTAAAATTTTATTTCACGTGAATTTTATTTGAATAATGGGAGTTATAGTGGTTCTGTTCTAGAAACAGTGAAAACTCAAAAAATTTACTGGGAAGAGTATTTTTTAATAAAATTGACTTTTGTGTAATAATGTAATAATATGTAGATGACATCTAACATTATTCTGCTTTTTTTCTGAGTTCTAAAGAACTTGATTATTAATATGATTGAACTAATTGGTTTGGGAAGAGAGTATGAGAAAGCAAAAAGATTAATATTTTTTGAGGATCTATGAAGTACGAGCATAGGCTAGATGATCAATTACCTGTATGTGCTCAATTAATTTTCCCCAAAGTCTCTGGAAGTAGGAATTTCTGCCTACAGTTTACAAAAATATCATATTTTGTAAATAATGATCCATTAAAGGACTTTATTTTCCAAACATAAGCTTGTGTCAAAGATCAGGTAGATTTGGGGTGGAGAGAAGGGAGGAAACCTACTTAGCCCTCTGCTATCCCATGGGTGTGTCAGCTAGAAACATATTCTTATAAGCACATTACCTGGTTTCTTTGACAAGGGTTGATATAATTCTAAAACATCAATGCTTATATTCTTTTTGACATTAGGTATAGCTCATAAATCTTCATAAATGAAGCCAACTGATAAATCTACAGAATATGCAAAGTTATCTTCTTAAAACAACAATGCTGGATTGTTTGATGAGCTGAGAACATTCATTTTCACATGAGGAACTGCATTAGTCAACAAAAGCATCCACGTATCAAGATACCTTAGGTTTGCAAGAAGTGTTCATTATTTACATTTCTAAGTATTCAGCTTCTTTGGAAGTGCCTGACAAGCCAAATAAGGCACTATTCCTCATGCAAGAGAGTATGCTAGCACGGCTTTTGTTCTCTCAATTGCAAGAGATAAATGGAACAAAAGAATTCTTGAAAGCTTTGTTGACGTGCAGATTTTATTTGATAATCAGACAGCATCTTGAATAGGAAAAAAATGTAAAGCATTTTATATCTTTTCTGCATCCAGACTATTCCTGCCTTCCTCATCCAAAAATGACCAGTCAAGTTAATTAAGGATTTCATAAAGTTAATTAAGGAATTCATAAAAATAGAATGGCATTAGCTTTTGATTTTATTTCTTTTAAATTCGGCTGTAATAAATAATTCTCCCCTACTGAACACTTTTTTTTTTTTTAGTGGTGATCAGTATTGGTATTTATGTATGTTCTAAAGGTTTATCTTTTCTCATATTTGTTGGTTGGTTATTAAGGGCATGTTTTTGTCAGTGATCATAAGTTTATAGAGTACTGGGGACTAGGCTATATAATTTGGTTTATGGAATGCCAGCAGGGCACCACATATTTATAGAAGCTCAGTGTGCTATCGTGTTGATGGATATTATGATGATGGTTGATGTCCTTTTTATTATCTATACAGCAATAATCGTCTCTTAGTGCTTTAATCTCTCAGTGCAACAAAATGAATCTAACAAGAAACCATATGGACTATACATGCTTGCTTAACATGAATGTTCACTGTATTTTGTAGAATATGAGCAAAAATATTTATAACTTATATACAGGGCTTAAAAAATAACAGAATTATACATAAATTTGATAGTACACTGAAAAATACACTGCCAAAGCCTAACTTTTATTTTTATGATATATTTATTAACAGAATATCTGCCTCTTGGTTCACTGAGAATCTGTTGTGATTAAATGGTAAGTGAAAGGAAATGAATAGTATGTAATTAGCTTTTTCAAATAAACCTAATTAGAAGTAAAATAGCCACAGAGTAATGCATATGAACATTGTAATTAAAAAGAATAGTGCAGATAATCCAACAAATACTACAAAGAGATTCGGGTAGAAATTTATTGTTGATGAGACCATAACCCATGACTCAATTTCAATTTTTGAGCCTAATAACCCCAGAAAAATTCTATACAAAATAGTTTTTAAAATTTAAGAAGTCATATGTACACAAAATACTTAACAGTTCTAAAATATTGATATTTAAATTATTAGTAAATTTCTTTATTTGAATAAGCATACAAAATGATCCTTATCAATTAGAGAAGCAGACAAGTGACTTTTCAAATTAACTCATTTCCTATCCAAGCTAATATCCGCCATTTTGTACAATAAGTATTTACAAATATTTTTCCTCGGCTTTTTTTTTTTTTAAAGATTTTATTTTTTATTTGTCAGAGAGAGAGAGAGACCGCAGGAGCAGGCAGAGTGGCAGGCAGAGGCAGAGGGAGAAGCAGGCCCCCCGCTGAGCAAGGAGCCGGATGTGGGACTCGATCGATCGATCCGTGGACCCTGGGATCATGACCTGAGCTGAAGGCAGCGGCTTAACCAACTGAGCCACCCAGGCATCCCTTTCCTCAGCTTTTTGACACCGCAGTACCAATAATCTTTTGTCAGCTAATCTTTTTGGATATGTATTTCTGATGCCCAGACACTGGTCCTTGAGAGCTAAACTATGTGCAGGTAAGTTATTTTTGAACGATCGAAAGGTATCGAAAGATACCTTAAAGTCATTATATTGTATTTTTTACAATTTATTAAAGATCTATTTAAAATGAAATGGTGTTAAACTTGCACTTA
Source organism: Procyon lotor (assembly GCA_028646535.1). Classification (NCBI taxonomy): domain Eukaryota; kingdom Metazoa; phylum Chordata; class Mammalia; order Carnivora; family Procyonidae; genus Procyon; species Procyon lotor. The sequence continues at coordinate 150,309,409 of CM053605.1, read as the reverse complement.
CTTTTAGCCTGGGTATGAGCTTTAAGAAGAGCCTGGGTTGGCAGGCTGATCAGCCCAAATGCCCTTGAAAGGGTTAATTAACTCCTCTTCTCCCACCTCCTCTGCACCCCCACCCCAGCCCATCCCAAGCGATTTCTTACAATTCTAAATACACAGATGCAGCTTAGAAGTGCACAAAGAGAAGGGATGGAACATAAAGATCTTTCCCTTGAGCACCTCCAAACTTCATATCCCAAGGAACTATTTTTGATCGGGTGGGGAAAAAATAGAGGGTAGTGACCAAATTACACCAGCAGAAACGTGCTCACTGTTGACGCCGGGAGGCAGTATGGACATATTGCTTCTGTCTGCATGTGTCACTCCATTCATCGTAGAACTCGTTTACTTGATCTTATTTTTAAATGTATGAACATAACTGTAGGTAATGTATTACACCTTACTCTTTCCTTTTAATATATTCATAGATCTAATATTTTCTAGTAATCTTGTTCTTCTGGTTCAGCTTTTAACTTCCTTTATTTTTTTATTCTTTTTCTTTGCAATGTGGTGAATGCACGGTGTTACTTACCTTAGTTTCAGGTGTACAACATAGTGATTTGACACTTCTGTACAAAATGCTGTGTTCACCACACGTACCATCTGTCACAACACTTTTATAATACCGTTGACTATATTCCCTAAGGCTAAATCTGAATCTAATTTCGTGAAGTTAGATATTAAATATATATTTAAATTAAATAGGTAATATCTAACTTCATGAAGTAATAAAATCAACTCGATTCATAATGACTTATCAAATGTGAAGAAAAAAGCTATGATTAAGAAAACAGTTCATAATGAATCTTGAACACTACATCAAAAACTAATGATGTACTCTATGTGGGCTAACTGAACATAATAAAAGAAAAAAAAAGAACATAGTTCATATTCTGTATGAAAGAGGTAGAGACTTCTGCTCAAGGCCTGTGTCTAGCCCGTAAGTCACCTTCCTGTAAATTAGGAAAAAAAAAAAAGTTTTCCTTTCTGGATGGGTTCAGACCTGCACCTGGATAACTTGGTGAAAAGATAGTACTTTGGGTAGGGGAAAATGGTGGTGGGGGCCCGACTTGTATGCTGAGCAGAAGCTCTGCCTTGGTCAGGAGCCCCTGATGCATAAATGTGCACAACTATCCTGCTTGCAGAATCCTCACCTACCCACCATAGCGCGGCATTCATTTCTTCCTCAGAGACCCCACTCTTTAAGTATAACCTCAAAGTAAAAGCTAACAATAATGTTAGGGAATTCCTTGGACTATGAAATATATTCATTTTCAGATTGAACTTTGTACCCTCAATTTCTATGTATGCTTTCCTGACACTTCCGTTCCCAACTGCAAGATAGCTCAGTGTTTCCCTTGGTGGTAGCATCTCTGAGCTGTGAGAGCAATCTGGTCTCACTTACTGAACATCCTTTTAGAATTTAAGGAAGCACTTATGACCTAAAATATAAGCTCTCTAAAAAGGTACAAAGTGAAACAGAAGGCAGATCTGTTCAAGAAGTGATTTCTCACTAGAAACACAATTGTAATCCATGCAAGCCATCAAATGGTTGAACCTTTTGAATGGGACTCTTAGGAGAAAAGACAAGGGTGTGACAAACTTCTTCTAAAACTTAAATAGGAAACCTCTTATGGCACACATATACCCTCTCACCATGCATGTTCTTACACCTGGAATTCCATAACTTTCCATCATCCTTACTGTTGACTTAATACTTTCCTCTTACACTGCTGGACTTTTCCTACACTTTCAGAGTCCTCTCAACACATTTTTTTCTTACTCTTCTAAGAATTTGCTATATTTTCTGTCCTTCCCTCCACTGATGTACTTCAAAATTCCCTTTTACTGTAGCTGCCTCTGTCAGAATGTACATTTTGGTTCACTAACATTTATGGAGAACTTGCAATATAGAGGCCTTAGACTAAAGTCTCTTTAATTGTAAACAACAAAAACAACATCAACAACAAAAAATACTACTTTTTACTTTTATTCTTCAAATAAGTGATGCCCCACTTCCTTTGACAGTGTCAGACTTAATGGGAAGAGAAACAAACTCTCCGCAGCTCTACTTCCTTTGTATTCACAAAACTACATGTAAAATCCACCTAATTCTCAGATGTTTGTATTCAGAGGTCACAATTCGTCCTTTATGTGGTTCAATTGCTTGGAATCATTATTAAAAAACACCTCTGTTTTGAAAGGCTCTTCTCTATTGAGTTGTGGGTTTTGTTTATTTGTTTTCATGAAGCCGCTCTCTCTTGCTCTCTCTGTCTCTCTCTCTTTGTGTAATGTGGCTATACCGCCTTATTCTCCAATAGGCCATTTTTGCCTTTGTTCACTCATAAAATATTTCTGCATTAGTTTCCCCCCTTAGACCTTCCTCTCTTCAAATTGTGCTCTGTCTTTGCATAAACCAGAAAGAATATTATGATTTCTGAATCATGAAGCACAGAAAACCATATTCTCTCTTTACACATGTCAAAAAAGAAAATAATCATGTCCGAGTATAATATAATAATTTTGATTGTAGTGGTTAATATCTGAAATGTTTAATAAGAGTCACATAAAATAATTTCTTGCATCTGTATGCCTTTAAGACTATATATAAGAATGATACTTGGGGTGCCTGGGTGGCTCAGTGGGTTAAAGCCTCTGCCTTCGGCTCAGGTCATGAGCTCAGGGTCCTGGGATAGAGCCCCGCATTGGGCTTCCTGCTCAACAGGGAACCTGCTTCCCACTCTCTCTCTGCCTGCCTCTCTGCCTGCTTGTGATCTCTCTCTGTCAAATAAATAAAGTCTTAAAAAAAAAAAAGAATGATACTAACAATGAAGGCTTTATTAAAGGATTAAATTTCTCTAATTTTTAATGAGTTCTCATCTTTTATCCAGTTCTATTGGCAGGGACTAATTTTAATTCCCGTATTAAATATAGACCGTATATTTCAAAAAGGAAGTGCTTAGTATCCCAAATATTGGCCACTCACCCTTAGGTACAGATTTATTCTCTGCTTCTGCACATTACTGAATTGGTTAATTACCTACAAAACACTGTGTCAAGAATTCATTTCTGTTAAAAGCTGATAATGCCCGAGTAGGAATAAGTGTTTATCTACAACATGTTTTTGTAGAATCAAAAATGCCCTGTATGTGTCTTTTCATAACAAACAGAAGAAAGGAATAAAAATCCTAAACAAAAGCTCCTAGTGGCAGTATTTCTTCTGTCCATAAGTGGCCTTGCTTATACAGCATGGACTAACAATCACCAAAGCCAGATGTGAACTGCGTTTGATGAAATAAAGAAAGGGCTGGTTTATTAGTATAAGAACATAAAAGTTGGTTGCTAACTGAATGGAATACTCCAGATAAGGAAGAATCATAAAGTTTTTGCTTTATCTTTGCTTCAAGAAAAGGAGAAAATATTTTTTTTTATCTTGAAACAATTCCTCAAAACATTGATATTTGCAAAAAAACACACCTGCTTGGAAAAGGGAGTAACATGTTGGTCAATGGCTAAATTACGTTTCTTTTGATATACTTTTGTAGGTTAAATAAATACTTGTATGAAGCTTGAAGTTCACCTTTATGATAGAGAGCAATCTTAAAAGTGTATTTGAAGCCTGCAAGAACAGGAAGGATAATGTCTTCTGTGGCTTATGTTTTCTTTTGAACTAGGGAGGAAAATGAACACATTATCTGTTGTTGTTTGTTCACAAAGACTCAAGTAAGTGTCTGTGTGGGGAAAGGTTTAGAAAATTTGGCATGTTTCCCACGAGTGGTAAGAATTTATATTATTGGAATTTTTGACTTCCAAATGCAATTTAAGCAACAGATATATCTCTACATATTATGAGACTGATTTTAGCATAGTTGAACAAAACAGGAAATAAAGGGAAATTAATCAAGTAAATAAGAAGCAATATTGTTCTTTCGAATGATATCGTGAAAATGTCCTCTCATTTTTAAGTGACTAAAGTTATAACTCTAATATATAGTGCCTACATGATTGATTCTATCACTTCATTACCTGTTGTGAAGCTTATAGCATAAAAATATTGAGATTTAATAATATAGAACTAGTTACACCTGTCTCTTTATTTTAGGCCAGAGTTGAATCATTAAGAGGTCGATGTATAATATAATATGATATGATGTGAAATGCTACAATGTAGCACATATAAAGCAATGTAATATATAATACCACATTATATAATGTCATAACATATCATATCATGTTCCACATTTTGGGTTAATTATAGAATGTGAGCTAAGAAGTGAGAAAATGTTAAACATGTGTCAAATTGTTTGAAACAGAGCTATATGGCTTAGTAAGGAAGAGAGCTAAATAAAATACAGGGATAATCTCAGGCACTCTAGGATGAGATACTGTAGATATGACAGAATGAGAGTAGGATTTATGACAGAATTAAACACCCATAAATAGCATATATATAACTATGTTGAAGCATAGTATTTGAAATTCTGTGTATTTGATGAAAAACCAAAAGCACACAGTGTGATTGCACATATGAGGCCTCTTTTCTTTATGCCCATGACCTCTTTTATGGACTTTCTTCTCATATTCCTTTGAACAAAAACTCCATAAGATTTTAGGGAGCCCAGAGAGTAATGTATTAACTACGTCAGTACACTAAGCTTGGTGCTTAGATATAGTCACAAATGCCATACAGAGAGCTAAAAGTTTACAGAAGAAGAAGAAAAAAGTACAGTATTTGGCATTATGTGAATCTAAATCTGAATTTGGCTCTACCAGTTACTAACTTTATGTTTTTTTTCATCTACAGTGTTGGAATAATTTTAAACATTAACCTACTTTTAAAAATATCAAGTACAATGCCTTGCATATAGCAGACATTTAGTATTTTAAAATGAGAAACTTAGATCAAGATAGTATTTAAGTAGGTCTTGTCTTTGATATAGCTTAGTATCCTATCATGGTTTACAGAAGTCACTGAAAAATACTATAAAATATGTCTGGAAGGAGTTTTAGGTTTACAAGAGTAAGGATCTCATTTTTTAAAAATTTACCACCCAATATTGTATGTATGATGAATTACTAAATTCTACACCTGAAACTAATATTGCACTCAATGTTAACCAGCTGGAGTTTAAACAAAAGCTTGGAAAAAATAAATAAAATAAAATTTACTACCCAAAACAAGAGTGATACTAAAGAACAAATCTATAATCTCTTGTTCTTTGGTAATTATTGTATTCAGCTCTAATATCTAAATATTTCTGCAAAGACTAAAGATCTATCTTTTCCAGCAAACGTGTTGAATGAAGTTGCTATTGTCCCTGATCCTAGAACCATGTATTTCTGCAAAGATATGTCCCAACGCAATTAGAAGGGATAGAGAATGGGGACCAGTGGAAGTGATGTTGCCTTTTCTGACAAAATTATTGACGGGAGATCAGTGAGCCTCACCAAACTAGTTTTCAGTGCTCAACATTTGAGTAACTGCAGATCTGACAATGTAGTTTTCCAATTAGACCTGGAGCATTGGTCGTTTAAGGTGGTGACTCAAGGTGGTGAGCTGCTTGCTCTGCAGGGGAAGCATACTGTGGTTCTGAAAAAAATGAATGGAAACGCAAAAGTCCATCTTGGGAAAACACTTATAGATGCTGTCATTGTCATACCAGTTTCCTTTAAGGACTTCCAGCTCAAATTCTAAAGATGTTAAAACCATCACTAGTTTGAATATGCTCAGCATCATCAGTGAGCCAAATACCGCTAACATCATTTATGCCTGGGTGCCAAAAAAAAAAAAGTCTTATATTTAATATGTACATTATCACTACTAAAAGGTTCTTCAAAGTCAAATGTACAGCCAGAGACATCCACATTGAAGTAGAAAATTTTAGCACCTGAGGTTCCTTCTTCATCACCAAATACAAATCAAGCCTATAGTGACAACAGTGAAAACACTGGTACTGTCTCCTCTACATGTCTTGCAAATTTGTTAAGCTCACCACTTTCTTTTTTTAAGATTTTATTTATTTATTTGAGAGAGGGAGAGAGAGCACAAACAGGGGGAGTAGCAGAGGGGAAGGAGAAGCAGACTCCCTGCTAAGGAGGGAGCCCAAAACGGGGCTAGATCCCAGGACTCTGGGATCACGAGCTGAGCAGACACTTACCCACTGAGCCAACTAGACGTCCCCTAAACTCACCACTTCTTACGGCCAGAATTGTGACTGAGCCTCTCTGTGAATAGATTTATTTCTATTGTTTTATCATTCTAGTCTTAATCCACTCTAATACAATTTTTAAACTTCCTCTTAATATACAGATAAAAATGTGCTAGCTTTGGCAGCAATTTCACTTTTGAAAAGAAAATACAATATTCAGTTTCCCTATATTCTAAATATAGGCTGCATGAAAATAACTTCACATACTAGAAGCATTAAACAAAACTTATTTTTTGGTTTTGAATTAGCCAGTTATTTTCTATAGCTCTCAATTAAGAATGTTGAGAAATACAGTTTCACAATCGGATATCCATGTGAAAATGTGGTTTTTCCTGCAGAAATATACTACACTCTAAACCCAGATATAGCTTCAGCATTTTTTTAGAGATTTTATTTATTTGACACAGAGAGATATCACAGGTAGGCAGAGAGGCAGACAGGGAGAGAGGGAAGCAGGCTCCCCGCTGAGCAGAGAGCCCGATGCGATGCGGAGCTAGATCCCAGGACCCTGAGATCATGACCCGAGCCGAAGGCAGAGGCTTTAAACACACTGAGCCACCCAGGCACCCCTAGCATCAGCATTTAATATAAACACATGATAGAACTAATAAAAGTAAATACAATGATGTGTAACAACAGTTAAGGAAAAACTCTTCCACATTAGTGTGCTGTTGGGGGAGAAAGGGGCACAGAATATCCATTCTGAGCCTGCACTGAGCTCATCCACTTTATGCACCAACTTTATGAGACTTTCTTTTCTTTTTATCTTGGAATTCTTTGACATACTGCCTAAAATAACCACTAACCTCCAAACACTTTCAATTCCTTTACATTCATTGGTAGGGCTAAAAAATATGGGGAAGCCTATTTTTTTAAATGTTCTTTATGGCTTATTTGACTATTATGATCCAAAATACTCCACTGTGATATGTGATACGACAAATTTGAAAATTATTACGTGCTATGATAGAATCTTTTTTCCCCCCAAATTCATTGATCATGTTTTGCCAAACCTCTTTATATTCAATTGTTATCAAAATATAGGTTAGTAATTCACCTGTAGGTAATTCATATTCCTGAATATAGTGGAACTTCCTGAAACATCAGTGTTTGCAAGGAGGCTTGAATTTCAGAGATTTTTCTAAGGCATTCTTGAATTAAAAAAAAATATCCTATTGGCCAGATGAACATGTTTATCTACTTTCCCAAACTGAAAATATCTGCTAGTCTGAAACTAAACTAGCTTGCTAGTAAGCAATCTAGGACATTCTGTACACAGAATTTAAATAAATCAATCTTTTGTGATAATCTGCACACATATTAATTTTCTCTAATTTCTTCTGCCCTACCACAATTCACAATTAACATGAGCTTGGTACTTTGAGATAATGCTATTAATTAGTAATTCTCTAATCAAGTTCTTCAAATAATTGACTTTCCTTGACAAAAATAATTACTACTGAACAACTGTCCAATAATTGTGGGGCCTCACAAATATTAGTTGTAACTACCACTCTAGCATAGACTGTATAAAATTGTAATAATAAAGGATAAAAATGGCCCTCAGCTAAAATTTTGTAGACACTGTAAAATCATAAGAGTTAAAGTGGTTCAATCAGTCCCTTTGTCTTTTACCTGTAAGGCCTAATCAGCTGGTGTAAGACAGAGATATCCTCTTCCTGCCTTGCAGCCTTTATCTCTTGGCTTCCCAGTATGCACCAAATGTTCAGTTCAGTCTAAAGTAGTTACCAATTACTGATTTACAGCATATGATAGTGGACCAGGACTTTAAATGGGTGATGCTAGTCAATTAAATCTTGGTAGACTTGTAGGATTGAATCATAAAACATTGCAATGTTCACACATTTTCTCCCCTCCAAAAGTACTCTAGGGAATGACCAGTCTACCATAACCTACCCTATAAATAGACAGACCTCTCTTTTTAACTTATTGCTCACTGTTTTAGCAGATTATGCAATGGAACAGACACACAATGTACTCATTTTCTTTAGGGGCTCCATAAAGCATTTTTGTAAGCTGGTTCTAGGTTTTCTGTTATCCTACTTAGTTGAGGATACACTGAGACCATAGCAACTGCACAATCTCTAAAACAATTTTAATTCCTCAAAATCTTATTAGAATTTGAATTCCTCTACCTGCAGAGATTTTCCCATTCGGACACTTTTTCCTTTCCTAATATTACTTCATTCTCTCCACACAGTCCTATCTTTCATTTTTTTTCCTATTCCAATATATTCATCTCCTATTTAAATAAAACAACAACAACAAAAAAAGCAATGAAGGGTGCCTGGGTGGCTCACTGGGTTAAAGCCTCTGTCATCAGCTCAGATCATGATCTCAGGGTCCTGGGATCAAGCCCCACATCAGGTCCTCTGCTCGGGGGAAAGGTAGCTTCCCCCCCACCATCTGCCTCTCTGCCTACTTGTGATGTCTCTCTCTCTGTGTCAAATAAATAAATAAATAAATAAATAAATAAATAAATAAATAAAATCTTTAAAAAACCAAAACAAAAAAAATTTGCTAAATGTCCTTAAGAACTCAGCAATGTCCAAGATTCTTCATTGGTCTTATAAATTATACAAGACTGGCAATCCTCCATAAATTTCCTTTTGACAGATTCTGCCCCAGAGAGAAGGAAATAGTAACTTTAGTCCCAGAGGTATACAGGACCAAAAAACTCTTGAGTTGCAGTTTGTTCTTTTTCCCAAATAACTAAAAGAGTCAAATACATTTATCACTACTAAGCTACTTTTTTGGGCCAAGTTCTTCAAGAATTCACAAACAAAAAATGATTTATACTTCACTTGTTACATAATATTAAACTTTTACCAAAAAATAAATTAATAGAGGCTTTCGCCTTTTCTACCAAGGTCACACTGAAAGATAGTGTACTAATTGGTCCTCTCTATTTATAAAATTTTCTTTTGGATTGCAAGTTGTTGGTCAGGGAAGAGACCAGGAAAGTTCAAAGAGATTCATACAATATTACTACAGGGAGGAGGAAATCAGTGATGGCAGCAAGTGTCACCGGGATGGAAAACCAAAAGCATATCTTTATTCATAGGTAAGCATCTATTATGTCAGTATTTTACACTTGCTAAAAGTTAAAAAAATAGCCAAGAACAACTAAAGTTCAGAATTTTTTTTCAGATGAGTGAGTTTTTCCATTTTCCTTGACTATATCTAGCTTACATATTATATTGTGTTTTATTTCTATCCTGCTGTGTGTCAGAACTCAAAATTAGTAGACATCCTCAAGTGTAATTTTTCTAACTAGGGAGAGGCTGTCATATTTTAGTTTATTATTATTATTTTATTATAATTAAATATAATAATATATTTATTATATTATTATATAAAAATAATATAATAATATATATTTATTATAATAAAATATAATAATATTATTATAATATTATATTATTATTATTATTATTAGTCATATTATTCCTTGTACATAGGAATTCAACACTATGAAGATTGAAAACAATTAAACGTGTGAATGTAGGTGGTTTTCTGAATGAAAGATACCGAATTCAGTCACTGGATTCTGTCCAAAATAAGTATAAGGTCATTAACCAACTAACAGAGTCCTTAAGGGAGATGAAGCTGTTAAGCAGGTTCAAGATGTGGAAGAAAATAATTATTAGTGTTTTTTAATTAAACCATTTTGCTTTCCAAAGGAGTTATTTTTATCACATATGCATTACTGGTTTTTTTAAAGATGTATTTATTATTTATCATCACAGGAAAAAAGTAAAGAAAATGGTAACTGTGTGAGGTGATGTATATGTTAATTACCTTGATTGTGGTCATATTTCACAATGTAATGGTATCACAGATCATCAAGTTGTAAACACTAAATATATATAATTTTTAGTTGTCAGTCATAATCTGATAAATCTAGAAGAAAAAAAGGAAATGAAGCTCTGCCCACATTCAAAGATGTCACTATATATATAACACACATATACAAAAATTAAATAATTAAGCCATATATTTATATACAAATTTTTATATAATTTATATATATACATATTTATGCCATTTGTGTATAATATATAATTTACATATGAACATTACTAATAATTTATACAGAAATGGTATAAAGACATTTGTCAAGAAAGGTGTAGAAACCAAAATCTATACAAGGCAAGATAATTACATGTGGTAAGAGAGTTAACACAATTCTTTCTTCTTCTACATGCACAATTGATCTTTGATCTTTGGTTAATTATTTAGCTCCGTTCCTCTGATAACCCAGTAAGGTGCTATGTGATCTAAGAACGTAGCACTGTTTATGTAAAAAGACACTTGATGGGGATATTGCATTTGGCCTGGGAGAATCGCAAATATCTGAAAGTTAGCCACAGCTTTCCGTTTCTCTGAGTGTGGCTATCCTTATTACTAGCTCTCTTGTGGAAGCCTGAAACTGTTTTCAGACATAGGGACTCCATTCAAAAACAAAACATTTAAGCCAGTGCTATTCCTGAGAAAGATTCACTATAAATGTTGAAATGAATATTGAAAAACATGATGAACTTAGTTATCATGTACTTATCATTCAATTATTAATAAAAACACAAATCATGTATATTTGAACTCCATAAAAAGAAGTTGTATAAAACAATTGTAAACAAGCTTCCAAGAAATATTTTTTGAGTCTCTGTGTCATGCACTAGAGAAAGGATAGATACATTAAAATTTAAAATATATAATTAGGATTTAGAAAAGAAAAGCAATATTTTTTCTAAGACAACACCTGCAATTTACAATCATAGGTCACTTACTTCATTTTTGCATATCAGAATTGTACTATAATTTTGCACACCAGCATAATTATGAAACTACTAACGTTATTATGGAAATTATTCCATAGCACGAGGAATTATTCAGTTAAAAATTAGACAAATCCTTATTTTTAAATTGGATATACAGTGCTCGCTTCGGCAGCACATATACTAAATTGGATATACATATGGTGATACGTTCGTTAAAATAATAAATTAAAAAGAGACAATAAATGGAAATACAGCATTGTGTCAACAATATTATTCTCTGGTTAGTGAGATTAAAAAAGTGTTTTTATTTTTTCTTGTATTTTTAAGACAATATGTGCATAATTATTCAAAATAAATTCTTTTCAGTATATATGTCAGTAATTATTATAGTTGTATAGTTTAGAGTTAAGCATACAGCATAAATTATATATATTTGCCAATGGTGTATAGAAAACTGAGTAATTCTCCATTTTATTTTTATTTAAGGCCTTGCACAAGAGGTATTTATAGTTTTATTCAGTGCTATGGACAAGTGGTTGCCTCCAGAGGACAGTAAAAACTTACACATGAATCCAAACATAATCTTAGAAATAATTTGAGCCTGAGTTCAGAGTATTAAAATTTCACAAAATGTCAAGCTCTTTTAGAACTGTCCTCTTAAGTTCTTTGTATTTTGAATCATAAAAAAATAATGTAATGAAATCAAGACATAAATAAAAATAGCTTAAACATTCAAAATTTCATTTGAGCTACAATTTGTGGTGTTATGGATTGGAAATAGGACATTTGTCAGTCATAATAATTTAACAGATAATTGTACAACATAGTATGTTCATTAGCTTGTTATAAATTCACTGAGATTTATCATGGAGATTTAACATCATGACCCTCAATTTAAAGTTATTCAGGTATTTAGGCTTAATATGTATTCCAGAGATTATTAATTATAAAAAGAACGGTTAAATTTAATACATTGTTAGTAGATTCTTAGTACCTCTCCCCTTGTATATCATTAAATCAACGATCACATGAATAAGTAAGTTATTTTACTACTTTCTGAAAAACAGAATTACTACACAGGATAAAAGCAGACAATGGCTTCTTTCTTTTTTGTCTACATTTTTTTTTTTTTTTGTCTACATTTTTCTAAGGCATACTTTATGTTTGATTTTTTTGTTTGTTAAGCTTATGAACGTCCCAGACAGAGAAGGAGGATTTATTTTCTTCGTGTCCTCTCTCTGTCCTACAAGAAAGGTGGAGAGCATTCATCTACATCAAGATTCATATAGAGTCCATGCTTTAACAACGATAAAATAAACACATAACTAAAATAACCTTCTCAAAACCCATAGCAATTTCAGTTGTTTAAAAAAAAGTCAATGGATTGCTGCTTCAAAACCAAGTAAGGTCACATCTATTTCGGATGTGGCATAGATCACACGATTGTGAGTGGTCATGAGCACTCCATGAAGGTGCACATAAGAGTTGTGTCTTTCCACAATGTCAGCTTTATTCCATCATAAAGCAAAGTTAAATCACAATTATAGAGCAGGTTCAGGATTCCAAACTCAATGACAATTCATAATTAAATTGATTAAATTAGTCTTCTTACACAGCACGCAGAGCAGGACAGAAAACAAGCCACACAACAAACAAGATAAGGGACGGGGTGCAGGAAGTGAATGAGCCAAAGGTGAAGACAGTCTGTGGGCCTGCAGTTGAGATGAAGCCTCCGTCTGTTCTGGGTCAGATCTTGGCACTTACTGCTTCTGATGTGCAACAGGGAAAGCTCTTGCTTCTGTTCAGAGATCTATTGGGCACAGCCTTCAGCAGCAGTTGCCTTTTTTAAGTGGTCAGACATAGGAGGTTCAGGTCTGAAGAGTCTGACAGTTTACTGCCCAAATCCTAACCTTTTTAAAGCGATTTAATCAGTTTTGGGTCTCTGCAGACCTCTGCTCTTATCAGTTCTGGTGTGTCAGCTGATGCTGGTCCCCGCCACGTCTCTTAGATGCAGTACCTTAACTGCTACTGTCATTGCTTGACACAGGCTCCTGCCTGACGTGAGAGACTCCATTTTGCTCTCTACATTGCTCAAAGATGAACCCACAACCTGTGGAGCATTCACACCAGATACAGACAGTGGTAGCTTGGAGGTAGACATTAGGGAACAAGATACCTGACAGGTACCAAGAGTATCAGACTTCGTGTAAAATTAGAACCTCGAAGAGCTGACTATCATAGTGTATACAAAGTAGTGTGCTTATGGACAGAAATGATAGGAGGAAAAAAGAAACTAAATAGACTTAGGTCTAGCCACCAGGCTCTGTAATTACAATATAATTGCAGGATGGAAATTTTGAGCTACTGATAGAAACTATGGCTCTGAATTGGGTCTTAAGGAGACAAAGGGAAGGGAAGCAATACAAACACACACACACACACACACACACACACACACACAAATAATAAAAACAACAAAAAAATCCAAAAACTATGTACAAATTATGTGCATAACAGTAAGTCATATATTATTAATATATATGTAAATCCTTGAGATAAAGTGGCAAATGCTATTGAAACAAGTAATATCAAGATGACACAACAGAATAGATAATTAGAATATAAATTAATTCTCAAAGAAATGAAGTATTAGCTGTAGCTCAAAATGAATTTTTAAAAGATTTTTTACATCTTAAGAGATGTAAAGAAATAATCTACAAAAATAAAGAAATCAGTTATTAATAAAAACATGGGAATATTAGACAAGAATGCACACACACAGACAAAATATTAGACAGTAACAAAAAATCCAAATACATTTATTAAATAGAAGACAAACAAAATCAAATGTATTGGAGAGGATAATTTATATAGTGAACACAGTGGAGGAGGAAATTTTAAGACAGTGCCTATAAAACACCAATAAATCTGCACAGAGAGGAAAACAGTTAAAGTATGAAGTTAAGAGATACACATTGAGTGACTTTAACATATACCTAGTAGCATTTCAGAAAGAACTTTGAGAGAATGGTGGAGATGTAATAATTTGAGATAAGAATGAGAAGTTTGTTTCTACATCTCTGGAGACTAGAAGTCCAAGACCAAGCTTCTGTCTGATTTTGTTTCTGGCAAGAGCTTTCTTCCTAATTTGTGGAAAGTCATCCTCTCAAAGATGGCCTCTCCTCAGTGCACATATCAGAAAGAGCAAGCTGGTGCTCTGGTGTCTCTTCTTAGAAGGACAGTAATCCCACTGACAGGGTCCCATCCTTATGACCTCATTTAACCTTGCCTGCTTCCTTATATACCCCATCTCTAAATATAGCCACAGTTAATGCTAGAGCTTCAGTATATGAATTTGGGGGAACATAAATATTAAGTCCATAACAAGTTTTGTTTAAGGAAGGGTTTAAAATGAAGACACTGGCCATTCAGAAATGAAATGAACAGTAAGAGGGAGAGATAATATAGTTTAGTAGGGAGATAAGTTTCAATAAAGCTCTTCTCTTAAAAGTGGAGAGTGAATAGAAAATACTAAATAAATTTAGACTTACATAAAATAAATTGAAGATAGATAAACATCCTATCTCCATATCAGGAGCCACAGGACTGCTGAGTTAAAAACTATCAATAATAAAAAGATAAAACAGAAATATCACAATAGCAGTGACAACAAAAGAAAAAATAATATCTATGAAAATTAAATGCATATACACTTTCTTCAGCATATTAAAAGTTAAAGAAAAAAACATAATGCCGTTTTGAAATATTTAAACTGGACTACATGCAAAAGTACTGCATATCCAAATTTGTGGTATGAAAGTATAAAGTATTTGAGGAAAAATTCAGAGCTTTAGGTACATTTGTTCAAATAAATGTTAAAGGTGCCTGGGTGGCTCAGTCAGTTAAGCACCTGCCTTTGGTCCAGATCATGATCCCAGGGTCCTGGGATAGTCCCTCATCGAGCTCCCTGCTCAGAGGGGCATCTGCTTCTCCCTCTTTCTCTACCCCTCCCCCATCCTCATGCCCTCTCTCTCAAATAAATAAAACCTTTAAAATAAGATAATATCCCTGACTTGTAAAAAAAATAAGTAAATAAATATAATAAACACATTAAACAACATTTTAAAACTTGGAAAAGAAAATTAAATGTAGCCTTAAGGTAGGAAACATTTTTTTTAAAGAAGAAATAGAATATATGAATAATCAAAGAATAGCATATTGTATTATATCAAAAGTAAAATTTATAAAACTGAATACTATATAAGTACTAAAAAAATTAAAAAACAGCCTAAAAAAAGTTTAAAGTGTCAGTAGCAGAATAAAAATATATTTAAAAATCTCCAATGGGGGACGCCTGGGTGGCTCAGTCGTTAAGCATCTGCCTTCGGCTCAGGTCATGATCTCAGGGTCCTGGGATCGAGCCCCACATCGGGCTCTCTGCTCGGCAGGGAGCCTGCTTCTCCCGCTACCATTCCCTCTGCTTGTGTTCCCTCTCTCGCTCTGTTTCTCTCTGTCAAATAAACAAAATCTTTAAAAAAAAAAACCTCCAGTGGAAGAAAATATTAGAATACGTGAAAATGCTATTAATAATACATTCCCAAAGAAAGTACTATAAAAGGTCAATAGAGATGAGAGGAATGACTACAATCACAGAAACACAACATAAAACCCTGAGATATAGAGAGGATATAGAGAAATGGGAATTCTCACACACTCCTAGTGAACCAAAGCATTAACCAATTTGGTCACATATAAAAAATGTTTAAATACAACAATGTGATAAAATATATGTAGCCAATATATTATATTGCTCAGAAAAATTGTTCTGAGAATGCAAGCCATTGATAAAAACAACTTTTATGCAGTAGTTAAAAATATGAGTCCTTCCAAGTGCTAAGAACTAAGACTATTTGCATCCACATAATAATGAAGATGAAGAACTAAGGTTATGTCAATGTAATTTAATTTTTAGTTCTAGGAAATCCCTAACCAGGAAAACAAAACCGTAAATCAATAATTTCACTCATTGCTTCACAAAATTTCTACAAGCCCATCTATCTTAGAAAGAGTTTGTTCATTTGGGTAAAATGTCTTCTGCTCAAACAGCTCTCTTAGACAATATTTAACTTACAGACTTCTTTAAGAGTGTAGTCCCTCTGTGCCCGTTAATCCTACATAATTATGTCATAAATTTTGCCCAATACCAATCAATTCTCCACCTTGAAAAATTCACTCAATAAATCAGGACCTCTGAAAGTGAGGCTCTGAGGACATTTGTTGTTAAAGCACATTTAATTATTCTGAATGCAACAGCTTAAAAGGTACTAGAATTAAAAGGAATTTCTCACTTCCATAAATGCATAATATGAAAGTAAACTACAACGTGTAGAGTACATGAAGAGGAATTACACTGACAATGAACATGATGTGAATGCCATGGGTGAAGCATCCGACATACAATTTATCATATCTATGAATTATTCTCAAATCCCATTTACCTTGACTTGCTAGTTAGTGGTTCTTCATGATGTTAGTTGGTAGCTCCCAAAGATACATATGGTTATGTTATCCATATCCCCATTGGATTAGAATCACAATTTTGTTTTATTTCCTTTCTCTTAAGCTATACATTCTTTGAAGAAGGAATCTTGCCAAATTTATCATCCCTACTACCCTCATGTTTGGCACGTCATATATAATCCATATTCGTTAAATGAAAGGACATGAATGAAAAGTTTGCCTGATTCCTCTGTAACATAACGGTCATATTATTTTAAATGATTTATGTTTATTTATCTTAAAAATTAACTTTATAATGGTTCACATGCTTTAGTGATTTTCATTTCTTAGCTGTGGAAAATCAGAGGTAACTAAAACAGTCTCTAAAGAATATAGCTATAGCTGTTTTTTAAAAACAGATACTTCGTTACGGTATAATTTTAAAATGTCAGCTAAAATTTCTTACCCTTTTGAATGACAAGAGAGCATCATTATCCCAATGCAACTGCCTTCCTATAAGAACATTTAATAATGAAATAAGATTTCATCCAGATATGCTTGATTCCAGTTTTCAATGGATTATATTGCCATTTCATATTTTGAGAAATGTTTCTCAAGAAAGACTGGTGTTTATTTCATTTTTATTTCACAATACCTCAATGAGGACTCTAACATAATTTAAAAAAAACTTTGTCTTAATTACTTAATTATATTATTAAATATGTATAAAGAACAGCTTTTGGCTAATGGGCATTATTTTTAGGTATTTTTGTGGTAATAATATGTATCACAGTTCAGACAACAATACAGGTTTATTGAGTTTTAAAAGGCAATGCTCAACTGTTGTCTATATTGCAAAATGATTTTATCTTCCCATTACATTTGATTATAAAAGTAAATACGAGTTTCTTTCAGAAAATTTCAGGGGATAAATGAAAAATTTTATAAGGAAATATTACCTATGTACTGCATTTACATCAAACAATTAATGCAAACAAAGCTTTATGTTTGACAAAATATTTTGAATATTTTTTTAAAGATTTTATTTATTTATTTGACAGAGAGAGAGAGATCACAAGCAGGCAGAGAGGCAGGCAGACAGACAGGGGGAAGCAGGCTCCCTGCTGAGCAGAGAGATTGATGTGGGGCTTGATCCCAGGACCCTGAGATCATGACCTGAGCTGAAGGCAGAGGCTTTAACCCACTGAGCCACCCACACACCCCTGAATATGTTTTAATGGGAGAACATAGTACCTTCTCAAATGACACATGACCATATCTATTAATTAGATGCATTTTAAAGTATTATTTTCTCTGTCTCCTAGCTTTTGTAGTTTTGTTAATGAGAAAAGGAATGAGGCATCAAATGGTCTCACGGTAACTTAGATGTTTATTTTTTTGCAAGTTATTTGAGTGATAATTTTACATTTTTTTGATGAACCTCCAAAATTAACATCAATCATCTTCATAGCCAATATACTATAGCCAATAGTAGCCTTTCTCAAGGCTCAATATGACATTTTCTGTTAACTGTTCCTTGCTTAGTAGCAGCTCAATAAATTTTATCAAACTCAAGATATTTTATGCATATGCTTTAAAATGTAACAATTATAGTGTTAAACTGTCCCTCTTCCTTTTCCTAGAAACAGATAAGAAGTCAATCACATATTGGTCAGGAAATAAACAATACAAAAGAGCAAATGAAGGCAAAAGAGAACATTACCCATTATCCATTTTATTTTGCAACTTGTTTTTAAGATTGTCTTTTTTTCTGCACTTTATTATGTAATTTCTTTAGACAAAATTTTACTATTTGGAAATATATTACATGGGGCAAATAATTTTTGGAACTTTAATTTATATATACAAACTAATACAAATCCTTTTCCACTGTTACAGTTAGGCATCTGATGGCAAGCTTAATGCATTTCTCTTGAAATATGTGATCAATAATTTCTAATTGTCAAATTCGAATAATTATCCATATATTTGTTACTTTATATAGTAATTCCTTTAAAACTTTCTCTTTTCTTGAATTTTTTAAACAACACTATCTTTTCCATCCTACCAACTGTTCCAGTAACTCAGTCACTTTTGGGTTTTATCCTTATTCCCCAATGTTTAATTAATATTTGTATTTCCTAAAGCTTATATTTGGCCTTTTAATTTTCCTGTTCTCCCATTTTTCCTTAATACCATGTGATCTCATTGATTTATATAAACATAACAACCCTTCTAAACTTGATCTCTTGTATAGACCTATGTGTAATTGAGAGCTCCATCGTCCTCTC
Source organism: Procyon lotor (assembly GCA_028646535.1). Taxonomy (NCBI): domain Eukaryota; kingdom Metazoa; phylum Chordata; class Mammalia; order Carnivora; family Procyonidae; genus Procyon; species Procyon lotor. The sequence goes on along the minus strand of CM053605.1, from coordinate 150,290,572 downwards.
TATAAATGATGAAATCCATCTTAAACAGTAATTTAAACAAAATAACGTTAATGATTTACCAAGACATTAGAATATGTTAAGAAAGTCTCTGTTACTCAATATGTTTAGTAAATATTCAATAATAATTGTTGATGGTGATCATGATGGGCACTGTAAGAGAAGATTGGTACATATATAAATTTACTATTGTTCTGCAACATTGGGTCCATTCATATAACCCAGGATAATCTCCCCATATCAATAGCATTAAATTTAATCATATCTACAAGTCCTTGCTGCAATGTAAGGTAACATATTTATGGGTTTCAGGGTTTAGGTGTATATGTCTTTGGAAGTGCATTATGTAGCTTAGAGCTGTGTGCTCACTTGAATTTAAATACCCATATTCATCTCATATGCAAAATACATTCACTCCAAGGTCCCCAGAAGTCTAAACAAATTACAGAAAAATTCAATTCCAAATTTCACATCAGTCTTATCAGCTCAAAAATTCCAAATTCCATCATCTAAATCAAATATGAGTGAGATTCTGGGTGTGATATATGCTGGTCAAAATTCCTTGCCAAATGTATACCCAGGAAATTAAAAATCAATAGATCTACTCCCAAAATACAAGAGTGATAGGCATAGGACACCAGTAAGTTCCTTGCAAAAGGAAGAAAATGAAAGGAAAAGGAGTCATCAGTTCCAAGCACATTCAAAATTTAACTGTACACACTCCATTAAGTGTCAAGGATTGGGAATAGTCCATTTGGCCTTAGGCTCTACCCTCTGATCTCTCAGCTCTGTGTCTGAACTCTCAGTTCTACCTCATGAGTCAGGCTTCTTTTTTCATGAAGAGTAGCATGTGCTTGCAGTTGAGTGGTTTTATCAATCTGTCTTCTGTCAGTAGAATTTTGGGAGTCTGACAGGCTTCTGTCATTTGCCCTCTCTGTCCCCTTTGGTCCCAGTCAATGGCATTTCTGCTGATATTACATTTTCAGGAATCTTATGGATCTCCTGTATATATCTAGAGGAGTCACTCCATTAGACAATAGACTTCTGCACAGGTCTTTCCTAGATAATCTCAACCTTATTTTTGGCTTCCACTAAAATGGCTGAGTGGATCCGTGAGTCACATGCCTGATGTCTTCAAAGAATCTTCTGTGTCACTAAATAATGTGCATCTTTGTTCCTTCTCAAGCATTAGGCACGCCTGTAGCTTTCTCTTAAGATAATTCTTTCTTTACAGTGAACCTCCTAATTTTAGTTCCTTTGTAATATGGATAAGTTAAAAGTTTCCCAGATGAAGTCCTGATTACTTTTGCTTAACACAACTACCTTCAATTTATCTTAATCCTCTTGCATTTTACAGCAAATGGCAATACAAAACCAAGTTTTACCTTCAACACTGCTGAAAAGTCTCAGCAAAATATCCAAATTCATCACTTATAAATCCTGATTCTTGTACAACTATAGGACTCAAATCAATCAAGCTTTCTGTCACTGTATAATGACAACCCACTTTGCTCACATATCTAATCACATGTTCCTGATTTCCTTCTGATTCCTAATTAACAGTACCTGTAACATTTATAGTTCTACCAACTCTTCTCAAAATTCATCCTGCCTTTACTCATTACCTAATTTCAAAGCCAATTCCACATTTTTACATGTTTGTTACATTAAAATCCCATTCTTGTACTAGTAGGACTCACACTAATCCGATATCTGTACTAGTTTCCTATTGCTGCTATGACAAATGAGCATAAATTTAGTGGCTTAAAAAACATAAATTTATTATCTTACTATTCTAGAAGTCAGAATTTAAAGTCTGAGCTAAAGTAAAGATCTCAGCAGAGCTAGTTCCTTCTGGAGAGGTGAATCCATTTCCTTGTTTGGGCAGCTTCTAGAGGCTGCCCTCATCCCTTGCTTGTGGCCATGCATCGGGTCACCTTTGCTCCCTCTCCTTCATTCCATCAACATATTGCCTTCTTTCTTTGCTTCTCACTCAACTACCTCATTCTTATAAGGTCACTTATGATTACATGGTGCCCACATGGATAATATGGTTTATCTCCCTATCTCAAGATCCTTAACTTAATCACATCTGCGAAGTCCTTTTCCCATATAAGGTAACAAATTCACGGGTCCGAATGTAAGATATGCATGCCTTGGGGTAGAGAAGACATTATTCAATCTATCATATCATATTTCAAATATGATGCATCCATTAAGAGAAATAATGACATAAGTTATGATCCATTAGATACACATAATAATTTTATGTGTATATTAAAATTTGAGCACATATGTAGATAAAATGAGAATCATTATGTTATATAATAATTACGATTATCAAGTGGTAAGTATAGGGCATCTAATTATATTCCCTCCAAATCTTCTTGATGTTAAATAGTTCTAATTGCACTGAACTTCCAGAAATAAATTATTCTTTTATTTTTTCCCCAAAGTGTTCCATGTATTTTCCTATTAAATTTCTGTAGATATTATAAGGACTGTAAAAACTCATAATTTGTCAAAGATTGTTAATTTTGGCTTTATAAAATGAAGGAAATCATGTTTCAAATGCCCTAGACATTAATTTTGATGTCTTAAAAACTGGTGACAAAATGCTTTTATTTAGTTATTAGATATTCTGTCTATTTTAATTACTGTCATTTGTAGTTTGCTATGCATAGCCTTATTATTTTAGTTGTGGAATTATCTACATACTTCCCATTAGGTCAGTTAATGAATTTACATTTTCTAGAATTTAAGCATATGTTTCTTAGTGAAATTGTTTCAATTATACTGATGATCATTTTCAAAGCTTTGCATAGGCAGCTTGCTTTAAAGCATTAAAAAAGTGACTTTCTAAAAAAAAAAAAAGTGACTTTCTGTCCATGAACTAATTAATCCCTTTATCACTTCAGCAGATCTCTTGATGTTTCATTAATTTATCCAAAATTGATTAAAAGTAGAGAACATAGCTTATAAACTGCATTCATTGGTTCAACTACAGACCTAGGACCTAATATTTCTGTTAAAAACATTTCTTAGGGTTGCAACTACAGTGCAATAGGGGAAACTCTCACAGACCTCAACATCACTATCACCAAGGAAATGCAAATTAAAACCACAGTGAGATATCACCTCACATCTATTAGGATTATTGTCAAAAAGACAAAAGATAACAAGTTTTGGCAAGAATGTAGAGAAAAGGGAACCCTTGCACAGTCTTGATGGGATTATAAAAATTGTGCAGCTGCTTTGGAAAACAGTGAGGAAGTTCTTCAAAAGTGTAAAAATTGAACTACCACATGATCCAGCAATCCCTCTTGTGGCATATACCCAAAGGACATGAAATCAGAACCTTGAAATGACATCTGTCATATGTTCACTGCAGTATTATTCACTTGGTAAGATATGGGAACAACCTAAGTTTCCATCAACATATGAATGGATAAAGAAAAAGAAATAAAGAAAATGGATAAAGTGTACATGTACAATGGAATTTATTTACCCATAAAAAGAACCTACCATTTATTTATAACAATATTGATGAGGCTTGAGGACATTACGCTAAGTGAAATAAGTCAGACACAGAAAGAAAAAAGCTGGATGATCTCACTTATATGTACAATCTAAAAATGTCAAATATGCAGATGTAGAGAATAGAACATAAAAGATGTAGAGAGTAGTTACCGGGGGCAGAGAAGTGGGGGAATAGGGAGATGCTGATCAGAGAGCACAAAGTTGTATTTATGTAGAATGAATAAGTCTAGAAATTTAATGTACAACATAATGACTATTGTCAATAACACTGATTTGAATGCTGGAAATTTGCCAAGAGAATAGATTTTAGGTGCTCTCACCATAATAACAATAAGAAAAGGGTAGCTATGTGAAGTGATGGAAATATTAATTCACTATATATGTGTACATCAAATCATCACGTATGTATGTATGTACTTTCACTGTGTAAGTACATCAAATCATCATGGTACACTTTAAATAGACATAATTTTTACTAAAAATGCCTTACTTTGCAGAAGTTATTGTTTTAAATAAACATTTTGAGTTTATAATTGATTTCTATTTTTAAGAAATCAGTGATTTATATATATCATAAAATTTATTGTATATGAACAGATAGCATATGCTTACAGAGAAAAAACTCTGGCTTTAATTTCTTCTACTTTGTTTCAATGCTACTATTATCTTGTCTTCTATTTTATTCATTTCTGAAGATATAAACCAATTATCTAATTGAATGTTGAAAAAATATTTGATAAAACTTCTAGTTTTCCTATTGTCCAAAAATACGTATGTAGAAAGTAAAAATTTTTTAAAGATTTTATTTATTTATTTATTTGCCAGAGAGAGAGAACACAAGCAGGGGGAGCAGCAGGCAAAGGAAGAAGCAGATTCCACACCAGCAAGAAGCACAGTGTAGGACTCCATCCCAGGATGACCTGAGCCAAAGGCAAATGCTTAACCAACTAAACCACCTAAGTAAGATTTTATTTATGTATTTGAGAAAGAGAAAGAAAGCACAGAAGGAAAGTGAGGGAGAAGAAGGCTCCCCGCTGAGCAGGGAGCCTGATGCAGGGCTCCATCCTGGGACCCTGAGATCATGACTTGAGAAGTCAGATGCTTAACCAACTGAGCTACCCAGGAACCCCATAAAAGTGACTTAAACAAAATATTTGGAAAATATTAAACATGAGAAAAGTATACAGAAAAATCTGTATGAATTGACCACATCTATACTTGCAATTCCATTACTTAACACTAAAAATACATTAATCATTTCACTCAAAAGCTGAAAGTTACTTGGAGTGCCTGGGTGGCTCAGTCGGTTAAGCCTCTGCCTTTGGCTCAAGTTGTAATCTCAGGGTCCTGGGATTGAGCCCTGCATCAGCTTCTCTGCTCAGCAGGGAGCCTGCTTCCCCCCTCCCTTTGCTTGCTTCTCTGCCTACTTGTGATCTCTATCTCTCTGTCAAATACTAAAATCTTTAAAAAAAAAAAAAAGAAAAGAAAACTGAAAGTAACAACAAAGCAAAGTTACAAACCAAAGCAAATCCAGGGAAAGGAGAAAATTAAATGTAAACAAAATTAGAGAAGAAAATAAGAAAACAAAAGTAGAGAACAGACATGGGAGAAAAATGGAGTTCTTCTTTATTTGAGTGCACCCCATGCTAATGTTTATTTTATTTTCATTTTTTATTAACATATAATGTATTATTTGCCCCAGGGGTACAATTCTGTAAATCATCAGTCTTACACAATTCACAGCACTTACCAAAACACATACCCTCCCCAATGACCATCACGCATGTTAATACTTAAAAAATTTTCAGTATAATACTGAAAGCCTTCTATGAATCCTGTAATATGCTGCTTTGCAATGGGCAATGAGGTTCCCAGAAAAGAGTTTCCCACTTCTCTATGGCTGGCCCACACAGTCCATTTTGAAGTTTTCTGGGATATCCATAAGGTTTGTAAGAATTCCCTCTACTTTCCCCCTGAGATAGGTCATTGTTATTTCAGGCAAGGAAATTATCTTTAACTTTTGCTAACTTTTTCTGATTCATTCACTTGGTACTACAATCAACCAAATTATCTGAATTCCTTGAAGGGTAAAATTTGCTCTGATTCCAACTTTTAACTAAAGTGGTTTGGTTATCATTGGTCTTTTGTGTTTATTGATAAAAGGTGGTGAATGTGAAATCTTTTCCTCATGCTGTTTGGTGCTGTCCTTCTCAGAAAAACCTACAATGTGGATTTAGTAAAAATAATTATGCAATTTAGGATAAAGAAGAATTTGTCTTAAAAAATCAGTAAAATCGGACTAAGAACTCATCTTTAAATCCACAGACACTGGTTTCATTAATCCTCAAATTTTGTTTAAGTTACCTCCATCTTGTAAGTCCAACTTGTAAGTAATTTACATCTTCATTTTTCTCTCTCCACAATTTTAGTAAAGTCATTATCATCTGCTTGTTTAAGGGAGGGACCTGACTTCCTATGTGGCTTCCCTCCTTTCTTTCACCAGCCTCTCCACTTAGCAAATAAAAAAATCTTTTTCACAAATAAAATTATGCTATTCCCAGCTTAAAGTCAATGATTTTTCATTATTCATAGAAAGTATTTGAAGCCCTTTCCCAGGACCTACAAATCCTTACTAGCCCACTTTGCCGACCTCATCTCTGAGAACTCCCTAACTCATTCACTCTTATAATGTTCACAATCGCTTTTGACAATTACAAGAACAAACATACCACATTCTCCCTATCGCAACGCTGTTGTATTCATTATTCACTATTTTGCCCTGCTACCTGGCATTCCTGGAGCCTAGTATCCTGAAGGTCTCAGCTGAAATGTTATCCTTCTTGGAGGATCATCCTCTTTGTTTCTCTGTATCACAAAATCACAGCATTTCCTTCATAGCACTTAAATAACCTATATTTATTTGAGTCATTTGTTGTATTATTTTCTGTTTCCTACACTACAGTATAACTCTATTACAGCAGTTACCCTGTTTGTCCTGCTCAATAAATTACCCACAGGGTGGAACATCAAGTCTGGTGTTTATATAAATGTTGAGTAAGTGAAGAGTGAAGAGATGCTAAGGTTTTTTTGTTTGTTTGTTTGTTTGTTTTTGCACTTTGCAATATATCTTACACTGGAAAATACATGTGTCTTTCAGGTACAAAAGAGAGATGAGCCATTAGGCAGGAAACAACTTAAAAATATTTTGAATCTGGAGCAGAACCCCAGAGACAGCAACAAAATTAGTAAAAGATAGAAAGCAAACAAACAAGCTTCTCCTTTCCTATTTGGGCACAATAAATCTATTCTATGGCCAAATGTGACCTAGGAGTGTTTGAAAATGATCATATATTTTAGACTATCAAAAGTTTAATAAAACTTGTTTAGCAGATTTATGCAGATAGTAGATAGGCATTAAATTACAAAGGTCCCCAATCTGTTAATAACCATTGTATTAATCTTAAGCATATTCTTTTTCAGGGGAGGCAAAGATTTCCCTCTACCCTCTTAGAGTTTTTCACCACAGCCTGAAAATTAAATGGTTATAAAACAGATAAACAGGAGAAAGGTATGCAAATATATTTAAGTTCTACATGAAATGAGAGCCTCTATGAGGAATGAAGACCCAGTGGCTTTTATACTGGGTTGAGTAGAAAGAAGCATTTGTGAGAATGTAACTGAAATATATGGGAGGCGAAAGAAAATTAAGAAATATTTTATCAAAGTCTGTTGTACAGAATTTTCTTAGATTCAACTCCCTGTCAAAGACTTGCCTCTTTTTTTTTTTTTTTTCCCTCAAACAGGGAGGGCATCTTTCACCTAGGAGTTTTCAGGAAGAAAAAGGGTAATTAGAATGCCCTTCCTGTATATGCTGTTTTTAAAGTGTCTTTAATTCAAAATAATCCTCATGCCCAAGTGGCGTATTTGGGGGCACAATGTGCCACATTTCACCATCCCTTGGTGCTTTTCCCCTTACTTGAAAATATAACTTCATGGAGCTTTGCATATTAGAGTCCCTCAACAAATATTAGTTACAGGAAATGAATTTATTAACTGCTGTAGTTAAACACAAACCTGATTTCATTATTCCAGTATTTAATACTTTTCGATACAGTGAGATAGATGAGTATCTAAACCTCTATGATAGTACTACCTTATAGCTGAGTTGTGATTACCTTTTAAACACCTTATAGTGATTTATTTCTGTTTCTTTGCCCCACAAAGACATCTTTTATCTTAACTACTATGTCCTTTTGCAAGCTTTCAGCTCATGAGTCGAGATTCAGCACGTGGATGACCTGCTTTGTCCAACCATCTTATAACTATTCAGGTGACTCGGGCATTGCCCCCCTGAACTCTCAATCCCTTTTTGAATTCCACTCCATTCTTACCATCCCAAGGTTTTCTTATTTTTTATATTTCTCTTCTTTATAATATGTTTGCTAAGCTATTTCAAAAGAGGCCTTTTTTTTTGCTATCTTTTCACAATACTTTAAAAAGCATGTGTTGTACAAAAGGTTTTGAGTGTCAAAATATTGAAATGGCTTGAACTGCAAACTAGCTTCAGTGCAAAGAGAGGAGCTCGTAGAGCTAAGAAGTCGAAATGGAGGGTTACTGAGACACTTGCCTCATTTGCCTAGACACAGCCTAGATTTGCCCTTGCTGGCCTAAAAACATGCTCTCTGTTTTGCTCTAAATCCTTCCAGACACACTAACTGATTTTCATTTGAAGGAGTGGTGATTTAGTTGAAAATGTACTACATCTGACTTAAGTGGTTGTTTTTTACCTTTATTTATTTGAGAGAGAGAGAGAATGAGCAGGTGGACGGGCAAAGGGAGAAAGAGAAGCAGGCTCCTCCCTGAGGAGTGAATCAACAGGGGGGATCTATCCCAGGACCCCTGAATCATGACTGAGCCAAAGGCAGACATTTAACTGACTGAGCCACCGAGGTAGCCCCTGACCTAAGTTTGTATTGCTGTTCTGGTTTAATAATTATTCAATATCTGCCTTATCTTTAGATATAAATACTTACATCATCTTAACTTTTTTTTTAAAGATTTTATTTATTTATATGACAGAGAGAGAGATCACAAGGCTCACCAGGGAGCCTGCTTCCCCCTCTCTCTCTCTGCCTGCCTTTCTCTGCCTACTTGTGATCTCGCTCTTCTATGTCAAATAAATAAATAAAATCTTTTAAAAAAAGTCAATCAATGTGAAGATTGATATGTTGACAAAGTCATGTGGCATTATGGGCAATAAATGAAAATCAGTTAATTCAAAACTAAAAAATTGCCTAAACATCACTGATTGAAAGTACACCTCAAAAGCTTAGATTAAATGTTGTATCTGACAAATTACAGTTAATAATAATGATGACATGAATTTTAACATCAAGAAGAGACCAAACTCATGAAGTCATTTTGTTTGTAAGTTATATAGAAAAAATTTAGCTAGAAAATTTTAGTCAACATGCATTAGAAATATAAAGTCATAGTGTTATACCTAAATGTATCATATGTTCTTTTTCCTGAGAAATATTTTTATGACTAGATTAAAACAGTAGGAGAAAAGATAAATTGCTTACTCTTGTAGGCATTTATTCATAATCTAATTATTTGAGAATTATAGAGAACTTA
>CM053605.1:150254500-150280898 GCA_028646535.1 Procyon lotor | reverse complement strand
TGTTATTACTTGAAAGGAGAAATTATTAACTCACACATCTCGGATTCAATCTTGCTTTAAATCAGGATAATATCTGTGTAGTCTTTGGATGGAAGAATGTTAAAAAAATCTTATATTTTCAAAATTACTATATTGGTACCTTTTAAAGTCGCTGGTAAAGGAACATAATTAACAAACTACATTTATTTTATAAGATTTATAAGAGCAAGATTTGTAAAGAATGTATGTCAGACGACCTTCCACTGATACAAATGTATTAATGGAAATGTACTGTATGCAAGCTCATTCTCCTGCGCTGTACATTTAGAAGACAGAAGAAACTTCTTAAGACAAAATTAACCACAATGTTTTATATATATATATATATATATATATATATATACACACACACACATATATATGTATATATATATATCTAGTTAGAAGAATAAACCTTTAGCATTTAAATTTTGCATCATTCATTTAATCTATATAATTTTTGGTTTTGGTTTTGTTGTTTCAGAAAACAAAATGTAGGGATGCCTGGGTGGCTCAGTTGGTTAAGCAACTGCCTTTGGCTCAGGTCGTGATCCTGGAGTCCTGGGATCAAGTCCCGCATCAGGGTCCCTGCTCAAATAAATAAATAAATTCTTTTTATTTATTTCTCTATGAAATAAATAAAATGTTTAAAAAATGTGTTCACCCAATTTGTAAAGGTATTCACTACCTCTTTTAAATGATGCCACCATTTACTGATGATAAAAATCTTGGAGTTATTCTTAAATTATCCCTTTGGATCAAGTCTCCCACCTAGTTTATCAGTGAAGCATATTAGCTCTACTTTCAAGCACACATCTTACCACATATCATAAGAAAGAGGTAATATGAGGTTGTATCTGGCATTGTACTTAAAGATTTTTTTTACATTCAAACTAGAAAACTAAATCTCTTTTATATTGAGTTTTTTAAACTGTACCTCATAAAAATAAGAACACTGTGATTGTCTGGCAGAGAATATAATATTAATCACGCCGGAAATCCTGAAATAATCCATCTTGTTAAAATCACCATCATTTCTCCCACAGACCACAGAAATAACTTTAAAGCTATTCTCATTGCTATCAATTTTGCCCACAATGCTTCTTCCTTGCGCCAGCTGATTTCCAAGGAGAGCAACAATGATACAGAAAATAATAATCTCTATGCATGTGTTAAAACCCATAGAACCTGTATGTTATAAGGAGTGAAATTTACTTATACATTTTTTTTAAATCAACCCATATATCAGGAGACCCCAGGAAGAAATGCAGACTGTGACAACTGAATCTAGCTGTGTTACAGATGTATGGCACAAGTGTACCAGAGGATAGGAGGGAAAGAGGAAGGAGGGAGCTAACTTAAGCAACTTTGGAAAAGAACATTTTAAATATTGTACAGTTGAAAACAAAAGAACATAAAGACTATAACCTCAATTGGTTAATTTGTTTCTACAGGTGGAGGGATTAACAATTTTGCAACTACTTTACTTGAATATTGGAATTGAAGAACTAAAAGGCTGACACGAAGAGCCCTGTTTTTCTCTTCCAAAAAAGAAATTATAAATATTAAAGAAGGCTAGATAAATGCAGATGCATGAATCCTATGGTGCTGGATTAAGCTTGGGAGTATCAGTGGGAACTTATGTTTCTTTTCCTCTAGACATAGACAGGTGGAAGAGGAAGTAACTGTAACCAAGTGTGTAGACATGGCGTAATATGCACACATATATTTCTTAGCTCTTTGTACCGAGATGGCCTAGAAATAGTGCAAGTCTGGCAGCAGTCAAAACCCAATTCTTCAAGAAAAGGAACCTGGGATCACTGGGGAAATGACTTCTTCTAAGGCTGTGATAGGAGAAATAGAAGAGGAGCCTGTGGCATATCACAGGGGCTGAAAAGTAAAAGGGACAAGGCCACATTGAAGGGACACAGGAGCCAAGTAGAAAGCTCTCCCCGTAGCCAAGTCTGGAATAATCTGACTAATGATTTAAATAATAGTAGCACTGGACTATAACCCAAAGAATAGCATACATATCTTGAACCCAGTTAGATAAATAAATGATTTAATAGATAAATAAATGCAGGAGAAGACACAGATTTTCCTTAAGGAATTCCAAACAATAAATTTAGAAGAAATAAAGAAATAGAAAATCATCATTAGAGTAACATAGTCATAAATTCCACAGGCAACATCTACAAGTACGTGCCAATATTGGGGGGCAAAACTTGAAGGAAAAACAGCATCTTGGCATAGCCTTGAAGTATCATCCCCAGAACACTTATTTAATGTTGTGGTGGTTTAAAAATATCTAGAAATTCTTTGATACTCTCTCCAGAGAGGTGGAGCTCAATGTTACTTCCTTTTGGCCAGGAGTTGATTTAGTTACTCATGTCTAATAACTAGAGTACAGAAAGGGGAAGAAATATCATACAGAAACCTGACACCAGCTTCTGCGTAGGATCAAGGTTAACATCACCAGTACTAGGTCATGTTGATGTCATGCCATCCTTCCCCAGATGATGCCATGAGAGGGATATTTCATTTCTCTGGTATTCACTCTTCCCTCAAATCCATAAATCCAGTCCAATCGTGACAAAACATCACACAAACCCAAATCGAGAAATATTTCTCATAATACCCGAGCAGTCGTGAACATCAAGGAAAGACTAAGAAACTGTCACAGACCAAGGAAGGGTTAGGAGACATGATGACATGATATCCCAAATTAGATACTTGAACAGAAAGGGAAATAAGTGGAAAAACTGTTGAATCTAGATAATCATTTAATAGTATAGCTATTTTGTTTATTTCTTAATTTTGTTCATTGTAGCACGGTTACATACAGTGTTAGTAGGAGAAATTACATGAAGGACCTATGGGAAGTCCCTGAACTATATAGTTTTTCAGTATATCAAATATTTCAAATTTAAAAAGTTAAAATAATATTAATAATATTTACAATATTTCCAGCCCACTGCATTCACAATGACTTCTAACCTCAGTATCTTGGCTTAGTAGTTAGTTTCTGGCCCTCATACTGTGAAATTTATCTCCTTCTCTTCTTCACTCCTGCACACTCTGGTCGCAAGCAGCTTCTTTGCTCTTTGTTCTTATCTTAAGGCTTTGAAAATCCTTGTTCTTGAACATAAATTATCTGCTGAGTACCTTGCCTTATGATAACATCTAAGTATTTCCTTCTCTATCCCTTCAGCTTTGTTTCAAATCTCTTTTAAGTGATAAAATTACATAATGAACCAACTGAATTTTAAAAATCAGTTGGGATTTTTCATTATCTTGATATTAGATTACCCCTCCTAATTTGTTATTTGCACAAAACACTTAGGATATAATTTAATTAAAATATATTTTTCACTTTTAATGTCAAAAAATGTGTGTGATGATGACTTTTAAAACTATTTCAGAACACAACTGAATTGATTATATGTGCCTTTTGTAACAGCTTAAAAATCTACTCATGATTTAAATGGATACATATGATTTAAAATAGCTTTTTTTAATGGATAAAATGTAGCTCAGTCTACCTGGGGCTTTTACAGATGAAGAAATAGATGCCCAAAGAAGAGTTTGTGGTAATATGCAAAGTCCTAGGGCTTACATTTAGCTCCCTAGATTATCAGGCTAGTTTATGATTCACAAATTCTCCCAGCTTCTTTTAGATATCATTCTCTTTACAAGTATAAACTATATAGTATACAAATTTTGCATTTGGGGGATCAGGAATAAAAAAGTATTGATGGAGTAAAAGTCATAGTAGATTATGTTTCACAAAGGGGTAGGGCTAATATATATCAGGCACCTTTTTTTTTTTTTTTGAGATAAATGAGTATAAATAGTTCAGCCAAGAAGCTCACTTAAATAAGTTATCCCTTTCCACAAATACTTAAAAGTATTCATGAAATACTAGAAATAATAAAATTGATAACTAAGTATATGACAAAAACTTAGTATTGATTGAACACAGAAGCAATGACTGGTTCTTTCAAATATTAATAACATCTTTATTGCACATTAAAATCCCATCACATGAATTTATTATTTAAAACCCCAGTAAATTTAATATTATCTCTAAAGCAACTAGTATAGAGACTTAATGGATTTCTTAATTAGGATATAGCATTAATGGTTATAGAACTCTAGTTAAATGGAGGGGTTGAGAAACAGCCAAAGTCTGAAGAAATTAGTCAAGCACTGATTTTATTAAAAAAAGAAAAAGGAACGGAAGCTTTACTCAAAATGTTAAAAGGAAATGTACAAATTATATACTTCATTTAGTCATTATAATGTTTTCTATGATGATTAGTATGTATTGTTCCATTCTAAATACATATTCTATTTTACTTTAATATCCTGGAAGTTATCTAATTCATCTTACTGTTTAACTGGAGTTTATTGATATTACAGAGAAATTAAAGTGCATCTTCTATTGATATTTGGCAAATTTGTTTGTACCTCTGAAGTTTCTTTCATAATTTTACTTATTTGAATACAGATATTCATTATAAATATATCACTGCATTAAGAATTCATACAAATAGGGGCACCTGGGTGACTCAGTCGTTAAGTGTCTGCCTTCAGTTCAGGTCATGATCCCAGAGTCCTGGGATCCAGCCCAATCGGGCTCCCTGCTCAGCAGAAAGCCTGCTTCTCCCTCTCCCCTCTCCCCCTTCCTTGTGTTCCTTCTCTGGCTGTTTCTCCCTCTGTCAAATTAAAAAAAAAAAATTCATCTGGATAAGTTTATTTAGAAAATGTTATCTGTAACTGATAACAGTTGATGTGATCAAAATTATTTAAATGATTTGAAATTTAATAATAGAATTTAATATTCGACTTCAAATAACATAATTTTTTCTTAAAGATTTTATTTATTTATTTGACACAGAGAGAGACAGCAAGAGAGGGAACATGAGCAGGGGAAGTGGGAGAGGGAGAAGCAGGATCCCCACTGAGCAGGGAGCCTGACATGGGGCTCTATCCCAGGACCCGGGGATCATGACCTGAGCTGAAGGCAGGCACTCAATGACTGAGTACCCAGGCGATTCTCAAATAACATAATTTGATTCAAATAAAAAATTATCTACAGCTATTTTTAATCCATCATTATGTATGTTAATAATACACTAATTAGTTTTAGGATGCTTTATTAGGTAACAATTCCTTCCATATCCTTTACTAGTCTCTGGATAGTTAAGATGCTTTGTTCCAAGTAATAGCAAATCATTTTTTAAAGAGCAGAAGCAAAAAATGAAACTGAGCACAGGGGATCAAGAGTATCTTAGGGAACCAAAGACCAAGAAATGCCACCAGGATTCTTACGGGTTGGCACTTCGAAACAGGGGAATCCTCAGGAATTTGAGAGACATTTATTCTTGTTTGACTTACTTTTGTTTAACTTACATTAACTCACAACTCTGCATTTTTGTGTCTGTAATTCATTCCCTTCTCTCTGTAAGCTGAATTTTTACCTCTTAAAATTCCTGTTGAAAACATGACAACTTCACCAATCCAGAATCTATGTCCTCGAGTAAATAAAAATAATGATTAAAATGAATTATTTTTCCCAATTCCAAATTCTGGCAAAAATAATCTGATTGTCCTGACCTGATTAGTGTCCATTTCTGATGCAAATAACTATGGTCTGAGATTTAGAAGCTATAATAGAAATGAATGAATCAACGTCTAGTCCTGTTGAAGCCAAGTATAAGATCAGGAAAGTAGAAGTCACAGATATCCTCAAATGGCATAAACTACATGGAGAGAATTAACTATCTCTCATAAGTGAAATTATGAAAATATTTGTTTATTAGACTTAATTCTTCATCAATGTTGAGTTGGCACTATAAAATTTAAATAGTATAAAATGATACAATTTTTATGATTTATACTTAACATATTTAAGTGCTTATAACAGGATATAACCAGAATCCTTTCTGGTGGAGGCTAGAATTACTTTGAATGGAGCCTAAATTCAACACAGTATCTTTAAATGTTTAATGTATTCCTACAGCTGCTAGAACATATACTAATTCTTAAAGACTTGCCAGTTTATCTCGTATTTTTAGATAGATATAAGCACACCTTTTAACCTCCAACAGAATTCATCAAGCCTTTTGTCTACTGCACAACATATTTTAAAATCGTCAATTAATCAAAGTACTTACTAATTAGGCACGATAAGCCACTAAGACACATCTAAGATATATTTCTAAAAAATAATTAATGAAAACAAAATAAATAAAAAACTAAGACAGTCCCAATATCCCTAGTTTTGTGGTGATTTTTTGTTTCCCTGTTTATTTTACATATCCTACCTGCAGGTGACCAGGGCAAGACACTGAGGTGCTTCAGGTGTGGGACCTGGGTGGGCGTGGGAACTTCGGCTGCCAAAGGGCAAGAGGATCTCAAGGGTTAGGGTTAGCCAGTACAAGGCATGAGAGGGCAGGGCCAACAAGTGTTGGCGATGTGGAACCCATGTCAGATAGTATCATAGTTGCTTGATAAAGCATATATTCTCTAATAGAATGCCCTTACACACAATAAAAACCCAAGCTAAAATAGCCCCATAACATTTCAGCAAATATCGAACTAACCGATGTTATGGATGGCTTGTTTCTTATCCAGACACAGAAGTCTCCACAGTAATATATTGTAAGAAATTCCGAAATGAACAAATTGCCTCTGAATATCTCTAGAGTAGCCTAAACTTCTGCATTTTCAAAGTATAATGTCATTCCTGGCACACAGAAAATACTCAATAAATTTCATAGAATAAATGGACAAGTAAATGGATGGAGGGAAAAAGCTAGATTTTAAATCAGACCAGGGATTAAATCAGTCATTAGGGAAAGCACTTGAGCCTCAGTTTCATTAAGGAGAATAATCATTTTTATAGAGTTGATCTGTGAATAAAATCAAATCGTATTTTTAAACACTACAGTTCTTTCTGGCACAAGTTGTTTCAAGCTGACTTTTACTTTTTTTTCTTCAGAACGTCCGCTTTGAAATCAGCCATTTCTCCAATGAGTCCAGCTCATCATAATGGATAATGGGATTTAGAAGACAAGATTGACTTGCTAGATTTGCAATTTTTCAAAATTGAAAATTGGGGAACCAAATTCTATCAGGTGTATAAAGGAGTTTTCAAAGCAGATGCCACTGAATGAACAATAAATGGTAATGATTCTTATTAATTACTATTATTTGCAATATGCACCTCATCATGCATATAGAATACAGTCATTCCTTATTCACAGAAAAAAATATTAAAACAAAAAAAATATTTAAAATGTCCGGTGCAGCAGGGATTTGAAATATTAGTGGTGAAGTAATTGGTTATTTAAAGATTTTAAAGTTGTAAGCTTTGTATGCATGCATCACATTGTATATAAAAAAATAGCTCTTCTTTTTGCATTAGAAAAAAACATATATCCTGGAGATACTTATACTAGGTTAGAACAGATGATTGAAATGTTTAAAATATAATTAGCTTAGAAAGGATAATCTATTTTTCACAGCTGATAACTCTGCCAAGTATTTAATCTTAATTAGATATATTGAAAACTTGACACAGACAATGCATTATAACATACATACATATGTAGACACAGGTTACATATACATTTGCCCCCCTAGTCCTAAAATGAGTCATAAATAAAGCTGTGAGAATAAAAATAATTGCAACTAAAAGTACAATAGTTTTATTCTACCTCAGAGAATAAATAGTAAATTAATAACTAATTTTCATTGTAAGTGTTCATTTGACTTAATTTTTTTGGTTTGTTATTTCACATATTAGTGTCAGGGAATTTATATTTTCAAATATAAATATTCTTAATGTAAACTTTAATGTATTCTCTAATTTCCAGTTTCACAGTTGTCTGAATAGCTTGTAAAAAAAAATAATAATAATTCTTCTGCTAAAAGTAACTATAAAGGCCCTGTGAGAAAAAAGTGTCTGAAGTCACTGGAGTGCAACTAAGGCAACCATGCTTTTCTGAGCCAATCTACCAGTGAGAAGGGAAAATGAAAAGAGATGTGTTGAGAGAGTCCTGCTTTTGAAGCTCTTCCTCTTGGGCCGGGCACACATCCTCAGCACTGTGCATGAGAGCCGAGCTGAAAGCCTTAGCTCAGAGTTCATAGCCAGCTCTCGGCTGCCCGAGCCTCAGTAGCAACTCTGGGTTGCATGGCTTCTGGGCTCCAGAGGCCAAGATCCAGGAGAACAGGGAATCTGAAAGACTGAAAGACGTGAACCTGAAGCTTTGTGTTCATCTTTCCTTTGAGGATTTCACCAATTCCTGAGCTGCGCTTGCGCATGGCGAGAGGAGTAAAAACTCGTAGCTAAGATGCTAAAAAGCTCAACAGAATTTTTAGGGACTTCACAATTCTAAAAAGACAAAATGTGTGTATGAGGACTTCAAGAAAATATCCCAGGTTTGGATCAAAGACAAACTAGAAATGATTAGCTTTCAGAAAGCTTGAATTCTACTCTTAAAACATGACAATCCTTGACCTAATCAAGACGCTTGAATGTTCTCTGACTGCTAGCCATAGAGAAACCAGATCCTCCCTGAAGAAAATAAAATGCCAATAATTTAGAGCTTTTCGTAAGTAATATATAGCATTCATTTAGCAATTACCAGGGATACAAGGACCCTAAAACTGAAAATCAAAAGGTAGAGATCTACACATTATCTAGCTAATGGAGTGATAAGACAAGATAGTTGATTGGAAATATGACTAATATTACAGAAACTCTTCCAGAGAATACTTTCTCCATTATTTTAATGAGCTCAACATAACCTTTATTTAAAAAAAAAAATTTATCTTACAAGAAAAGTATAGAGTGATCTCATTTCTGAGCATTAAGCAAAAACATTTTTAAAATATTAGCAACTCTAGTGGGTATAAATTTGTACAACTTCTTTGGAAAACTGTTTGACATTACAGATTATAGTGAATCTCTGAGTAAATTACTATGCCACGATTCAACTCCTATTTACATATTGAACAGAAAGACATTGGGGTTTTGTATCAAAAGACCTGTACAAGAATGCTCACAGTAGCAGTATTCATAGTAGGTGATAGTCAAAGTTTGGAGATAACCCAGCAGTAGAGTATATTTTTTGTTTCTAACTTTTCACTACTTATCTATATGATAAAGTTACATATTTCCTTTGAAAATGTGACATCGCAGCACTCCCTAGCAGTTTAAATTCTGTATCTGTTTCTTTTCCATTGACTTTCAACGTGGCCAAATGATTTGCTTTACTATATCATATTAGCATATGATAGTATCCCAGGTCCAAACTGAGGCTTATAAGAGACATAGTCAGTAACTTCCAGTCCACCTTAACTCTTATCCTCCATGATAAAAACAAACACAAATGCAAACAAACAGAAACACTGATCCCTAGATATCAGGTGTTCCTTCAGTCTTGGTTCCCTAGAGCAGACCTAAACTGAGGCCTGGGTCCAATTTAATCCATGGTAGCTCACAATGAGATTGCCCAAATCTCAGCCAACCTGTAAACACCTAAATGTAACCTAAACATTTATTGTAGTAAGCCACTGAGATTTTTATGGTTGTTTTTATTCAGTGTTATGTAGAGGAAGGGAAAAAACTTGATGAAATCCCAAATGTCCTTCAATAACAGGATGTATATGTAAAATGTGATATTTTCGAATAATGGGATGATATGCAACACACTGTGAACAGATCTTACAACTGCAATACAGAGAAAAGGTATGTGCTCTTGACAACAAAGAAATTAGGAAGATTTTTAGTAAAAAAGCCAACTATGAGTTTCAACACTCATATAGAATCATTATTCACAATACCCCCGATTCTTTCTATATGTATATGTAAATGTAGATATCAGATAAATAGCAGACAATATAGATTTCCTAAAGAGAAAGTATTCTAGAAAATGTGGTGAAATATTTATTAGTTCAAAATAAAATATACTACACTAAATTTTATCTAAATTTACCATAAGGAAAAGAGACAGAAAGTAAAAGATGCCTGTTAATTTTTAGCAAATAGTTCTTCATAATAAGAGATAATAGTTTCTAAAATCTATTTAAATTTAAGAAAACGTATCAAGACAAATATGAAGTGGCTGGAGTACTTTTGATTTTTAGTGTGATTCAACAATATCTAGCAATTCCTTAGTGGAAAAAATCATAACTCTAGTACTTGTCTTCTCATTTCCTATGGCTGTATCTTTAATATTAGTGTCAACTTTTATATTTCTACATGTTGTGCTACCATGATCACTACAGCTGCAAATAATTCAACTTATTTTGTTAGACTTCATACCACTCTCCTTTAATACCCTCATTTCTAGGTTTGTTCATTTATTTTCGTATTGTTCTGTCTGTGAGAACTTTGTCTAGTATCTGTTTGTTTCTAGGAGAGCATGGATGCTGTGCTCTCAGAGTTCTTGCAGTTTTGTGCATAATACCTTGGAGGAAGCTGGGGTTTTGCCATGAATCCTGTCAAATCCTTTTATACATTATCTAATATATTGTACAGAAGATGCCTTTATGTTGGTATTTTGTTAAGTCCATTTCAACATTAGAAAATAGGTGTTCAGATAGATGGAGAAACTGTTTATGGTGGCCAGCTTACTAACAGGAGACAGAATTTGAACCTGCAAATTCCCAGAAGATGGACCCTAGTCCACGACTATTAACAAACGCTGCATACTACCATTTAGTATGATTTACTAAATTATCATTAGGATGATAAGGTGATTTACTAAATTATCATTTAGCATGATAAGGTGCTTTCTTCTTTGGCTTTGATGCCCACATTGTTGTGTGAATAAATTTACTAGAAAATGTTTTTTCTGAAACAAGTTCTCTTTGAATATTATTTTTCCTCCTTATCAGCAGTGTTAGCCTTTCCTTCTCGGGTTTGTGCTTGCGTCTTTGCAAATATTTTTCCATTTTAATTGTTATCCCTGTTATTCAAGGATCATGATGACTCACACACAGTATAGTCTGTCTTCTATCTCATCTTTCCCACATTCAGTTTTAGAATTTTGTTCTTCTCATCTCTCTTTTATGTGATTTCCTCAATGCTGTTTCCCATGTCTTCAAGTTTCATATCATGTTTATTCTATTTCTACTAGTTCTAAGATAGCTTCTAATTTTGTATTTTATTTCCCACTACACTGAATTCTGAACTTGCTAGATATATGATCTGTAATTTTTTGAGCCTATGGAGTACTATCTAAACTCAGTCAGTTTTCTTGGGACATACTTCATTTAATATTCTTTATTCACTGTCTTGTACCTTAATTGTTATAAATAAGACCCACATTAATTCTTTTTTTAAAGATTTTTTATTTATTTATTTGACAGAGAGAGATCACAAGTAGGCAGAAAGGCAGGCAGAGAGAGAGGGGGGAGCAAGCTCCCTGCTAAGCAGAGAGCCCCATGCGGGGCTCCATCCCAGGACCCTGAGATCATGACCTGAGCCGAAGGCAGAAGTTTTAACCCACTGAGCCACCCAGGCACCTCCAATATTAATTCTTTTAATTATTATTACTTATCCTTGAAATATAGTTTGGGGAGAGTGGACAATTAAAAACCTCAGTTATCACTTCTATTACTATTTCACTGTCTGGAACATTCATTAACTATTCTATTGTTTTTATTTGTCTTGGGGTTTGACTATTCCTTATTTCTGAAAAATATTTTTAAAAATATTTTTAAAAATATTTCCCACATATCATGCCATACGATCTCTTTGTGCTTTTATTTTTTTTATTTTTGTGGCAAAAACAATCCCTTTCCTCCACTATTTTCAATTGGAAATTTCCTTAATCACAAAATTTAACCTTATGTAGGATTTAATTTAAAACAAGTATTTCTGTTATTTTATTTTTATATTAGCTTGAACATTCTTTCTCAATATGCTATTATATAACTCTTTCCAATGTCTTTTTGAAAAATATATTTTTATAGTCATACAATTAATTAATTAATTAGGATTTTTTTAGCGTATTTTGTGATAGGCCTTTAATTTTTTACTGTGTGCCAAATTAAACAGATTTTTTTAAAAGATTTTATTTATTTACTTGACAGAGAGAAAGAGATCACAAGTAGGCAGAAAGGCAGGCAGAGAGGGGAGGAAGCAGGCTTTGAGAGCCCGATGTGGGGCTCCATCCCAGGACCCTGAGTTCATGACCTGAGCCAAAGGCAGAGGCTTTAACCTATTGAGCCACCCAGGCGCCCCCTGTGTGCCAAATTAATAACCAATGCCGGTTTATATGTACTTGTATAGCATAATCTTTGCACAATGTAAAGGACGTTGCATTCAAGTGAGGATTTCAAGTGAGGACGTGACCTTGTCTAATTTAGGATTTTATTTAATTTGCAATAAACAGGGTTGAGGCATTCTGATTTTGATTATTTTTTGAAAGATTACCCTAAACAGAATTTGCCAATAAATTGACTGTAGTGTAGGGAAAAGATGAATAATTGAGGACTCCAAGGTATTTGGTCTGAACCTAACATAAATATGACAGAATATGATACATTCTTTGCAAATCTTGTTAATGAGGAATTTTCAATGACTTTTGGGTATAAAATCAATATCATTTTAAAACAAAATACATGATATAAAATCTATGTATGATATGACCAGCACCATATGTATTGTTTTGTAATAAAATGAAATCTACAATTTATATTAAAAATATTAACAAGAGCAACCTATGGAGTACGATATTGGGAATGAATTGGTTTAGTTATTTTTCTTTTTTTTTTTTTTAAGATTTTATTTATTTACTTGACGTAGAGGGAAAGATCACAAGTAGGCAGAGAGGCAGGCAGAGAGAGAGGGGGAAGCAGGCTCCCTGCTGAGCAGAAAGCCTAATGTGGGGCTCGATCCGAAGACCGTGAGATCATGACCTGAGCCGAAGGCAGAGGCTTAATCCACTGAGCCACCCAGGTGCCCCGGTTTAGTTATTTTTCATTAATCAATCGCTATTTTTCAAATACTGTATACCTAATACTATGTATTACACAGACGTCTCAGATGTAATTTTATTGTAAAAAGTATGTTTCTCTCAGTACTCTTCACTATCCAAAGACATGTTTTAATACAATCAAAGAGAAATAGAAAACTGTCTCTGCGTTTTTTTGAAAGAAAACCTTTTGAATATCAGTGACATTAAATGCAACCTCTGGGAAAGAAGAAAAATACAACTTTTTTTTCATTAAGTGCAGAAAAAAATAACAAGTATAGCTTAAACTACATTGTGGCTATAAGCCCCGAATTCATGTCTAGTGAACCTGACAGAATCAGAGCTTTCTTTTATATTTTGAAATGAAGTGCTGAGATATGGAAAACTCCTTTCTGACACAAAGTATAGGATAATGAAATGAAGCCAGAATATCTAAACCAATCTTATACCTGTTCATCTGTACCATTGACTTACATGAAATAAATTCATTTAGAATACACATTAAATATACTATTTTTTTATACACAAATTCTTAGCTTATTAATCCTCTCAGGACAAACGTGCACAATCACCAATTCTGCACAATGCAGAATCTTCACTCCTGTTGTCTGTTCTCCAGCTACCTCGATGCCGGCACCAACATTGGCTTTGCAGCCCCCCCGACTTTCTTCATGCTATTCCTGCGTTCCTTTTCCTCTCTTTTTGAGGACTTTTTCTTCTCATACAGGTCATGTCTGGAAAGTCTATCTCGGGGTTCATTTTTCTTTGTGTCGTCCAAAGAATCATAAATCTTACCAAAGCCCCTACCAAAATGGGTTCTGAATCTAAGCACAAAGATGAAAACTGGTGTTTCTTATGCATTTTGGCTAGTTTTCCGTGAATCTCTGTCTTAGGTAGTCACCTTCCCAGGGTGGGAATGACGATCACTTCTGCTGAAATAGTTGCTGGTTGTGAAATTCCTAGTCCAGACAGTTACCGTCCAGATAGTTTACGATGATGGCCACGCTTCAAGCAGCCGGGGAGGAAAAGAGCTAAATATATTATCTGAAGTGTAAATTATTTTGTAATAGCACATATTTGTTCATAAAATCATAAGCCCAGGGTGAAGAAATGATGAGGATGAAATAGGAAATTTGCTGGGTCATGCGATTATAAGAAAGAGACATTCAAGCCAGTAAGGACATGAACGCCAATAGCCGCAATGATTATATGACCTAATCTGTATTAAGTACCTACCATATGCCTTTCCTTGCCCTGATTTTCCACATTTTTATTTAATGTTTAAACCTAAGAAATTGGTACTATCAATGTTTAGTATTAAATTATTGATTTTTTTTACTGTTTTTTCTTCATTTTATTTCTATTTCTGAAATTTTTATGTAATATTTATAATAGGAAAATATAGGATGGACCATTTTAGAAATACAAGCAGACAACCATGGTGTTTGTGCTCACAATTATTCATGATAGTTCTGTGATCAAAAGAAAAAAATGTTTGAAGGTCACTGTCACAGGCAATAGAAGATACTAAAATTCTGAAGCAAGATAATAATTTTTATTTTAGAGTTTTCCAATTTCACAGTCTTTCTTATGCTGTCATTTTTGTTCATGACATTTCTTTCATAAAAGAAAGATCTATCAATCCAAACTATCTTCTGGCTTAATAGTAACATGTAGTTCCATGATTTTAATTTCTACATATGTATTAATAGTATAAATATACTTGTCTTCTAAAAATTATTATTATTATTATTATTTGCAATTTGAAGAAGTGCTAATGTCAATCTTCTTGATATTTATTTAATGGTTTTCATGGTTGAAACAACTCACAAAACATATGTTTTCAAATGGCAGATTTAACTGTAGGCTTGAGCACAAGTTCAGTTAAAGGGAGATAAAATAATACCTAAAACAATTTAATCCATCATATCTAAACTGTAATACATCCCAACACACTGAAAGGAAATGGTTATGGGAGGGAAATTTCTTCTCTGAGGATATATTACACACTATACTGTGATATATGGGCCAAATGAAAGGTACTTATCTACCTAAACAAAGACATAATAATGAAGCATCTCTCTCTCTCTTTCTCTCCCCCTCTTTGTGTCTCCCCCTCTCTCCATCTCTTTCTTTCTCTCTCTCTCTCTCACATACATGCTTTCTCTCTCTTCTCTCAAAAACTAAACAGAATTTTAAAACTGTCTTTTTATCTCATTTATCACTGTATCATCTTGGGCAACGCACCAGGTACGCACATTTCACCTTGGATTCCATCCATAAAAAATGAAGCTTAAAGTTTATTGGGCATAAGATCAAGGCGTTTGTTAAAGTTTAACAAGCCCCTCAGGTGGCTTTGATATAGATGATCTCTAGACTACAAAACATCACATTCTGAGATTAAAGCCATTCGCTTGAGTTCAATGCAATCTGTCAACAAGTTACCGTTTCTGGCCCTATTTCCAACTTTTCCTTTTTGTAACTTATTATCCGCAGTTCACTCACAACCATTCTTTCTCACATCTACCTTTGACCTTTATGTTCCCTTTACTGGAATATTCTTTTTATTTTTTTTTTTAGGATTTATTTATTTGAGAGAGAGAGAGTATGCATGTGCACATGCACCTGTGAGAAGGGGGAGGAGCAAGGGAAGAGGGCGAGAGAGAATCCTCAAGTAGACTCCCTGCTGAGCACAGAGCCTAAAGCAGGACTCCATCCCAGGACCCTGAGATCATCACCTGAGTCGAAATCAAGAGCCAGGTGCCTAACTAACCGCCTAGGTGCCCCTTGGAATATTCTTACTTTGCTTATCTAGTGAACCCACTCAGTCTTCAATACCAACGCAAATATCACCTGCTTCATGAAGATGAATGGTGAATCTTTGCATTCAAACAAAATTTTCCTTATATTGCTCTGTAAGTTTGAATGTCTATCCTTCTAGGCTAAATTCTTTATATCCTCACATAAATGCAAAATGTTCAATAGATGCTGTCATGGTCACAGGAAACAGTTATCAAAAGCCATATTATGACAATAATAATGGCTCATTGTAGAAAAGTAGATGAAGAAGTACGGATTTTCAGATTCCCAAGTTATTTTCCCTACAGATATTCTATATTAAAGGTTTGTTTTTCTTTTTTTCTTTTGCTGTTGTGCTTAAAGTGGACAGTTTACCCAGCAACAGGAAGCCAATCCATAATTTGATCCTATCTAGATTTACCCAAGAGTAATGTCCTGTCTTTTCTTATCACAACCATTAGCAGCACACAGCTTCTTATTAGCCTTATCACCCATTGTTATGATAAACGAAGCACTAAACCATTCAACGAAATCTGCTGTCTTTAAAGGGTAATAGCTTCTTTATCTACTTGCAGCAAGAATCCTGACTTTTGTTAGTAGTAGACAGAAAATTTATTTTAACTACTATCAAAAGGTGTTCCTTAATTAATTTTTTTGAACTTCCAAATTCTCTCAAGAAAATTCATTTTGTAGAAGAAATGCCAATATTACAAAGACTTAATACTTTTGGATGCGGAATGTTAAAACCTTTCTCAAACATTCGAAGTGTCTATATGTTGCACTTAATTCGCTTATGTTTTAGTGACTGTGTCTTTTAATGAAATTGATTGAAAAATAAACAGCTACTCTTGTTCTGAGCAGAGTGTAATGTATAAACTTTTCAATCACTATGTTGTCCACCTGAAACTAATGTAACATTTTGTCCAATATAGTCAAATGGAAGGAAGGAAGGAAGGAAGGAAGGAAGGAAGGAAGGAAGGAAGGAAGGAAGGAAAAAAGGGAGGGAGGGAGGGAGGGGAAGGAAGGGGAAGGGGAAGGAAAAGGGGAAGAGGAAGGGGAACGGAGGAAGGAAAAACAGGAAGGAGGAAACAAAGGAAGGAGGAAAGAATGAATGAATGAACACAGTGTTATTATAGGAAATTGAGAAACTGAAATTAAGACTTTAATTTGCTGTATTCATAACTGGATATGCATTTGCATATGTTTATTTTAATATATTCATTTATAATCTACATTGTTTATACATATGATTATACATATATAATCTAAATTGTTCCAAACTAATTTTTTGAAGTGGGAATGTACTTAATTTTTAAACATATTTTAATTTTAAATACAAAAGTATCATTTTTAACATCACAGACAGTGACAATATATAAGATAGTATTCAAAGGAAAAAAATTTTATCATTTTCTCACATATCAAAAGTATAGAACTAAAGTTACAAGGCACAGCATAAAGATGCAAGCTATTTGGGTAATTGCTTTACTCTAATATATATTTCATGATTTTCATTTGAATTGATAAAGATTTTAGTAAGAAAAAATGTGTGATAAGATAGAATAAGTGCTAATAAGTTACAAAGCATTCTATGATATCAATGATAACTCAAATTCTAAATATCAGCATATTTTATTTTCTGTCCATATAAAGGTTAAAATGTCAGGGTAATGAAATGGTAACAAAATGTAGTTGCAGTACTAAAAGGTAATCTCCAGTTTTGGAAAACAAGCATATATACCTGTGAAGGTATAGAACACAATGTTTATAGCTTTTATAGAGATAAAAATAATAAAGGCAATAGTTTTGCATAGATAAGCCTATTTCTCTGTGGTTAATGATGGAAAGTGGGAAAGTCACTTTCCCACTGAACCAAAAAAGTGGTTCAGTCAATGGGAAAAAAAGGATTTTTGAATAAATATCTGTTTTGTTATTTCTGAAAAATTTTGGTGACATTTTTAACAATAATTAAAGAATCGGGCGCCTGGGTGACTCAGTTCGTTAAGCAACTGCCTTTGGCTCAGGTCATGATCCCAGAGTCCCAGAATCAATTCCCACATCAGGCTCCCAGCTCCATGGGAAGTCTGTTTCTTCCTCAGACCTTCTCCCCTCTCACGCTCTCTCTTGCCCTCCCTCTCAATAAATAAATAAAATCTTAAAAAAAAAAAAAAAAACAACTATAGTTAAAGAATTTAAAACAGAGCCAGACACATAATAGTTCTGAATTTAAAATGTCCCTCTTCCTTTCCAGTGTTTCTGGGAAGAATAGTTACGAAGGACCAGCTAATTTTAAATAATACATACGATAATAGAGAGCTGGAATTTTTCCTCATTCACCTTATGAAAAAAGATATTGTGGGGGCGCCTGGGTGGCTCAGTGGGTTAAAGCCTCTGCCTTCGGCTCAGGTTATGATCTCAGGGTCCTGGGATCGAGCCCCACATCCCGCTCTCTGCTTAGCAGGGAGCCCGCTTCCCCCTCTCTCTCTGCCTGCCTCTCTGCCTACTTGTGATGTCTCTCTCTCTGTCAAGTAGATAAATAAAATCTTAATTAAAAAAAAAGAAATATTGCATTGGATTTGCAAATATGCCCATAATTCCAAAACTTCTTTATGCAAGATGATATTAGAACCCATCCTTGTTTTTACTTTTTTAATTTAATATTGTGCACATATAAAATTATATTTATACCATAAATGTAATATGTAGGGGAAAAGGAACACCAGTAAACCCAGAAATGGTTATATTAAAGGCATATATATAACATTTATATTTTTTTCTTGAGGAGTATCTGTGCTTTAGGAACTTGTAACTCTCATAATATTTGACTTTACTAATAGTAACTAGCTATTCTAGTGAAAAGAAAACATTTTTTTTGTATTCCAAAACTTAAAAAAAAGTAAAACATTTCTATACTGTATTCAGAAAATCAGAAATGAAACACACCATAAAATATAATAACCAGTATCCCACATTAGATGTAAAAGCACTGCATTTATGCTATATGTCAATCATTTGAACTATGCAATTTGTTAACTTAATAGATAAAATAGGTGCAACAAAAGGTATGCAGACTAAATAAGTCATAATCTGGAATTACAGATTGCTTCTTGGTATTACATCATGTCCACTTTGCCCACCAGACCAGTAGATTACATTTATTACTGTCTTATACTACCTACGTGTGTATCATGTTAATATGGTTCAGGACTTAAATTTTTTTAAAGATATCTTATTTTCATATTCCTGCAAAATAACACATGTATTGCTATCTGCCTTGACACCTATTTTGTTTTATGCATTTATATGTGACAGATATTTCTTGCAGCTTTAAATATATTGACTTCATCTTGAATTATGACACCTATTAAAAAGCCTCCGATGCCTTCAAGCAAAGCAAATAATCACCTTGAATAGCACATGCCCAAGCATCAGTTTACATCTGTGATAAAGGAAAGAGCCTTGATTTTCATGTTACTAATATCCAGAGTATCAGAAAATGGTGATGGAGAGACAGTGCTGAGACGTATACCACACCTATTTAGAGTGTGATACATGAAGTCAATCTTACTTTCCTTGTATTGGTTTTCTCACTTAGTGCCTTGCCTAAACATAAAGCTATCCATAACTCACAAGATATATCAAAAGGAATCACATGGTTACTGAACAATTAGATAGTTTGGGTGTGCTATTCCTTTCTGTTTAAGTAATAGTGATCTCTGACTCTTTTCAATTTTAATTCTGTATCCACATGGAGCATTATGAGCAACTTTACATCTGGAAAGACTGAGGAAGGGGATCATATATTATTGGTTGGAATCGTATTTTATTAGCTTCAGAGAGAACCTGAAAAGGCAGAAGAAGGTTAAAATTATTATGATCAAAGATAAAAAACTGCCAGTAGAGACAACCAAGGCGGGGATTTCTGCAGCACCTGCCTGCATGAACCCCTATCCTATTCATGTGTTCACAGCCCTACAAGACAAAACCTCTGCAAAGACAGTTTTTGTAGGAATTGGCAACATTGTCGTTTGAGGCAAAAAGGGAAAGGTCCCAGGGCATAGACAAGATATATCTAACAAAATGTAACTAGTAGAAAACAGGATGATAGTTATTTCTTAAAAAGTGCATTGATATCTCAGTATTTCTGGGCAGATAGAGGAAAGTCTAGAAACAGCTGCACAATCTATTAACATGTTGCTAAATCTAGATATTAAGACAAAACATATTTAGTCTCAGCTACAACACGGCAGGAAAATTCAAACGAGTTCAGAACAAGTAAAGGAAATAGAACACAAAGTAAAACACCAGGAATTAATGTGTATCAAAAACTACTCAAAATACTCAATTAGAAACATACAAGCAAATGAGAGAAACAACAGAGGTAATAGAGTAATTTACAAATAGAATACATTGGAAAAATTAAAACTAATCAGAAGATAATATTGTCTGAAATGAGGCTGTGTTGTAAAATTCAACTACTGTTTATCAGAATGTATATTTTAATTGAACTCAATTTGGTTGTTTAGGAAAGTACAGTGTATTTTTGAAAAACTTTTGCTTCCAAGTACTATAAGCTTGGATAAGAGCACAGCTCCATCACTTACTAGTCTGATACTGGAATCACTGAGTCATATTCATATTTATATTCAACCACAATTTATAACTTTTCAATAATATTCTTTGGATTCAGATCTAGCCATTTATTCAAAGAATATTTATTGAAGTCTTATTACAACTCAGTTACTGTCCTGGGCAGTGAGCATAAAGTGGTGGACACGGCCAATAAGACTGAAAGACAATCCCACATGGATGGACTTTACAATCTATTTGAAAAAAAAATACGCGGACATGCAAATGTATTCATACACACATATGCATTTATGAAATGTTGAATGGTATTCAGTGATATGAAGAAAGTACAAAATAATGTAGAGAAGTCTTGATAAGATTTGACTAAAGTGAGTGAGTAACCTTTGGGAACAACTGAAGGATGAATTTACCTGAGAGAAGAGCAAGCGAAAATGCCCTAAGATGGGAATATACTTGGTGTAATGGGTGGCCTGTATGGCTCAGGTCAATGAGGGGTTAATGGGCAGCAGGAAATGAAGCCAGTGACATAACAAGAGGGCAGATTCTATGGCATCTTTAAGTCTTGGGAAGGATTTTGTTTTAATCTAGATGTAGAATCATAGGGACAGAAAGCATCGATGTCTGACTCATTTCCCATCACAAAAAAAAAACAAAAAACAAAAAACAAAACATAATAATGCAAAAATAATTTTAGGAAATCCTGAAAAAGCAGAATAAACTTCTGTAATTTGATCTCATAAGGGTTAAAAATAAGGTTATTAGGAAGATAGGATATTTTAAATTGTATCCAATTTTAGTGCTACATGTCAATAGCATTCATTAGCACACCATGCAAAATTTTCAATTGTGGCAGGAACTTTCCCCAGCTGGATTTTCACATCATATAGTAGGCACTTTTCACCAGCAGAGGCACCATGTAGGAGGAAACAGGGCTGAGGTGCAACTAGAAAATATTCACTTAGAAATAATTTTGTGCCAGGTTAGAGTTAACTGAGTTTGAGATGGAAGAAATTAAATGTCACACCATAGCAGAAGGCTGAGGTCAAGGTGACTTTTCTTTGATAAAGATTCTGAACATAGAAGGGACATCACTTTCCTGAGTTGAGACCATGCCGCAAATTACAGAGCAAAGCACTGTAATGGTCCCAAGTGATCAAAATAAATAAGAATTTACAGAAATCAAGTTGCAGAAAACAGTTTCCTGATGCAGCAGTTGGTGTGTGTGTATTCATGGTCTACTCTTAATAATTATAAAGGAGTAGTCATATTAATTCTGAAGCCTATTTCCATATTTATTGAACATTTATTATGTGTTAATGTCAGCCTGGGTCACAATAGAGGAGTGTGGTAAATAATACAAGCAGAGAAAACATTAATTATTTCATCATGATTTTTTTATAGCTTCCAAAGCTTTGCATAGACTGCATCACTTAATTAATGAGAACACATATAGTGAGAGTATGAGATTATGTGTCCAAGGGTTATTGAAAAAAAAATGAAAAACTTCAGCATTTGGAGGATCTTAAAGTAGACTCTGAGTATAAAACCAATTTACAGGGCACAGAGTTAAATAATAGATTCTGGTCTTATAATTAGAACAATTTGCACTTGCCCTGAATACTTGAGAGCTATACAAATAAACAAATTTTTCTTTGTTGTTTGAAATGTTTGGTGTCCAATTACATTCCAGCTTATAATGGAAAGATTAATAACTGTTACTATGTTAATGAAATATTTGTGAATGAATGAATGAATTCTACCATTGTTTCCTTTTCTTCATCTTGCTCATAAATATATATGGTGGCATATGTTGAACAAAAGCAATGTAACTTTAGAAATTAGACTTGATATATATGAATTTTCTGGCAAGTATGGAAACAATTACTATAAATCCATAATCTCTTTGATCTCAGTTTAGGAACTAATTACTACTGTATTTTATCAGAAACGTACAATGATGATAATCTTTTTGATTCAACAACCTAATACTGTATTGAAAATACCCTCAAAGACAAAGTACAAAAAGTTAGGAGCTATTTACATTCCAGTGGCCACAGGTAGAATATGAAGGAAGAGACCATTCCAGTGAGGTAGATGCATTATTTAAGATTAAATACTTAAGTGCTCTTACTGGGTATTTACCCTAAAGATACAAATGTAGTGATCTGAAGGAGCACGTGCACCCAAATGTTTATAGCAGCAATGTCCACAGTAGCCAAACTCTAGAAAGAGCCTAGATGTCCATCAACAGATTAATGGATAAAGAAGATGTGTTATATACATACAATGAAATACTATGCAGCCAACAAAAACCCAAAATCTTCCCATTTGCAATGACATAGATGGAACTAGAGGGTATTATGCTGACAAAATAAGTCAGTCAGAGATAGACAATTATCATATGATCTCTCTGATACAAGGAATTTGAGAGGCAGGGAAGGGGCTCACATGGAGAAGGGAGGGAAAAAATGAAACAAGATGGGGCCAGGGAGGAAGACAAACCATATGAGACTCTTAATCTCAGGAACCAAACTGAAGGTTGCGGAGGGGAGTGTTGGGGAAGGGATAGAGTAACTGGGTGATGGACACTGGGGAGGGTATGTGCTATGATAGTGCTGTGAATTGTGTAAGGCTGATGATTCACAGACCTGTACCCTTGAAACAAATAATACATTATATGTTAACAAATAAATAAATAAATAAATACTTACGTGCTCTCTTTCTAATTATGGCTGAGCTCTTTATATTTTTTAGAATAACTATAAACTTCTGTTTAATCTTCCAGGTGTGTAACCCTTTTCAGAAAAAATAGTAATCACAGAGCTGATGAAATCTGTCTGCACAAGATTTTGGATTAGATTGGACCAAGTGAAATTTCTAAATTTAAACTTTTTTAAAAAACCAAATTGATAATTTAATATGTTTCATTCAAATTATTTTTTAAAGTTAGCCATAGAATACATTTGTTTGATGTAAGTGGGTTTCTTATTTAAGAGGTAAATGGGGGCGCCTGGGTGGCTCAGTGGATTAAAGCCTCTGCCTTCGGCTCGGGTCATGCTGTCAGGGTCCTGGGATCGAGCCCCGTATCGGGCTCTCTGCTCGGCGGGGAGCCTGCTTCCTCCTCCCTCTCTGCCTACTTGTGATCTCTCTCTCTGTCAAATAAATAAATAAACCTTTAAAAAAAAAAAAAAAAGAGGTAAATGATTGCACTGTATTTGCAAAAATTAAACTTTATATGTACACCTGTGCACAAGTGTGGATTGCTCTCTCTTACAATTGCAGTAAAAAGTTAATGAACTTGCCTCTAAGTTATCCAAATAAAGATAAAGCAAAATGGGGGGGGCATTAATAAAGATGTATATTATTAAGTATCATGTAAGATATGGAATGAATTATAATATTTAGAAAAATCAATAAATTCTTAAATATTCTTTAAATATTTCTTAAATTTATTAATAAATATATTATTAAAATATTAAAAATTTTAGTATGTAGTAGATATCTTCCAAGTGTGCTCCTAGAAACAATGAAGTATTAAAAGAAAGATGGACTCACCAAGAGGAAAAAAAAAAAAACCAAATACTTTTGTATCATTACATAAGCTATCAAGGCCATATAATACTCAAGAATACACAAATATGGCTTTAATAGCTACTAAGTGTTTTGTTGTTTGATAAGAAAAGACCCATATTTTTATTGAAATATAGATTATATCCTTATAAATCATATTTCTCTGGCATATAGAACAATAGGTAAAGTAATATAAAATACACAAATGTATGAACATATTTAATAAATATAAAACAGCATCATGATTACACAAATAACTATTTTAACAGGTAAAATTTCACAAAGCTCATTGTTAGAAGATTTATGTTGTTAGAATATGAATATTCATATATATATAGATAGATATAATAAATAGATATATAGAATAAATATCAACATATTTATGTTGTTAGAATTTCTGGAAGTCAAGACATTAAAAAAAAAAACTTGAAAAGGTGTTTAGTTCTCATAGTGCTATAAATAAAAGTATTTTAGTGTTTTTCTTGCATTTACTTGTTTAGTGCTTTACTTGTAGTGATTTGTTTTTGTTTTGGGCTTTTTTTTTTGTAAAGACAAAATTTTCCCAGCATTGAATTCTTATAAAAATGTAGCACATGGGTCATTTCATAAAAATCATAAAGTAACATAATAACCATTCTCCTCAATTTTATTTCTGCAGTGCATGCACAAAGCAGATATGCTTTATTATGAATTTCAACAATTCAAATGCATATTATATGGAATTGTAATCATGCCAACAGATCGCTATAGGAAGCTAGAGAGTTTTAAACCAAATATAGAGTTTTAGGAGATTTAACTTGATAGAAATATGATAGTTAAAGACATTAAAAAATGTAAAAATAACCCTTGTATGATCTCTTATGTCTTATAGGTAGCTTTTAAGTAGATTTAAGAGTTGTGACAATGCAATTTTAACTCTACCTTATGTATTTGCACCGGCTAATTATGTTTATCATGTCACTTTAATAGCAGTACAGAGAAAATTAAAAGGAAAAGTAGATATTTACTATAGTTCTGGCACCTTCCTTTCTTATCCCAAGCCACAGGCCCCCCATATTTTTATGTACCATACATGTCACTTTTAACATTTTTTTTTTCAAGATTTTATTTATTTGACAGAGAGAAACACAGCGAGAGAGGGAACACAAGCAGAGGGAATGGTAGTGGGAGAAGCAGACTTCCCGCAGAGCAGAGAGCCCGATGCGGGGCTCGATCCCAGGCCCCTGGGATCTGACCTGGGCCGAAGGCAGACGCCCAATGACTGAGCCACCCAGGTGCCCCACATGTCACTTTTAGAATGGAATTATGTGCCAATGTATGCATAGTTTGTTACTGTTATTAAATCATTAATTAACTCTTATGATTCCCTCTTACAACATCTCACCAGGAAATAAAATAGGCCAATTTAGTCATAGGAAATGAGCAAATCAAGATAATTTGCTAGTTGCTGATAATTCCATCTCTTATACAAAAATCTTACTCATCTCTTATCTTCTTGTTTTTTATAGATTAGATTTAATCTTAAGAGCTATTAAGGTTCTTTAGTAGCTCTAAAGATAAAACAATTTTATATTGGTTTCAAATGGATAATTTGACCTATCATAAAAATATAATGGAGCAAACTTCCTACAATAGATTATATTTAAGAAGATATGTTAAACAGAAAAGTGCCTGAGGTATAACTATTCTTTATTGTAGCCTGACAAAGTTATATATGCTTAAAAAATTAATGATCAAGGCTCAAGGTTATAATCTACTGAAAACTGAGGTTGTTGACTTATGTCTTTGTTTTGATGAGCACTCAACATGTCTTCTCTGGGATATAAACAAATATTTCTTTAAAAAACAGTAGTAGTATGTGTATCTACTGAAGAAATAATACTCATTTGAAATTTGCATTAAATTTGATCTGGAAAGACTAAATAATGATAATACAAACTATAGTCTTCACCATTAAACACTCCAACTTACATTATAGGGTTTTGATTATTATTACCACCATTTTGGACTTGGCTGAAAAATGTATTTTTAAATGTATTGGATCTGCTTGACATAAACACTTTATATTTTGAATTAATGTCTAGTAACGTTTACCAGCAGCCACATTAATTTTTTTCAAATATTGTGAATGTGATAATTAAAATATGTTATCTAATACATTTGTAAAGTTATCAGTCCTCTAATCTATCCAATTATATAAATAATAAATATCAACTTAGTAGATTGTCTGTGTTCAGACTTCTTGTATTAGAGAACAGGTCTAAATAACCTGATAATTTGGGAAGACCTCCCCTTAGAAACTAAAGAAAGGAAGGTAATTGAAATTTATTGAATGCATACTCTCCTATTATTTTTATTTAATTGAATGCGTATACCCAATGAATGGTGTCTTTCAATACATGAGTCTACATTTTTTATTACAACTG
>CM053605.1:150185032-150254000 GCA_028646535.1 Procyon lotor | reverse complement strand
ATTCTGGTTAGGGGAGGCCAGGAGAGAGATACTGTGTGTGATTTGGAAGGTGAACGTGAAGCAGCATCCGTATCCTTTTTTTCCTTTTTTTTTTTTTTTAAAGATTTTATTTATTTATGACAGAGAGAGAGATTACAAGTAGGCAGAGAGGCAGGCAGAGAGAGAGGGGGAAGCAGGCTCCCCGCTGAGCAGAGAGCCCGATGTAGGGCTCAATCCCAGGACCCTGAGATCATGACCTGAGCCGAAGGCAGAGGCTGTTTAACTCACGGAGCCACCCAGGTGCCCCCTTCCGTATTCTTTTTATAATCAGAAGGCAGTGAAGAAGCAGGGGGCGCTGTTTCAGCTCACATGTGTTGGTAGTTATTTGAAGGCTCCTGTCCTGGGCAAAGGACAGCAGTTCCCCAGAAGCTATTGTACCTTCCTCAACTGTGCAGCGAGATACAGGCTGAAGGCCGTGCCAAACTTCCTGCAGGACACCGAGATCATGGAATTGGGAGGCAGTGAAAGACAACAGTTAGTACCCACCTATTTGCTGTGTGTGGGAACGGGTCCTTGCTCTCCTCCACTTTGTACCAGCTTCCTTTCTTGACGGCGTCCTCTTTGTGGTTCAGCATCAAATCAAAAGGCAAAAGACAGACTCTTTTCACT
The DNA here is from genome assembly GCA_028646535.1 of Procyon lotor. Taxonomy (NCBI): domain Eukaryota; kingdom Metazoa; phylum Chordata; class Mammalia; order Carnivora; family Procyonidae; genus Procyon; species Procyon lotor. Next base: position 150,253,352 of record CM053605.1, on the reverse strand, counting down.
CATCTCCCACAGTCACACACACATTTCTATAACAAGTGCATAGGAAAGTCGGCTTCTCTGATTGAACCCTGAATCACGCGCAGGTTTTTCAGCTAGCAAACCTGATCACAGAACTTCTATATTCTAAATGATTATTTGCTACAATATGAGTATACATTGGAACAAAATAGAAAATTTAGATATGGACTCTATCATATAGAAATTTCACATGAGCTAAAAGTGGCATCTCAAATTCATGGAGAAATGAGATGATCTAAAAATATTTCATGTGAGGGCGGGGGGAGGACGCCTGGGTGGCTCAGTGGGTTAAAGCCTCTGCCTTCAGCTCAGGTCATGATCTCAGGGTCCTGAGATCGAGCCCCGCATCCGGCTCTCTCCCCCTCTCTCTGCCTGCCTCTCTGCCTGATTGAGATCTCGCTCTCTCTTTGTGTCAAATAAATAAATAAAATCTTAAAAAAAAATAAAAAAATAAAAATACATCATGTGGGGCTAACTGGACAGAGATTTGGGAAAAAAGGTAGAGTTGGATGCACATGTCACACTGTATACAAAGCTAAATACGAAACAGATCAGAAATTTAAACTCTGGAAAGGGAATTATACAAATATGAAAAAGGAGAGCATACAAGCACCGAACAGGTGATTTCTATCATAATATTCCAGGAATAAGAAAAACCTCCCTAACTCTGCACTAAAAAATCCAGCATCTAAAGACTCCATAAATAAATTCAACTGCATATTGCCTGTATGAATGTGGGTAATTACAATTCCCTGTATGTAAAAAATGATTAATATGATTATGACTAAGACACAGCATCTTATAAAAATGAAATATGTTATTGCCTGTGAAATGTATATGGGCAAATATCATGGCCAGAGAAAGAACAGAAAAATCTCTTATTATTGTTATGATTGCATTACTGTTGGTAGCAGTAATAACAGCAGCATTAGCATTACTAAAGGCACAAGTACAAGTATTATATTACATTATTGAAGATTGAAGATAATTTTAGTCTAAGGAGAATTAAGGACTGAGACCATGAATGCATGCATGAAAAAAATACGGCTTAAAAAATGACTGGGAAATATCCGAACATTTCTGGGTTGAAATATGACTGCTATCTGAATAGTCTGGCTGGACTGTCAAATAAAATTCAAAAGATTTAAAAGAAACTGTGGTAACATTTTGAAAGACACATTGAGTAGTTCTTATGAAAAGTAGTTCATTAAAGTCAATCTTAATGGAAAACCCCAAATTTAATAACATTATTAAAATTCTCTAGTAATAGCTCAAATACTAATTAAAACACAAGAGATATAAAATTCATTTTTGTATTTAACTCTCTTTACTGTTTAAAAGAAGCCAAGCATTATTTTCCTCTTTTAATTACAAAAGTTTCATACACCTGTAAAAAACAAGTTATTATGCTTTACTGCTTTTCTTTCTGGCCTAACGGTATGTTTACAAATTTGAAATCATTGTACTTTTCTCAGCAACCTTTAATGAAGATATGTGGCTGCTAATCTCACATGGAACCATTTTCTTTATCATAAAATTCCATCAAACGAATAGTGAGACTTTGTAATTAAAGATGCTCGTAGAGCTGCAGTTTGTTTCTCCTAAACATACTATTATTACAGGAAAAAATAACCACGCTTTATTTAATAAAATAACTTACGGAGGTGCCTGGGTGGCTCAGTGGGTTAGAGCCGCTGCCTTCGGCTCAGGTCATGATCTCAGGATCCTGGGATCAAGCCCTGCATAGGGCTCTCTGCTCAGCGGGAAGCCTGCTTCCCCTTCTCTCTCTGCCTGCCTCTCTGCCTCCTTGTGATCTCTCTCTGTCAAATAAATAAATAAAATCTTTAAAAAAATAAAATAGAGTAAAATAACTTACAAATTATTAGGAGTCAAGAAATATGGGGAAATGATACTTCGAATCAAGACCAAAGTCTAAGTAAGAAAATATTCTGACGCAGGAAATAAAGCACAGGCCTGCATTTGTGATTATTTAATTTTACTAAATCCATTTTGGATTTTTATGTTTCATATTTTTTAAAAAGGAGCATATAATTTACTAGGGTATGCACTATTATTTTATGTGTCCTATTCATAGTAAGATGTTACTTCAAAATTCATTAATTATATCTTTAAATTCCCATATCCTAGGTAGCACCCTACACAGAGTAGGTACTTTTGACTTCAATTCTCATTAGAGTGTGGTTGAATTTTTTTGATCTAGTTAGCTATGGAAGTATTCTCTCCCGATTTTTTGACTACTACTTTAGAAAACACAGAAATACATCAGCATTCACATTTATGCCAACATTAACTCAATTTTGTATCACTATCACCATATAAGCAATGTACTCTGTATCTCCATTTTTCATTAAAAAAATAAAAACACAGAGAAAGTAAGCAAATTGTCCTATATGGCCCACTAGTAATTAGTGGAGTGCCCATGCAAACAGATTCAAATGATTACAAACTATATTGCCATACCTTAATAACTTTCATCTATAAGGCAGATGGAGTTGAGTTGAGAAAATTATTGTAAACATCATTTTCTCAGTTAGCACATGTGCACGCACGCGCACACACACACACACACACACATTCCCTTTTTTCTTTTTTTTTACATTCCCTTTTTTAATACAAAATTGGAAGATACTCTGAACCATCCAGTTCGGCAAATTGTCAACTTGCCATACAATATGGAGCCCATATGACTTTCTATTTAGCATGCACATATCAGGATGCAATTTGATTTCCACAATGAACAGGCTAATAAGTAGGTTTTATTGCAGAAGAGAGACACGATAACCAAAGTCATCAAAAAAGAGCAGGTATTGGTGTTCCTAAATTGCCCCTCATACTACCAAAAAGCACAGAAGTAGGCTTTTAAGATAAACCCCAAGACTCTTGCCTGCTTATGTTCACACTCCCTATAATCCCGTACCTTTGAGTTTGGGTGGAGTCTCTGATTACAATAAATTGTTACTCCAATGATTACGTTCTGTGTTCTGTGAATAGATGACAGGATTTTTAGGTGCAGCGAAGGTCCTCACTAGCTGATATTGAATTAATCAAAAGGCAGTTTTAGTTGGATGATCTTGAGCCGAAAGTACAGTGCCCAGTCTTTTGACATATGGAAATTACGACATTATGTGCGGGTACTGAAACTGCACAGTATAGAGAACTCATACAGGGATGGTACACTTAGGTCTTTGTTGGGCCAGTGTAGGTTTGAATTTCTGTACTGGTACCCTTTTCTCTTTATGGCTCCTTCTTTTAGGAGGATAAGCCTTGTCTGTGGGAGAGGTACAGTCTGCTTTGCACTAGGTAGTGGAGAATCGGCGTACCAGCTATTTATGATACTGACCCGGCAAACCCAGTTACCCCGTGCCTGATGACATTGTGTCATAACTCTATATATTGACATTTTTTCATATTTAATTTGTTACATGACTGGCAAGAATTATTAAATCTAAAAAGTGGTATATCTAGTGCATTCTCAATGCACTATTTTCAGAGTCTTTAAAACATTCTTATTTTAGTATCTCTTTTCCAGATATACAACTCATTCCCCACAAAATCTGATTTACTTTTCCTATCCCTTAATAAGCAGAAGCTATATGGATGAAGATTTATATATAATTATCCAAAGTAAGAAACAGAAGGCTTTGCTGATTTGTGTCTCCAGATGTTTTATGTCAGATGAAAACCATTATATAACGCCTTGCTAAATATAGTACACCCATGTGATTATCATCACTTCTCCTGGAAAATATTTCTTTCAGTGTTAAAAATATAAACAAACCAGGAAACTAAAACATCTATGAGTCATGATTTCCATGTATAAACCCTAAAGTAGGAATAGTGAGTCACCTATTTCATTTGGATAACTTAAAAACAAATATATAACTTAAAAACAAATTTAAATAACTTAATATTACTCATAGTAAATATAATTTATACGTTATTGCAACTTAAATTATTTTATCTTATGCCTATGTTTCAAAGTTTTTTACTTCAGATTTATGATTTTTTAAATTTTTTCTCATATTTTCACCATATAACCTAGATAGTCTTTAGTATGTTTTTTTAATAAAGTCTAATGTGGCTGTGAAAGCATTTTCTTTGGTTGGTTATTTTAGGACACGTAAAATCTGTATTGTATTGTCTCTTCTAAGTTAACAATCTATAGATTTTGAGGAAACAGCAATTATGCAACTATAATTTTAGAGAAATATAGAAAATGATGAAAAACTGGGTGAAAATATTTAATTATTTCCCTAAGTCATGTTAACATGAGTTATTGATTACCAATACTTGCAGAATTGCCAACTTTTGAGCGCAGTCTTTAAGACATGCTCTGATTCTAAGAGGGCTGTTTTTGCTGTTTTTCTCCCTACTAAACTAGTGGGCTTTTCTAACATTTTAGCTTGACTAATGTGGAGCTACCAGTCCCTCAATTGCTTGCCACCAAAATGTCCACTGCTTTGAGAGCATCCTTAGGGCAGAACTTCTCTAATACACTGTCCCAAATAAAGTCACGGCACTTAGGGAGAGCTTCAGACATCTCTTTGGTTATGGCCTGCCTTTCCCGCTGAGAAAGATCTCTGAGCTCCTACTCTGGAGTGCGGTGCTGGGACAGGGACCCTCTCCTCTCAAAGTGGTGCCCTTGCTCTGTGAGCAATAAGCTGGTCAGTAGCAGTTCTCTGTGTTTGAGGCTTGCTTCTCTGGATATGGAATTTCCACCCTACAAGTGAGCTGAAGGGACGGTGACTGGGGCCTCTTGTTTTCTTGAACTGCTATGTCTGCTATGGACGTTTGATCCTATGAGTGAGGGCTGCGTAGAGGAGGGGGAATCCCTGAAACAGTGAGTTGGAAGATGAGAAATGCTGTACTTGACTCCCCTGGGGAGAAACTGCTGCCCTAGACTGGAATCTAGGGAAGGATTCCTGGTCACCCATTCAGAATGTCGTTTCCTTCTTGTTTTTGGGAGTGGGGACATGACTCAACTGTCATATACTCAGTTTTATGAGACCCAGTAGATTTTCTTCAATATAAGCTTCTTCATTTGTTGTATGGCCTTTGGCCAACTTACAGAGATTTTAAATGGTTCCTTTGCTCATTTGTTTTTTTTTTAATTTTCACCTCTTATTATTATTTCTTCAGGGGAAGGGTCCACAGAGTTCCCCCAAGCCAGGATTCCAGAAGTCATCGTCCCAAAGATATTCTGAAAACGTATTTTAAGTAAGCTTCAGAAGTGAGGTAAAATAAAGGAGACAGGAAACACACTGTCGGCAGAATAAAGAGCCTAAGGAACGCTTTGAATGACATTGAAAATACAGGCCACATTTAAGGAATAATAAATAGTCCAGCTTTGTACAAATGTTAGAAATATAGAAGAGTATTGAAAGAAGAAATGGGGAAGACTGTTGGGATCATAGTGTCTGCTGAAGATGTTAGAGGGATATATATTTAATTTTGTAGATGATATTGTAGGATCAATCACTTTAACATAGTAAATTAACCTTTTGACAGTCAAGATATTGATAGTTCCCTTAAAAGATAAAAGAATAGATAAGCACTTTATTATACTTAAATATTAAAAATACATACACATACATATTTATATATGCTTCTGAATTCTATGACTACACAATCGTTACAAGAAATCACCTTAAAAGCAGGTTGAGAATTTCAGCGTTATTTAAAGCTTGAGAAGAAGAGGTTTATGAAATTAAATCTCAAAGACAGCTCATTGCCATGATGTGAGTTGGATTTCCTAGTGAACGATATTCTTCTTTAAAACTGTTTTTCTCATTCATGGGTCTCATTCAACACATATGGGTATCGTGTGTGGTGGTGGTGGGGTCAGTGGGTAGAAGTACCGCTCTGGGTGTTTACATGATCCAGGAGGAGAAAAGCCCACTTCTCCACTCATCAATCTATTCAACTCAGTGCCTTCTATTCTCATTAGGGAAGCCTCTAAGGAATTAAAGTTCAAGTGGGACTACAAGAGTAGAGGTCTGCCTTATGCCATAGCCTCTGAGTCTGTGATATTAAATGAGGAAGTGCAGAGGATACATGGCCAGTCTTCAGAAAATAAAAGAACGAAGCATTCTCATGAATGGCTTTTTTTTCCACAGAAAAATATCATTAACCATTAGACACAACTAAATATATGCAACACATAGGTAAATTTTAACACTGTGGTTGACAGTGCTGTACCTTTCTTCAGAAATAATTATTTAATCTGTTCACACCCTTTTGACATGGCCCTCTTGTGTGAGCAGTGATGACATTTCCCCTGACAAAGACTTAATGACTTCATGCAAGAACATAAGAAAAAAGGACAAATAAAAGGCCAGGTTGTCTCTGTACTGTCACTGTTTTCTTTCCTTAATGTGGTTGCTGACAGCCAAAATTGAAAACATGCTGAGTTTCCTCAGCACCTGATGCTCACTAGATACTGCAAGTCAGAGGCAGAGATCCTGTGACAAGTGAGGAGATCATGGCAAGGGAAATAGAAGCATACAAAAACATCGGAGGCTAAGGACACTTGTCCATTGCTAGGAAAACTGAGAAAACGATACCCAGGATTATTCCTCTCCCCTCCAAAATGCAAGCGTGGTCTAAGAAGCTCTCTGAATAGCTGCTACATCACGTAGGAGGAAAGGATTTTTCAAAGCACGAGAAGATTCAGGTTTCTAATAGAAGGAAGTATTGAGGAGTTACTTCATTGTAAATTGACTGCAAAAAAATAAATAGCCACAGGGAGATCATTGCAGAACATGAGTGATTCTGGATATGTGTTAGCCAGAAGGAAAGCTTTATAGAACAAGAATGAATCTAGCTGTATAAAGACATGAAGTAGATACAATGATTGTTCACTGCTGTTTACTTGGACTTATCGTATGAATTCATATGATATCTTTGTTTACTTAAAAAAAAATTACAGTGCTCGCTTCAGCAGTACATATACCAAAAATGGAATGATATACAGAAAATTAGCATGACCCTTGCACAGGGAGGACATGCAAATTCGTGAGGTGTTTCATATTTTTATAGTATAATGCTAAGTGGAATAGGTCAGTCAGAGAAAGACAAATACCATATGATTTCACTCATATGGAATTTAAGAAACACAATAAAGGAGCAAGGGGAGGAAAAGAGAGACAAAGACAAATCAGAAAACAGACTCTTAACTACAGAGAACAAACTGATGATTACCCTACCAGAGGGGAGGTGGGATGAGGTCATGGGTGAAGGAGGTGATGGGGATTAACGAAGACGCTTATGATGAGCACTGAGTAATGTACAGAATCACCAAATTACTATATTGTGCACGTGAAACTAATGCAACATTGTATGTTAATTATACGGAATTTTTTTTTTAAATTGAAGACCAACATTGCACATATTGTTTAGAAAATGTACAAGGATAGTGATGCTGTTAAAATTATTCAATATCTACAAATGACTTTCAGTGTTCATCACTTGAAAAGGGTAATTTGGAACATTATGGATAAACAACCTTCTCCCCTGACTCTTTCCTAAAACTTTGGAGGTACATTTCTTTCCTTTGGTGTGTGGGAAGATATATGGTATTGCCCAAATAAACTCTGGGATTTATTATTATTATTATTATTATTATTATTATTATTTAGTTATTTTATTTTATTGTCTGCTGAAAATTTTCTGTCTTTACTTGGAAAAAACAATCCAACGTATTTTTAACTGTTTCTATTTAATATTTTTTGTCAAAACATGATAACGATAACTACTCTCAACTTCCAGAACTATGTCCTTTAAAAAGTTTTGTAACACAAAATATGAAAATGTAATTTTTGATTAGTGTTTCTGAACAATTTGGGTTTTTCCTTATATAGTAGGAATGAATGCCTACTGATGAAAGTTAGGAAAATTTCTAATAATAGCCAACATTTATTTAGAGGTCATTATATTGCAGACATTGCGTTAGGTTTTTTGTAAAGATTATCTCTAATTCTCAAACAAGAAAAAGTTGATATTTTGTTTATTAACTGAATGAGTATTCAAATTCACATAATCAGTTGACTTAATATCCACATGTTATGTCTCTGAAAGTCATATACTGTCTCTTTTCCCCCAGCTTTATTGAGATATAATTGACATATAATATTGTGTAGGTTTAAGGTGTCCACTGTGTTGACTTGATACAGTTATTATAATATGGAATGATGATGACTATAGAACTGGTTAACACCTTTATCATGTCACAATTATCCTTTCTTTTTTGTAATAAACATATTTAAGATTTACTTTTTAAGCAATTTTCAAGTATATAATACAGTATTGTTGATCATAAACACCCTGCTGTACATCAGATCCCCAGACCTTATTCATCTTATAACTGGAAGATTATACTCTTTGATTAACAATTTCCCCATGTCCTTCACTCTCCACATTCTAGCAACCATTATTTTACTCTCTGTTTCCATGAGTTTGGTGCTTTTTTTTTAATTATACAAACAAATGAGATCATACAGTGTTTGTCTGGCTTTTTAATTTTGTATAATGCCCTTAAGGTCCATCCATCTTGCTACAAATGGCAAGATTTCCTTCTTTCTTCTGGCTAAATAATATTCCACTGTAGATACATACCATATTTTCTTCGTCCATTCATCCATAGACAGACAGTTAGGTTGTTTCCCTATCTTGGCCATTGTGATGAATACTGCAGTGAATGTGGGAGTATGGCTATCTCTTCAAGATCCTGATTTCATTTCATTTGGACATATACCCAGAATTGAAATTGCTGGATCATATGGTGGTCCTATTTTTAATTTTTTTGAGGGCCTTTCTTACTATTTTTCAGACTGGCTGTACCAGTTCATATTCCCATCAACAGTGCACAAGGCTTTCCTTTTGGCCACACCCTTGTCAACATTTATTGCTTGTCTTTTTTATAGTAGTTATCCTAACTGGTATGAGATGATAGCTCATCATGGCTTTGATTTGCATTTCTCTGATGATTACTGGTGTTTAATATCTTTTCATGAATCTGTTAGCTGTTTGGATGTTTTTCTTTAAAAATACCTATTCCATTCCTCTGCCCATTTTTAAAATGAATTTTTTTTCATTGAATTTTATGAGTTCCTTGTATATTTTGAATATATTGCTTTATCAGGTATGCCATACACTTTCTATCATCAATATTATCAGATGACCAGTATTAAATTGTTGTATCTCCCATATCTTCCACTACACAAATATTTCTCTCTTCTTTTCATTTTTTCCTTTCATTCACTCTCTCACTTCCCATCTCTTTTTCCCAATAAATATTCATAAAACATCAATTTTCACACATTCCAATAAGTAGCCCCTGGCTACATATGTCTCCTAAGCCCTTGAAGCGTGGCTAGTCTAAATCATCAGGTGTCACAAATGTAATATACACACTGCATTTCAATGAGTTAATATGAAAAATAGAATGTGAAATATAACAATAACACCTTTTAAAATACTAAAATCCAAATCCTCCAAGTCAATGTTTTTTAAGTATGTAACCATCTTTTTGCTCCCTCTCTCCTTTCCTTCCTCCATTCTTTTCAATTTTTAAAAAAATAAAATTGTAAGGTAGTTGGAAGAAAATAATACAAAGAGATACTATGTACCCTTTATACAGATTCCCATAATAGCAACATCTTAATACTCTGCTGCAAGATCATAATCGGGATATTGACTTTGATGCGGTGAAGATACTGTATCACCACAATGATTTTGCCCTTTTACAGCCACATCTACTTCCCTTCCCAGACTCTCCTGCTTCATTCCTGACAACTACTGGTTTGTCTTATATTTCTAATTTGTTATTTCAAAAACATCAATAAGTGGCACTATACAGTATGTAACCGTTTTGCAATTGGTTTTTTTCATTCAGTATAATCCTTTGGTGATTCTGCGAGGTTGTCACATGTATCAATAGCTCATTCTTTTTATTATTAAATAGCATTCCATGCTATGAATATATCCGTTCATTTAGTCATTCACTTGTTCCAGTACATCTGAATTATTTTCAAGTTTTGCTGTTATTGTAAAACTGCTATAAACATTTGTGAGTAGGTTTTTGTGTGGACATATCCATTAATGGATAAATGTCCAGGAATACAATTGCTGTGCTATACAATAAGTGCATATTTAGCTTAATAAATGGACAAATAAACAAACAAACCCTATCTAACTGTTTGGGGAAGGATTGCACCATTTTACATTCCAAACAGCAAGAGAATGAGTTATCTAGTTTCCCCACATCCTCAACAACAATTAGAGTTGTCATTATTTTTTTTTTCTTTTGCCATACAGATCGGCTATGTCATTGTGGTCCTAATTTTCATTTCCAAATGGTTAATGATATATAACATCTTTTCCTACACTAATTTGCCATCTGTCTATCCTCTTTGGTAAAATGTTTATCTTTTGTTCATATTTAAATTGAATTGATTTTTACTATTGTGTGTTGAGGATTTTTTATATATTCTAGATACAAGTTTATTGCTAGATATGTGGTTTGCAAATATTTTCTCCCACTCTGCAACTTATCATTTTCATCCTCTTAACAGCATCTTTTGAAGACCAAAATGTTAAATTTTGATGCAGTCCAATTGGTCAAATTTTCCTTTAGTGGATAATGCTTTTGGTGTCAGGTCTGAGCTCTTTGCTTACCCCTAGATTTTCTCCTATATTAATATTTAAAACTTTAATAATTTTACATTTTTTATTTAAGTACATGATCTATTTTGAGTTAATTTTTGAATAAGATGTGAGACGTAGCTTCAGTTTAATTGATTGATTATTGATTTTTGGCTCTAGACAATTTGGTGCCTATTGCTATATCTTCTTGTTAGATCGGCCCCTTTTATCATTAAATAATGTTTCTCTTGGTCTCTGGTAATTTTATTTGTTCTGAAATCTACTTAATTGGTATAATATAGCCATTTCTACTTTGCTTTAATTAATATTTTTATACTTAATCTTAACCAAAAGGGCGAGAACGATGTCTTAATTAATATTTTTATGATACACCTTTTTTCATGCTTTTGCCTCTAAGCTGCTTATATCATATATTTGAAGTGAGTTTCTTGTAGACAGCATACAATTGGGTTATGATTTCTAATCCTTTTTGCCAATTTCTGTCTTTCAATTGTTGTATGCAGACCATTTGCATTTAATGATCTGTTAATGCTTTCATCTGCTATTTTATTTTTCTGTTTTCTATTTGATCATTTTATATTTTTTTTCTGTTTTCATTTCCTTGCTTTATTGTGGTCTACCCATATATTTTGGGGATTCCATTTTTTACTTATCTGGTGATTTTTATGGTTGTTCTAGGTATTACATTATACACACAACTTTTCTACTGGTGCTGTCATTTTAACAGTGAGTGAAGTATAGAAATGTTACCAGACTCTGCATCCCTTTGCTCATCTTCCCATTTTTAGAATGTTATTGTTTAAACATTTCTTATACATATACTTCGAACTGCATCACACAGTGTTATAATTTTACTTCAACTATCAAACAAAATTTAGAACTCCAAAAAAGGGAATCCTCTTTACTTAATAATAGTTTTGCTTACCATGTTCTTTCTTCCATTTTCACATTCCAATATACCTTTCAAAAAAAATAATTTCCCTTCTTTTAGAGAACATCTTCCTTTGGTCATTCTGTCAAGGTAGACAGAGATATATTAATGTTCCCTTCATTCCTGGAGTACATTTTTTGCTGAATTTAAGATTCTGAGTGAGTAGTACTTATTTTTCAGTCCTAAAAAAGTTTTGTTCCTATTCTTTTTGGCTTTCTTGATTTCTGATGAAAAATCCGCTGTCATTCAAATTTTATTTTTCTTGTAGGTTAAGTGTCATTTTTTTCATGTTGTTTTCCAGATTTCAAGGTTGGATTAAAATGTGTCTTGATGTTTAACTTCTTGATAGGTTTATATCATCTCCAAATTTGGGGAGTTTTAAAAGGTCATTTCTTCAAGTACTTTTAAAATTTGCCTTTATTCAACTTTTTTCCTGGGACTCTAATAACAGAATGCTAGTACTTTTGTTAACTTCTCAGAGATTCCTAAGTCTATATTCATTATTTTCATTCTCTTTGCACCGTGTTCATTCTCTTTGCACCCTGTTGCTCAGGTGGGGTAAATTTTCTTCCTTTTTCTGCCCATTCATCAAGTCTTTCCTGTGTTCCCCCCAATATCCTATTTATTCCTTTTATGAAGGTTTTTAAGATTTTGTTCCCAATATTATTTTGGGAATTATATTTTTCAGCTTGAAACTTTCTGTTTGGTACTTCTTTACAGCTAACATTTCTTTTCTAATCCTTTCTAATTTTTATTATTTCATGTGTGCACACAATTGCTCATTGAAACATTTTTATCATGACAGCTTTAATTCTAATATCTCTGTCATCTCAGGTTTTGAATATACACGTTGTTATTTTTCCCTGGGTTTGATATTTCCCTGGTTTTTGGTATAACAAATGGGGTACAGAGGCACCTCATTATTGTTGGGGGTGGGTTATAAGTCAGGCTACTCTTGTGTTTGCTGCGACGCTGTAGAAGACCAGGGCCAGTTAGCAGCCAATGAAGATGATTGTCCTGACTCCTGCTTGGCCTTCTCAACACCAATATGACTGAAGTGTTGGAGTTCCTCATTACAGCTTTGCAAGAGGGGACCCAGAGGCCTCCCACTTGGCCTTTGCTGGCATAGGTAGGAGTAGGGCCACACATCTTTCTCTGGCATTTGACTGCAATGAGCATTTCTTGCCTCAGAGTTTTCTGTCTTGTTAAGCTAATTTTTTCCTGGTCCTTTGGCTAGAAAGAGCAGGCTCCTGTTGAGGCTTTTTTCCTTTTCCCCCTTTTCTTTTTTCTCTTTGTCTGTATCCGTTAATATCTCTGGGTTGCTGGTTCCCTCATATCCAAGTCTGAGATATGTGAGGCAAAAAGAAAACACACTGAGTTGTACTTTGGGCCCCAAGTTCTCTAGTATTTTCTCTCTCTGTCAAAGTTTTCTTATATTTATTTAATACACAATGTCCAGGAGTTGTAGTTGTACTTAGCAAAAGTAACAAGAAAAAGCATGTCTACTTCACTTTTGTGGAGATAGAATTCTCAATGTACCGGATTTTTAAGATCTCTTCTTTTTAAGATCTTATTTATTTGGCAGAGAGAGAGAGAATGTGCACAGGTGCACAAGCAAGGGAAGCACCAGAGGGAGAAGCAGACTCTCCACCGAGCAGGAAGCCAGATGTGGAGCTCCTTCCCAGGACCCTGAGATCATGACGTGAGTGGAAGGCAGACACTTAAATGACTGAGCCATCCAGTTGCCCCAGATTGTTAAGGTCCTGAGTTAGGCAGTGGACATAACATTCAGGATATCATATTCCCTGTTAAAATATTTGGCTTTTATTATGAGTGAAATTAGAGACATGCAGAAATATTCCCATGACACAATCTTGAGTAATGTGGTATATAGTGGAGCCACTTATTGAAATGGACTTGCAGGAGCATTAAGTATGTAGGAGAATCAAGTGCTTCATAATGGTTATGTATTATATATCTATGATTCATTTATAGGTCTGATGTTTATTTGGATTTGAAATACTTAATTTTGTCAATATATGGATTCCATTGAAAACATGGAAAAGGAAAGTTTAAAACATGGAAAATTCGGAGCACCTGGGTGGCTCAGTCAGTTAAGCATCTGCCTTTGACTTGGGTCATGATCCCAGAGTCCTTGTGGAGTCCTGCATCAGGCTCCCTGCTCAGGAGGGAGTCTGCTTCTCCTTTTGCACCCCTCCTCCCCCTGCTTGTACACACTCTCTTTCTCACAAAAATAAATAAAAATAAAATATTTTTAAAAATACAAAATAAAAAATAAATAAAACATGAAAAATTCATTAGAGGAAGAGTATAGAAATAGGTAAACAGTGGGCCCAGAAAATTGCCTTGGCAGAGGTAAAAGCATAGACATCAGGCAATATGGAAGATCCAATCAAAGACACAAATTAAAGTCAAAGAGATTATGGATGGGGAGTGGACATTGTTGAGTCCCAGAATCCAAAAGAAGAGAGTGAGAAGTCAGTTGCAATGAATGAGAAGAGAGGTTAATGATATGAATACTGAATTATAATCATTGTGTTTAGGAACATGAAAATCACTATTTATTTTGAAAAGGAATATTCTTGTTTGATTGTCTTGAGTGGACAGGATGAGGGGTTCTCAGAGTGTGAAAGGCAAATGATGAAGTATATGCATCATATGAAAATAATTTTCCAAATTATCATGTGAGAAGGAGAATCCAAAATGCGACAACTGCTAGAATGAAGAAAGGTAAGTTTTTAAGGTGTTCTGGTTTATTTTAAAAATAGTTTAATGTGTTTGTTGATAGGATACAGTAGAGAAGGAGAGGTTAAAATGCACAAAATAAAGTATTAATTGAAGGTATTAAATATGTAACAAAGTAGGGGCGCCTGGGTGGCTCAGTGGTTAAAGCCTCTGCCTTCGGCTCAAGTCGTGATCTCAGGGTCCTGGGATCGAGCCCCGCATTGGGCTCTCTGCTCGGCGGGGAGCCTGCTTCCCCCTCTTTCTCTGCCTGCCTCTCTGCCTGCTTGTGATCTCTCTCTCTCTCAAATAAATAAATAAAATCTTAAATAAAAACTTTAAAAAAAATATGTAAAAAAGTAGGAGAAATCAATCTTGTACTTACAGTGTTTTACATTTTTTAAATTAACAATACAACTTTCTTGTATATCCTGACTCCTGCTTAAGGAATTCTGATTATGTAAAGGAAGATCAGAAAATATTAGTTTCCCTATTTAAATATTCAAACATAGTTACTTTTTTATATGTTTGGAACAGATGCAAGTAAGTAGCAAAAATCTGACTGTATATATATTTTTTTAATTATTGCTTGAGATTATTGCAGCATCTGGTTCATGGTTCATAAATAGTATCAAAAGAAAAATAAATACAAGATGTTACTTTGAGCTATAAATCATATTTAATGGTCCTTTAAATATTGGTTTATAAGTTTCCATGTGCATAAAATTATAGTGTCACAAAAAATTCCTCCTTATTTGGAAATGTGGTGATACATACTAAGATTAAAAAAAAAAAAATTCTGGCTTCAATTTAGAAAGTTTGTTGTTTTAAGATCTTGCTTGACCACCTACAACACGTGTTTGTAAATCCCTGCTTGCAGCTTTGTGTTTTTCATGAGACTTTCTATTCCAATAAGAACAGCTGGTGAAATTAAGGTTACTGTCCTAAATTTCATTTAGAAGCCATTGGTGTAAAGCTATTTTCAGGATCATTTACTTGGCTCTCAAATAAACTCCTTTTAGTTGTTAGAAATGTAATCTCGCTTTGCTAATGTTCAAATCATGGATGGATATCATCATGCTTCTGAAAATGAGTTTATATTGGTTGGGTTAAACATGTACAGCAGATTTTAAAAAATTAACTTGGATATCACTTTAAAAATTATCGTTTTAAAAGTACAATTATAGACATTGAGAACTTTGGTGGCATTATCTGTTAAATTGTAGATCTTTTAAATATTTAAATAAGTATTTATTCACTCTTGTTTGCAGTGGGAGGGGGGTTGCTCTTTTATTTTTGTTTCAAGAAAAGACTTTATTGAGATTTATAAAAGAATTCAAAGGACAAAAACCCCTATGGTCATCTGGATGAACCCCATCATCTTGCCCATAAAGTTATCAGGGAAACAATAATCAGAGAACATAAATAATACTTGCCCAGTGGTGACACTACAAAGTGACAGAACCATGGTTTTAAATCCTTGATATTTGCCTTTTCTAACAGAGTGCTACTCCTTTTACTGTTTTTTTAATCTGACTATACTGACCAGTAGTATATTTTAATAAAAGAAGGGATTACAAGGAAAAAGAACAGATTTCTTGTTCTAAAATTAAATGCCATGTGCTGGAGTTTTGAGGGTTTAATAGATAATGCTTCCCTCCTTGTTTCTTCATGCAGCTTGAAATCAAACGACAAACAGGAAGAACAGTTGGAAATGAAAATAGTACTTTGTGATAATCAAAATATTTGGAGGGACGCCTGGGTGGCTCAATGGGTTAAAGCCTCTGCCTTCAGCTCAGGCCATGATCTCAGGGTCCTGGGATCGAGCCCCGCATCGGGCTCTCTGCTCCGCGGGGAGCCTGCTTCCCCCTCTCTCTGCCTGCCTCTCTGCCCCCTCAAGTAGAGGGAGGCGCAAGTAGAGAGAGAGGCAGAGAGATCCCTCTCTCTGTCAAATAAATAAATAAATAAATAAATAAATAAATAAATAAATAAATGGAATATTTGGAAAATATGGCTTACATCTGTGAATATCTTCAAATTAAAATTATACCTTTAGTCATTGGTCAATCCACTTTGGTAATCATAACCTCAGAAAATTAGACCATGAGATTGAAGAATTATTTGCACAGGACAGGTCCCAAAAAGAATCAGAAGGACTTGAATATTAATTCTCTGTTCATCTTACCAAATTCACCCACAGAAATTTATTTCTTTCCCACTAGAAGTGAGTGAAAATGTTTGACAGTGCCCAGTATAATACTCCAATGGAAGATCCTTTCCATGCAAAAATGAGGAGTGAAGAAATATCACAGACAAATCCACCAGAGAGTGTAAAAAAGATTGTGTTATTAACTGAACTTTCTTAAATCCCAACAATATTGTCCTAGGCATGACCATGGCTAGGAAATGAATGTAGTGGAAGTATAACTTCTATACCTCTAGATTCTAGAAAACTATTAAGCTAGAAAATTGAAAATAGAGAAAAATAACCATATCACACACACAAAAATCTCGTTTTCCATCACCAAACACGGGATTTATTTTAGACATGGTAGGAATTAGGCCATGGATAAAAATCTGACAATATCAACTAATAATTTGTTTAAGTAATAATAAGTAGCACTTTTAAAAGAAAAATTATAACTTATATTGTTATTTGAAGTAAAAAAAATTCCAAAAATTATATCATGGACTTCTTCTAAAATGCATTATAAGAATAAAATTTGGAACAAAATTCTACTTTATTAACTAAATAGTACAAAGCCCAAAGGCCCTTAATCCCTGACCAGGTCATTAATCAATGATTAATTATTTAACTCTCAAAGTAACCCTCCAGCTTTCTCAGAATAATTAAAGAATTTGTTATCAGAATTAGTGTGTTTTCTGAACTTCTAGATATTTTGCTTTATATAGTCATTACCAAGGGGAACCATGACTCATATCATGCATTTTATATATCCATAGATTATTTTTTCTCTGGATGTAATTTTTTGAATTTTCCAGCTCTCCAAAGGTGCTTTTGTAATTATATTCTTGAATACTTATTCTTATAAAATTAATATGGACTGAATGCTTGTGTCCTTTTTCTCCAAATTCATATATTAAAACCTATCTCTCAATATGATGGAATTAGGAGGTGAGGCCTTTGGATGTAATCAAGATAGATACGGTCTTGAAGGTAGAGCCATCAAGAGTGGGATTCGTGCCCTTTTAAAAGAGCTTGCTTCCATCACCTGAGGACACAGCAAGAAGTCTGCAGTTTACAACTAGGAAGAAGGCTCTCACTAGAACCTGACCATGCTGACTCCTTGATTTGGACCTCTAGCCTCGAGAACAGTGAGAAATAAATTTCTGTT
The DNA here is from genome assembly GCA_028646535.1 of Procyon lotor. Classification (NCBI taxonomy): domain Eukaryota; kingdom Metazoa; phylum Chordata; class Mammalia; order Carnivora; family Procyonidae; genus Procyon; species Procyon lotor. The sequence goes on along the minus strand of CM053605.1, from coordinate 150,235,622 downwards.
GTTTATAAACCACCTTCTCTACTTTGTTATATAGCAGCTTGAAGGAACATACAATGACTAAAGTTTCAATAATAAAATATTGGATTATATGGGCTTTTATTACTTAATCCCACATAGCATTTAGAATTTTTTTTAAAAATTATGCTCTTATAAACATATTTTCCATTTCCCATATGCAGTGAATCATAAAATTCTACTAGCCTCTAATGCATTTTCTCTTTCTATTGCTGTCAACCACTGTCTTGGTCCAGGCCCTCATCTCCTGGGTTGATCCAACCCAATCTAACAGAACTTTCCACCTGTATTGTTTCTACTCCTTCATCTACAGGGTGTTGCCATTGTAATACTTCTAAATGTTTACTGTGATTAAGTCATGCTCACACTTCAAAATCTTCAAAGATTTTGATTTGAACAGTAGCCACTAGCGACAATCAAATTGATTCAAATGATTCGTGACTGGTGTGTATACTCTTCTGGAGAATGTAGTGTCAGAAACTACCCTCCCACGTTCATTCAAGTGAATGCCACCTGCATTAAATTGTTTGGATTATAAACTGGAGACCCCCAGTCATAATGAAGTCAATATAGGAACTTTAAATTAAACACATCCCACCATCTCCTAAAAATACCCAAGATGACAGAAAACACACACACAGACCAAATAAGATCAGAAACTAAGATAAGAAAATGAGAGAAAACTTTACCATCCTCAGCGTTTATTAAACAGAATTGGTAGAGAGTAAAGCAATACAAAATAAAAGAAAAATTTGTTACATTTGGGCCAATGCTGTAATAAGATTACAACTCAAAAAAAGCACACAGGAGGGTAGACTGAGAGGGGCCTGCCATATCTTTTGTACTCAATATCACAAAGATGTAAGTCTCATACCAGAAAACTAGACCCTAGTCCCTCCCAAATTGTTCAAAGGAGACAGTAAAAGAAATATCAAGGCAGGAATGTTAGTTGTGATTTCTACCCTGGAAGATGGAGTCTCCACAAAAAAAAAAAAAAAAAAAAAAAAAAAAAAAAGAATAAATAAATAATAAAATGAAATGAAAATGAAAATATAGCGGTACTAATGAGGAACGAAAGGCAAAATCTTTCAGCAGAACATACTTTAGAACTTTCATTCATGTTCTCCATCAGTTCAAATTGCTTGATAACAATACAGTGAGAGTCTGAGAAGTCATTATCTTTTTCTGTGAGGAAGTATACTGGGTGAAGAACTCTGGAAAGTAAGAGTGTGAATGGAAGTTTTAGACATCAAACTGATGTCTGGTTCAATTTGGGCAGTTAAATAGAAAACCATACACAGTGTCAGGGCAGGGCAATCCATTCAGACAAATCATTAGAAAACCTTAAAATTGGGCTAATATTGAGCATTCAAAGATGTTAGTTAAGGAGACAAATCAAACATGAGACATAATTCTTGTTGAATCCAACTCAATTCAAAATAAGGGCAAATAATGAAAGGACAGACACATGAAGATTCACAAACAAAAAATAGCATACATCTGAAAAGATTTATTGACCAATCTCTGGAAAATTCCAGAGATTTTTAGATTCAACCGCAGAATGAGAGAACAATTGGTCCCTATGAAACTAGAACATACAGTCCTAACAACAATGTTCAGGTAACAAAACAGGATACTATAAAGAGAGAATATAGTTTAAAATGAAAATAAGGAAATGGAGAAGCTACTGCACGTTTGCAAGAGAATGAAACTGGTGCTATGTAACTGTGTAACTGATTCAGTGACAGACAACAGATGTGATGAATCTTAGGAAAAGGCAAAAGAATAAAAAATATTAGGTGCGAGATGTTAATAGAGAAGGCAAATAATAAAGAACCAATAAATCCAAAATGAGTTTTCTTGAGAAGAATAGAACAAGTAGAGCAAAAGCAATAATTACATTAGGGAGAAAACTTCTGAGGGGAAGTAAGACCAATATGTTTGTAGGTGGAAAACAATTGTCACATTCATGGTAAAATATAATTTTTCTAAATTGAGCTTGTAGGGCTTTAAGACAAGGTATTAGAAACTAAGAATACTACATCCCCTCAGTAATAAAAGTTTTCCTTGGAGATTTACTTGTTTCTTTTACTGGAGGCTACATGCCTTGCACAGCCAAAAATTCTGGCAGAGAGTGTTCAGATGTTAAATATAATATGTCTAGGATGCAAAGAAGATGTGTAATTGACAATGAGTGATTACAGGCATAGAGCAAAAAAGAAAAAAAAAATAGTTAATTTCAGATTTGTTAGGTATATCACGATCATTATATTAGGATATATATTCTATGGATAGAACTTATAAACATTATATAGTTCTTGATGAATACCATTAGAATGGGAAATATGGCACCCTTAAAACACTTGCAAACATAAATAAAATTAAAATCATTTAAATTAAGTTAAAATCAGAATATAGGGGCACCTGGGTGGCTCATTGGGTTAAAGCCTCTGCCTGGCTCAGGTCATGATCTCAGGGTCCTGGGAATGAGCCCTGCATTGGGCTCTCTGCTCAGCAGGGAACCTGCTTTCCCCTCTCTCTCTGCCTGCCTCTCTGCCTACTTGTGATCTCTTTCTCTCTGTGAAATAAATAAATAAAATCTTTTAAACAAATAAAATAAAATCAGAATATATTTTGTAGTTAAAATAAGTATATATTTGTAAATAATATTATTCTCCTCTCTGATTTTTGGATACCATAAAATAATTAATTTATTTTTTTCTGTTATTCCAGGTAAAGTTATATGTGACATATTGAGTCACACAGAATTCAAAACTCTGCTGTTGCCATCTTGCAATTCTTTTTTTAAAAGATATCTATTTATTTATTTGTTTATTTATGTATTTACTTGTTTGTTTGTTTATTTTGACAGAGTGCACAAACAAGGGAGCAGCAGGCAGAGGGAGAAGCAGGATCACCCCTACTTTGTGTTTTAAGTGTTTTAAGGGTGCCATATTTCCCATTCTAATGGTGTTCATCAAGAACCCATTAGAACCCATCCCTATTCTTACTTTGTATCTTTCAGTCCCTAGGGGAGCCCCATATGGGGCTCAATCCCAGGACCCTGGGACCATGACCTGAGTCAAAGGTAGACACTAACCGACAGAGCCTCCCAGGTGCCCCACCGTCTTGCAATTTTGAATAAATTTTGAACAGGACACTCTATATGTTTGTTGTGCTCTGTGCCTTGTAAATTATGTGGTCTGTGCTGGGGTCACATTATGTCTTATCTAATTATGTTTATTTTACTTACTTTCATTCTTCCCTCTCTCCATAATTTCTTCCCTTCTTTTCTTTCATATGATTATCATAATCATTTGGGGTAATATATTTCAAACAACTGGAACATAGTAATAAACAAAAAAATCAACACCCATGTAATCTCAGCTCTGCAGGTGTTCAATGACGATGTACTCTAAAGAAAGGAAACACACAGACCTCGTCTGAGAAAGTAGAGGGGATTTAAAGAGGATTTTGTAAGAGATTCTAGTGTGAGAATTTCTTCAAAAACCGTTATCAAAATGTGTGTATTGCTTATATTCACTGTGATGCACAGAAGCTCTCTGCACCTCAAACCTAGGGATGGTGTCAGGAGATTAATGGTTAGTTTGACTGTCTGTGGCACTTAGAGGACACAGATGTGGGTGTGTGAGTCTTATCTGAAATGGCAAAAGGTGACAGACTGGTTTGAGCAGTCATGTAACCACAAATAGAGGGATCTGCAGAGAGGAACATGCACTCTGGGTCAGAATATGAGTTTTTCTGTGTGTTTAGTGATTCTGTAAAAAAATTCTACCTCTAATTTTCCTATCAGCAGTGAGACTACCTAACAGACAAGGCACATCAAACTGGAAAGGCATGAAAGGATACAGCAGCAAGGATGGATGGTTTGGGGGGAAAAGATAACCTAGTAATGCCAGGGAGGTCTGGAAAGGTCCATGTGGAATCCACAAATTTATTCTGTTCTTTAGCAGATATTTGAGTATCTCCAAATATTTCTCTGTTTTTGCAACTTTTTTTTAAAGATTTTATTTATTTATTTATTTATTTGACAGAAAGAGAGAGGAGAGAGAGAGAGAGAGAGAGAGAGAGAACACAAGCAGGGGAATGGGAAAGGGAGAAGCAGACTCTCCGCTGAGCAGGGATCCTGATGCGGAGCTGGATTCCAGGACCCTGGGATCATGACTTGAGCCAAAGGCAGATGCCCAACAGCTGAGCCACCCACGTGCCCCTGTTCTTGCAACTTTTGATAAGCCTGCAGCGGTTAGCAATACTATTTTTCCTTACTTATATTTTTCTACAATCCTAACTCTTATTTATATTTCCTACTTCCCACTCTCCCCACCCCCCATGAGTTTAGGAGAGAAGGAATCCTTTGACATCTCAGTCTCTGGCTTCAAGCTCCCATTCTCATTTCATGTGGAACAAAAATGAACTTTACGCTGCAGCACTGAATTCCCAACAGCAAATGTTATTCCAGGACCTTGGACAATTCCATTCGATGCATAGGTGAAATGGGGAGAGATTTCATACTCAAATTTCTGGTATAAGAGATGGGAAAAAAAAGGGAAATAAAAAGACCAGGGCACAAATAAACTTCAAGTGTTCCGTCTCAATTGTACTAAAAACATAGTATCTTAATAAAGAAGTCTCCTAAGGCATACAATTTAAGGACAAGGTCTCTAGGTCACATGCATGACTATGTTTCCAAGGCAGCAAGATCATTGCTCATCTCGCCCCCAAACTACTCTGTGGTCATAGTGACCATCATGACACACATAAAATTCAGTAGTTCCATGCTGGCTTTATTCCCTCCGAAATATCTTACTTTGTATCTTTCAGTCTATTTCTCTCAGAATGTCTGTTCTCACCTTTCTTGCCATCACCATATTCTCTCTATTGGCTTCACTCTTCCAATGTGGGCATATGACTTCTGGCTTCTCCTCTGGTGCTTAAAGGGTCTACGTTTTTGAAGGCAGGTGTGCATGTACTAGTGATTCATGTTGATCCAGTTTTTGAAATCCAGAGAATCAAAGTACCATGCCAAGTTGCAAAGTCCAATAATTTAGCACCTAAGAGAACTGATGCACACAAGAGAGTTGAAGCAATCCGTTTCTTTCTGGACTGAGACTTCAGGTTAGAGGTTTCAAAGTGAAGCAAAGAAAACCTATAAAAGCACCACATCTCAGCCTTAATTTTAATACAGTTGCTATTTTTTTTGAAGATCTATTTATTTATGTTATAGAGGGAGAGAGAAAATCTCCAGCAGACTCCTTGCTCAACACAGAGCCCGAAGATATAGGGAGGGATCTCAGACACTGAGAACAGACCCTGAACCAAAATCAAGAGTGAGACGCTTAATGGACTAGCCACCCAGGTGCCCCTACATGTTGCTATTTTTAAAATCATAGAATCATGTTACATATTTTTATCTTCAAAATGTATTTCCTATTTTTTCCCTCAAAGGAACTGAGTTTACTAAGGTAACATTTGCACACATCTCAAAAGGTTGTTTTTTTTGAAACTAGATAATGTGTTTCAGTAAAAAATATTTTACTGCAAATACTCTAATTAAAAAACCTTCTTAAATTCAGTGATTCTCATTTATCTCTGGCTTTATGGCTGGCAACCCTGTTAAAAAAATTATTCTGACACTTTAAAGATTCTGAGTCATACTTTATTCAAGAAGTGAAGTACAGTGGGGTTTTGTGGTGAGGGAGTTGAACTCAATCTCTGTCCTCCATAACAAAATCCCATGTAGTAACCCATACAAAGAACAGCACAGCCACATTTGCTCTAAGGACACAGTAGAAGAGACCTCTCAAATCAGTATCCAAATGCTGGCTCTGTCATTACATAATGGTGGACAATCCAGAAGACTTTCAGACCTTAATTTTAAAAAAATAAATAATTTAAAGTACTAGAAGCAGGTTTCTTTGATTCTAAAAGAATGAGTCTCATTCCTCTTCTCAAGCAAGAGCTATTCTATAGTGGATGTTGGCCTGAGCATCCAAAGAATTCACAATATTATTATTTTATTGTTCCTTCTTCCCATATCTGGTAGTTCTTAAATTATTATCATGAGGATCTTTATTATCCTTCTTTCAGTAGATAGTATTTTCTTATGGTACAATTATTACTACTAATATTAGCTAATAACCCTTTATGATTACTAATAATTACTACTACTGATATTAGTTAGCTAAGTGTATATATATATATATATATATATAAAATCTATATCTATATCTATCTATATCTATCCTAGAACCATTCCAACTCCTTTTTGGAAGTCTTATATAATTCTTAACAATATTTCAGGGGAATTATCATTATCCCCACTTTTACATTAGGAAATGGGTTGGTTGGAGAGACTAAAGAATACAGTTAACACCTGAACTATGCAGGGGTTAAGGGTGTTGACCTCTGACACAATCAAAAATCCACATATAACTTTTGACCCCACAAGAATTTAACTACTCATAGCCTCCTGTTGACTGAAAGCCTTACCAATAACATAAACAGTTGATCGACATATATTTTGTATGTTGCATGTATTATATATTATACTTACAATAATGTAAGCTAGAACAACAAACATGTTATTAAGAAAATCATAAAGAAGATAAAAATGCATTTACAGTCTTGTATTATATTTATAAAAAAAATCTGTATATAAATGGATCTGCACAGTTCAAAACTGTGTTGTTCAAGGGGAAACTGTATTTTTTTAAACATCAAAATTTTAGCTTGTGATCAAGACCAGACTTCAACCTATGTTGTCCGAATTTAGAGCTTTTGTTATGTATCAGTATATTCTACTGTTTCTTACACATGCAATTCAAAACTCAGAATTCAAAAACGTTATATTAGTATCAAGTGTAAGGCACCTGACCTAGGCACTTTATCCTTATATAAAATTAAACCAGGTATATTTTTTTACATCAAGGGAAGAACAGAGACTCTAACAGTAACTGAGTTTCCACTGCAGGCACAATCTAGTTATTTTAGAACACACCCTTTCAGTTGTTTGCAGTCACAACAGACCTTGGAGTTAGGTATCATTATCTATTTTTTCATAGGAGAAAACCAAGGCACCAAGAGGTCAATTGACAATTATCTTTTGAAAAGCCCAGGGTGCTCATCTAAAAAGGATAGTGGATAGCCCCTTATTTAGTGGAAAGACACAATAAATCAATGAAAAGACAAAAGGAATTTAGTTGTGTAAAAAGCAGAGACTCTTGTCAAAAGACATCTTCTATCAGAGAATTTTATAATTAGAAACCCTGACTCCTCTGTTCTATAATGGATGATTGCAATTCATCCTGGGTTTTTTTTATATTTCCTGCTTATTCTTTTTTGTTACTTTTTAGTGCATCCCACTAGTAATGGTGTTTTATTTGCATCTATACCATTTTCATCAAGTATTTTTCAGACATGAACTTATGACACCATCTAAGATGTCAGATGAAAAGCAGGTTCCCAAAAATCTGGCCATGGTTGGAAAAGTGAGGCAAGAGTTTACATTATTACATGTAAAATATTAATAGATCAGTATTTTATCAATTAACAGTATAAATTAATAATTCATTTATGTCTTCAATAAGTAAAGTATATATTTTTCAAACCATTATTTATTCTTTTACATTAATCACTATCTTCTCTGATCTTGTATCATAATTCTTATGCATATTTTGACATTAATTGGTCTTATGTATTCTTGTTGTCAGCTTCTCCAAACCTTTGTGATACTAGGGATGCACACATATTTGTAAATGTGTAAGTATATGTATATATATGTCTATGGCTTTGCCTTTCTAGACTGGCTAAATTATTGCTGGACCATAATGAGTAATGAATGATACTTGTAAGTGGAGAACTTAAACAGACTGTAATCAATATTTCCTCCCCTTGGGTGTCCTATAGCAATTCTTCTGGATTCTTCTTCATTTTTTAAATTTATAAGTACAGCCTTCTCTTTCATCCTTTTCATTATCTCTTGTTTCCTTAGGAAAGTATCATTTTGAGAGTTAAGTATTAAAACTATGTGCATTTACAAATCACAGCAAACCAGTGATTACCATGTTGGATTTCAAAACTTATAAGGCATGGCAATAAATGTCAAAAAAAAAAAAAGATAGGGCAAGCATGAATCTTTATTTCTATTTCATAACTTGAAGCTTTATAAAATTTACCTTCCTGAGCATATACTGTGACTCCACAGTATGCTTGGTAATTACCAATGTCCAAGTAGCCTTGAGCTAAGGATAGGAAAAAGAAAAAATGATTGCTTCACTCCTCATCCAATAAGGGAAAGGTATAGTGTTTGGCAATATTACTTAATAGGCTTACACTCATGACAGATGAAAGTAAAGCAATGTATTTTATTAAGACTAGGGAAGAATCAGCAATTTCCTTTTAATTTATACATTCCTATGTGTTTGGACCCTGGTGTGCAGTTAAATAACTAATAAAAATGTTTAGCTTAACTTCAGAAATTTTGCAATTTGTTTAAAGGCCACTAGTGGTGAAAGAAAAATCACTGATTAATGTATGTTTTCCTTTTCCTCCACCATCCCTAAGCTCCATTCCTAGAGTCCCTTCAGGGTCCAAGATGACTGCTCCAACTCCAAATTCCCTTATCTACATTCTGACCTGCAAGAGGAAATAGGAGGGGAAAGTCACACATATTCCTTTTAATGGCAACCCTTGGAAGTCATACTTAGCACTTCTGTTAATATTCCATTGACAGTGTCACACTTAGCTTGACTAGTGTCTGCAGAATGAGGTAATCATTGTATATTACCAAGTTCCCAACTAAACATTGGCTCTTCTAATTCTTTAGAAAAATGTAGGGCAGAACTTAATTGACTCATCCTATCTGTACCACAAAACGAAACTGATCAATGAATACTAGTAAATGAAATTGATACTAGAGCTGTATTTAATGCTGATTTATAGATTGCATTCTTCTAATCCTAAAGCTGTAACAACCAGCCATTTGTTTTATACTCTAACTACAAGGTATTTTCTTTTTACTTTTTCTTTTTTAAGATTATTTATTTATTTATTTGACAGAGGGAGAGATCACAAGTAATCAGAGAGGCAGGCAGAGAGAGGGGAAAGTAGTCTCTGCTGAGCAGAGAGCCAGATGCGGGGCTCAATCACAGGACTCTGAGATCATGACCTGAGCCAAAGGCAGAGGCTTAACCCACTGAGCCACCCAGGCGCCCCAACAAGGTATTTTCTAGATATGTGATTGATTGTGCCACAAGGCAAAAAAGCCTTGCTAAAGAATTATCAGTTACATCAGTAAACTAGATATCGTATCAAGCAATCTTGACATTTTTGTTTAGAATTTTATGTCCATAATGAACATTTTTAAGGCCATGAATATTATTAGATTTTACATTTTGGAAATGGGTAAATCATTTGGAAATTGTGTAAATATGTATTTTTTCAAGTGACATGTCACCAAAACTTAACTTCATTGCCTGAGAAGATCACTGTACCATGATTTTTTAACACCTGAAAAAGAATACACAAATCAGTACAAATACCGTCCAGATGGACCAATAAAAAATAATGTAATGATTCATCACACTTTCCTACCACATTTTCTGGCTTATCTGTAGTTATTCTTTATTTTACCATGCATTGTGAGTCAAAATGACTAATGCAAACAGATGTAACGAATGGCAGCTTAATGTACAAGCATGGGAAATTGGAGAGGCAGAACCTGGTCTAATCATTTAGCATAAGGATTAACCTAAAAATAAAAATGGGCTTTTACCATATATTAACGGATTTTAAAAGTATATTATTTTCTTTTTTGTATAAATTTTCTCTACTTCATTAAAATAGTAATTTGTTTTCATCACATCATTTTCCAACATAAAGACACGAGAAAAATAATGGAAAACAGGGAAAAACTTAACATCTTAGTTTTTCTTCAACTATATTAACGATGCGTGAGACTAACCTCTTTATAAAATTATATAAAAATATAATTTATAAACCTCTTATAAAATTATATATAAATAAATTTATAAATTTATTTATATATAATTATATATAAATTATAAAAATATAATTTATAAACTAACCTCTTTATAAAATTATATAAAAATATATAAATATTACAAATATATAATTAATTCCAACTCCATGTACTAAGTTACACATGGTTGTCGTTATTACGACACCTTAATTCTGGTATAATTTCTGTGGTAATCCTGCCTGAGAGATATTTTTACATTTCAGACATCACTTCAAATTCAAGGAACTCACAGTCTAGTCCTGCTGCTAGTTTGGACTTCACTTTAGGGATAAGTGGTAGGTCCTACATATCTAATGATTGGTAGCCTACAGTGGATATTGACACCAATACAACATAATCTCTGTGCTCCTTTTTCTTGGTGTATAGTCCCATTTACAGTCGTGTTTGTGCTACGAAATCCATACTGAGAGAACCTGTTGGATGAGATACCCAGGCTAAGGCATTGAAGAAGCTGTGCCTCCAAATTTTCTCTTCATTTCTCCCAGCAGCTGAATCTGAGGACAAAGTAATAGTGGTTAACAGAGTCATAAAGTGGAAAGAGCCTCAGTATCTGACCCCCCCCCCCCGGGGAAGATCTATCAGGTACACCATTTAACAGGATTATCAGTGGAATAACCATGTGTTTTACCATGCTTCGTGTTTATGCTATGTAGGTCTATTTGTTATTGCAGCTTATTCTACTCTATCTAGTACACAACCAGATGTAGTCTCCTTAAGCGTAAGCTTTTCACCTCAGTTCTCTTTTTGAATACTGCAAATGTATTTGCTTTACTCCAAATGTGTTTTTCTGAGATTAGAGATGGTGTAATAAAAACAAAGTAAAAATAAATATTTCTAGTGTAAAAAATATATAGTGTAGGGACACCTGGGTGGCTCAGTCAGTTATGCAGCTGCCTTTGGCTCAGGTCATTGCCCCAGGGTCCTGGGATTGAGTTCCACACTGGGCTCCTTGCTCAGCAGGGAGCCTGCTTCTCCCTCTGCCTGCTCTTCCCCCTGCTTGTGCTGTCTCTCTTTCTCTGACAAATAAATAAATAAAATCTTTAAAAAAAACATACAGTGTAAAATATAAGGTTAAGTAATGAGTATTTCTCTTTCAACTACTCACATTAACATAGAAACATAAAATATTGGAGACATTAAAAAGCATAACAAAAAATTTTTTAAAGATTTTATTTATTTATTAGAGAGAGTGCAAGCACAAGCAGGGGGAGCAGTGGAAGAAGAGGGAGAAGTAGGCTCCCCACTGAGCAGAGAGCCTGATGTGGGGCTTGATCCCAGGACCCTGGGATCATGATCTGAGCTAAAGGCAGACACTAAAGTGACTGAGCCACCCAGGAGCGCCAAGCTTAAAAAATTTTTAACAAAAGTATAAAGTAAAATAGTACCATGCCAAGTGTTTTTGTCTTGCTGATTATTCAAGTATGTCTGAATTAAAATATCTAAGAAATCCAAAAAAAGCAGCTCTTATTGTTTTAGTCAAGACCAGTCTCAGGAGAAAGTTCTTTAGAATTTGTTTTCAATACAAGATTCCCAGAAATTAATTTTATAAATATAAAGTCTTCTTTGATGAAATTTCTTACTTATCTTTTGTCATTTATGGATTGATTTTTTTATGGAAAATATTTTTGTGTGAAAATTATTCTTTCATACATAATATCCTACCAGGTTATGTGGCTCTATCTTTTCCTACCAGGTTAAACACCAACCTGAGTTACACTTGTTATTATGTGATAGCCACTGCCCTGTCATTTGGAAAGGGACTTTACGACATGGATTGCAAGGATAAAGATCAATATAAGTGAGAATGCATTTCATAACCTAGTGGTGGACTCACTTTTCCTGAGAGACTTCAGAACTCTGTAATTCTTTGAACACTCCATGTTTATGTATCTGAGAATTTGCACTTAATTTCCTCCAGCCTAAAGTGACACTTGTGGTCCTGATCACTTGGTGAACTACATGAGGCTCTAACATAATCTCATCTGATAATATTTCCAAAGCATTTGCTGAGTGGATCCTCCATATTCTCTGCTCCTCTAGCTCCTATAATACTTGGTGTATTGAAGTTACATAGATTAGGAGATAGATAGGTAGATAGATAGATATATAGATAGATAGATAGATACATACATACATACATACATACATACATATATACATACATAGATTTCCAGCTAAAACCTGGAATCTTTGAGAGAAGAACTGTGACATGCTCAGTTTTATAAGCCAGTCCAATATGTGGAACATAGGAGTCTGTGGATGGATACTGAAAATAATAAGTCACAGATTTTTTAATGAGATAAATCTGCCACTGATCCAGATTAAAGATTTCCTGTATATCTCAATTAACAGATCCTAGTAAAATGAGGTGGTTAACATTAGAGCAGTGCTAGAATTGTGTTTCAATATACTGGTAGTTGCTGTAACAAATGTTCCTTAAGTAAACTGTAAATTCACTGTCAATGTTTACTTCATTCTGCAACTTATTATTCTGTTGCATTATAATTTTCCACATTGAAGAAATTCCCTGGGTACTATTAAGGCGAAGATCCACAATGCTCACAAAGGCAGCCAAGAAAGCATATTCGGTGAATCTGAAGGGGAAAAAAAAGAGAGTTTCTTTTAAGTATGTATAACTTTACAGTTTCAGGAAATGGTCTTTGTACTTACCCTTATAATAACCCCATGAATAATGCTTACTCCAAATTTTAATTACCTTCTTAAGTATTTGAAGTGATTTTAATAATACCTCTTTTACTTTACAAGAAAATGAGGTCCAGAAAGATTGAAACCTGCCCCAAACCACATACCAGATAGATTTAGATGAGATTAAGAACCAAGGTAAATGACTTTAATTGGGTTCAGTTCAGATTTCAGATGTGTAACATTGCTTCTATTTCCTTAATACAGTAAACGTAAATGTGTATAAGATAGATAGTTCATGGGGCACCTGGGTGGCTCAGTTGGTTAAAGCCTCTGCCTTCAGCTCAGGTCATGATCTCAGGGCCTGGGATTGAGCCCCACATCGGGCTCTCTGCTCAGCAGGGAGCCTGCTTTCTCCTCTCTCTCTGCCTGCCTCTCTGCCTACTTGTGATCTCTCTCTCTTTCTGTCAAATAAATAAAATCTTTAAAGAAAATTTTTAAAAATTTTAAAAAGTTAGATAGTTCATATAAGTGCTTTAAAACTGAATAATACCACTGATATTTATTGAACAATTGCCAATTGACAGAAAGTATACATATATTCACTTCTTCCTGAAGTTTATAATATACAGATATGGCAATTCAACCAGTAGTTACCATCAGCTGATCTTTTATGAGTTGGTGATTTTTTTATTCACCGAAACTAGCATTTTGATAGAACCTCAACATTTATTTAGTATACGGTCTAATTTCTAATTTCTTGATATTATTTATTAGAAAAGACTAGATTATGGCTTATTTATTTATTTTTGAAGATTTTATTTATTTATTTGAGAGAGAGAGAGACAGCATGAGCTGGGTTAGGGGCAGATGGAGAAGCAGACTCCTTGCCCTGATGAGCAGGAAGCCTAATGTGGGGCTCGATCCTAGGACCCTAGGATTATGTGCTGAAGGCAAATGCCCAACCGACTGAGCCACACAGGAGCCCTGATGATAGTTTATTTAATCTCTGGGTAGTGTGAGGAAGATATATACATGTGGGAAATCTATGTCTTCCCATTGGATTTAGGGTTTTAGTATCATTTTTACTTCTATTCTTTTGGCCAGCATGATCTCTGTGCATATGGAGCACAGGGCTATTGGTAGGGATCGTCAGTGGAAAGCAATTTAGTAAGATAGAGCCAAATAGCCGTCTAGAGATCTTGCTAATGTTTGCCTGTGTAAGTATATGCCCTCTTGCTAATTAGCATATATGCCCTTTTGCTAATTAGCATAGTAGACTTGCTTAAAAATTTCACAGTGCAGTAAATCCTCCTTCTTCTTCAGGAGAGGATCATTATAGCATCTGATTTGCTTACACATGTTACTTATGCAAAAATGTGTGCTGTTTCAGGTTCAGGTTGCTCAAACAGGAGAAAGGGAAAGCTCCCAGGAGTCAGAGGGTTATACTCCTGCTGATACAGCAAGTAGTGTCTTCACCATAGCTCAGTTGGGATGTTCATAGTCCTGACAGCACAGGTTAAGTAATTCACAGTGTAGAAGATGGCAACAGAATTTGCTTCACTTAGCATAGATATGTATTGCTAACTGAAGTTAAAAGTTTTTAAAGCAAACATTATGCTATGTAAAATACAAAATGAGCATAATCATTAATATAACAGTAGGTTTACAGAAAGATAAAAGCAGCAATAGTTGCATATCCTAGGATCACAGTAAAAATGTAGAGCAAATACAAACAGAATATTCTCAAATAAGTAAGATACCAAAAATAAAGACAAAATTCTATGAGCTTCCAGAGAAAAAGATTTGTTTGCCTTCAAATTAACATAAATCAGATTTGCTTCAAGCTTCTCAGTAATGATACTGGGGGGGAAATTAACAGATTCATAATTGTTTCCATGTTGAAGAAAAAAAAACACTTGAACCTAAGATTTTATGTCTAGCCAAATCATCATTTAAATGGATGGGTATAATATTTTCAAGCATATAATGCCTGGGAAATATTGATCCATAAAAAACCACCTTGTAGACATTATTAAGGAGAAAAAATTTTGACATAGCTGATACAATAGATATGGGAAGCAAGAATGATCAAATGACTTAATGTAAAAATAAAGGACAAAAAGAATAAAAGGGAGGAAAAATATATCTATATTTAGAGAATACTAAACTAGTTTATGTGTATATTCTTAAAACATAATGAATAAAAAGACAGAGGTCTCAGATTTCATTAACATACACACACACACACACAGCATCAACAGAATGAGTTCTATAAGAGACACATATAAAATGCATTGAAAATTTGAACATAAAGGTTGGGAACTATATACCCAGTAAATATAAAACAAAAGAAGACTGAGGGTTTCGCGTGTTATTATCTAACAACAACAAAATAAACAAAAGCTAAACAAAACATTTAAACCAGAAAATATCAAAGAGCCCAAGTAGAGTGTTATCTACCCATACAAGGAACAACAAAAATGGGAAGATATATTCATCATAAACACTGGTGTTCCTTTCTAGTGTCATAGCCTCAAAATAAAAACTGACAGCAGGACTGAGAGAGATGTGCATTATCTACTGAATGCGTATCCCTACATGCCAGCATTTATAGGGCACACCTAAAACAACATCTAGAAGGATATCTATAACTTTAAATACAATTACTAGAATATCAGAATGGTTGTAAACAAATTAAAACTTCAACACGCCAGACTGGTTAGAGAGCCACAAAGCAAATCCAAAATTAAGATGGAAGCAGAATAAGGGCAGAATTACAAAACAGAATGAAGAAAGTAAAACCTTTGAAGACAACAGGATAGATGCTCTTTCATTAAGACTGGCCAATGGGGCACCTGGGTGGCTTAGTTAAGTGTCCAACTCTTGACTTTGACCCAGGTCATGATCTCAGAGTCATTACATAGAGCCCCAAGTTGGGCTCTGTACTCAGTGGGGAGTCTGCTTGAGATTCTCTCTCTCTCCCTCTCCCTTTATCCCCCCCCCCCGCTCTCTCTTTCTCTCCCTCAAATAAATAAATCTTAAAAAAAACACTGATCAAGAAATGAATGTGGGGGCACCTGGGTGGCTCAATGTGTTAAGGCAGAGGCTTAAGATCATGAAGGCTGAAGATCATCCGAAGGCTCAGATCATGATCTCGGGGTCCTGGGATAGAGCCCCGCATCGGGTTCTCTGCTCAGCGGGGAGCCTGCTTCCCCCTCTCACTCTGCCTGCCTCTCTGCCTACTTGTGATCTCTCTCTCTATCAAATAAATAAATAAAATCTTTAAAAAAAAGAAATGAATGTGAAAATAAAATACAGAATGAAGATGGTGTGTGGCTCCTAAAAATAATTTTTAAATATTACTTTAAAACTATTTTAGGGGATTTGAAAAGCTAAACTAAATTGGTCAATTTTTGGAAAAAATGAAAAACATTTATAGATGAATAAGCATTGAATAAGTTGAAATGGCAAGTAAAGCTCTCCATCACAAAAAAAGATATTCAAGATGGCAGGTGAGTTCTATCAAACTTTCAAGGAACTATTCATTATCTCCATTAGTCATTCCAAAATGTAGAAAGATTGAGAGACTTGTTTTATCAGATTGATGTTATTTAGATTCCCAAACTAAAAACACTATAAGAAAAAATATTTAAACTCATTTTAATATGTATGAAAAAAGCTATATATTCTAGAAATAGTCACAATTATTTTTCAGTAAGTAATAATTTTTCCTCAATTTAGTTTATTGACATTTGTCCTGGCAGTCAAGTGTTATAATACTAAAATCTCTATGTATATATGTAATTTTCATAACATAATTAGATATCTAGCTACACAACTCCTAAGAAAACTATCATCATTTTTGAAGACCATCAATTGCTTCAAATTATATATAAGTTAATCAAATATTCTCCTACCCCAACTTTACAGTCTTCCTGGTTTCTCATGCCTTCTATGAGCAGCTCCGGCATGGGAACAGCAGTTCTGAGTTGTTCAAAATTAGTCAAGAAAATGAGTCTTTATATTACTAGCCAATCATTGGACGCAGTACACCTGAGAGAAAGCAGAGCTAGTCTCAGCAAGAGACACAGCTATGAACCATTTGCAGGTTATACCCAGCAAATGAAGCATGTGCATATTAGCACAGAGGAAGGAAACATTATCCACTATAATTTCCTTCTGGCCCCATTCATATCTATTTGTTTTTCATAGTATGGTGGCCCCAGCTGCAAACAGTATTCTTGTCTGTTCCTATTTCTGAAAAACTTATAACAGTTAATGGAACAACATTGATTACAAGGAAATACTAAAATTTATCATCCCTTATTCCATCATCGAGTTTAGCTTTCTCTAATTCTTAGCTAGCACTTCATGCTGGTCTAGGTGGAATGCCTAGTCGGAAGACTCAGGCATACAGCCTTGAGGAGTATAACCCTTGGAATATCTTCATTTCTTCATACCATGGTGGTTGTATTTGTGTGCGTATTTATGGTTAAAATTGGGCTTATGAGCTCAAAATATGAGTCAGCTGAACTAAACATTCCTCCCTCCTGCCATTGTGTAGAAGCAACCCTTCTTTTCCCTGATGATAACAGTCATTATCCCTGTGGATTATTGTGATTCCATTTCTTACCTGATGATCTCTTGGCAGGAGGAGACTAAAGTGACCAGGCACAGCCAGAACTTATAGTTAAGTGGTCCCATAATATGCTTTCCAGGAAGAACATAACCCCTTTGGGAAGCAAGATATCTAGAACTATATTGCCCAGGATTTCAGAAGACTGTTAGTCTGTTTGAATTGTTATAACAAAAATTGCTAACTGAAGTTAAAAGTGTTTAAAGCAAGCATGATGCTATGTAAAATATAAAATGAGCATAATCATTAATATAACAGTAGGTGTACAGAAAGATAAAAGCAGCAGTAGTTGCATTCATTGCAAGATAAGTGCAATGATAGTTACATTTATCTTGTAATGATAAATGCAAGATCAAGGCTAAGCAGGTATGATGTCTGGTAAGAGCCCATTTTCTTATTGAGGAACCTAACAAGGTGAAATGAGCAAGTGAGTTTCTCAGGCTGCTTTTATAAGGACGTTAATGCCATTCATGTGCTTCTTTATGATCTGGTCATTTCCTGAAGGCCCCACTGCCTAATAGGCTAAGATTTCAACATATGGATGTTGAGGGGAGACAAATATTCAATCTACAACAAATTGGAAGCACAATTCCCCAAAAGGATGTTGACTAATCTTATTCCTACTTCTATCCTATTGGTTTCTAGATCCAGCCTGAGAACTTAAATTTATGAGTGGCAGAGATTCAGATAAAGTTGAATTTTTAACCCTGCTAATTATCTTCAACTCAGATCAGGGACCTAGTAAACATAGATGGGATCATCAGTCTGAGAATTGATACATCAGTGTCTACTCTGTATTGATAGAATGAAGTAGACTCTCATAGTGAAATATCGTGCATGAGCCTTAAATAAGGCAGGTGCTTCATGAGACAATCTTTTCTTCAATCCCCATCTTGGTAACCAGGTCAGCAATAAGCATCAGATGGTAGTATAGTCTGAATATAGTGTAAAAAGGGATTATATGCTGAAAGAGCTGTAAAATCTATCTATGCACCAGCTATATCTGAGAGAGTAAGGATGAGACTACACCAGAGGGTGTTGGATTAAAGCAGAGACTGTAGGATAAGGGAGATTTTAACAATGGGGGAGCACTTTTTGTGATATAAGATTTAATACCCAGGAAAGGGCCTTGGGAGGAAGTTATACTGCTGAGATAGTTATGAGAAACTTGGGGGAACAATGACAGTCCATAGTAAATGAGGTAGAAATTGCCCCGTGGAGGGGGAAAACATAGCTAAAGGCACAAAAACTGTGTATTCTAACATGGATATTCTACCAAATGCCAGAAAACTAAAGAGTCTACAGATTTCCATTGGTGGACCAAGAGGACATTCTGTTAATCAGAGCAACAAGGAATGCAGTGGTGGGAAGGCAACAGCTTTGTAATGAAACTAAGTTACGATCATTCTCTGTAGTGCAGTGCTGATGAGAAGGGATGGCCTTATAGAATCTGGGTTCCTGAATCTAAGTGGAGTAATACAATCATGAAACAAATAAAGCCAGGTGGTGAGACTTAATTCTCAGGAACAAGGTGGGCAAATTATTGCAATCAAAGGCAAAATCTAAGTGGCAGTCAGAATCACAACACATAGAAATTTATGGAGAAGATTAATAGAATGTGATCTTCTCAGAAATATGATAAGTGAATCACCATCCAGGACATTACTTAATTTATACATTACAAAAATCACAGAGGATAATTAGGATACCAATGTTAAAATCATAACCCTTTGATTGGTTTCCAGACCTGAGTCATTTCTCAAGTTCAAACTCATTCTCTAAAGATGGAAACTCCATT
This sequence comes from Procyon lotor, assembly GCA_028646535.1. Taxonomy (NCBI): domain Eukaryota; kingdom Metazoa; phylum Chordata; class Mammalia; order Carnivora; family Procyonidae; genus Procyon; species Procyon lotor. The sequence continues at coordinate 150,216,467 of CM053605.1, read as the reverse complement.
CTGTCTGTCTTCTGGCTAGAGAACGTTAGGGTTTCCTGAAATCCTGCCAGAGTTGCTTTTGGCTTTCAATTTTTCGTCCTTAAATTGATGCTTAATCACCTTGAAACTGCCTTTCTCCCTTTTCATTGCATCCACCCTGCTCATCAACAGGCAAAAATTATATAGTTATTATAATTACCATTCCTCCATACCTATCCAGTCTCAAAGAGTTTTCACCAACCAGTTATTTTTCCTTCTGCCATTGAAAAATATAACAATTGCACTGCAGACCATGCCAAGAAACCCTATACCTACTTCAGTTCTCATCAGCAAGCCAGCACGTGAAACATTCCCAAATTCCTATTGTAAATTTTTTTCCGAAGATCACCCCAAATCTGGTACCAATTATTTTAAAATCGGTTTCCTAGAGACAAACTTTGTTATGGAAAATACTATACAAGAGCTTTATTGAAGAGTACTCTTATGAGATATACCTAAAAGGGAGTAAGAAATGCAGGCTGAGGTACAAGAATAAGCTGGTGCACAGTGTAAATCCTATGTGAGGCTGTGAGGCTTGGCTGACCCTTCAGAGTTGACTCAGTTGAGGGAAAGGGCCAGATTGTCTCCAGAAGCTGAGATGGACTTGTCAGTTCTTAGGGTGTCTGAGCAGAACACCATAATATCATCTGAGGTATTGATACTGGTGCCTTTATTTTGCTTTTCCATGTTGTTTAAGAATTTTAGCACCTTCTTAGAAATTTAATTGTGTTTTTAAGATTGCACATATGCTTATTGGTTTGTTGTTTGCTTTTTCTATTAGCTAATTTAAAACTGTGTAAGGTATTAAACAAAGATTGTGGATTCATTATTCCTTCTGTTGAATTTTGCTTTATATAATTTTGAGGTATATTTTGAGTGCTTAAATTTTCAGAATTGTTAGTACTCTTATTGAATTGGTGCATTTTAAATTTATTAATGTCATATAGTCACACTGATCCATGGCCAGCAATTTGCTTTGTTCTTTACCATATAAATGATCCCAATTATGCTGTATGTATTTTGAAACAGAAACAGAATGACAGGTACCTGGTCAACATTGATCAGACTCAGGTTTTCAGTCAATTATTTAAGTAAGGTACATTAAATATAGTTAACCATAAGAGAGACATTCACTTAAAAGAATTAAATGAAAATATTCAGTATGCCTTTTCCACAAGAGTGTGGAGAAATATAATCATGTAAACCTCCCACCATGCTTCGGTTGTCAAATATATCCTCAGAAGTAACTTGAATCTTTTTCTAGATGTCTTAATATTCATAAAACAAGTTTATGGTTTGACTACCTCAAATTGTTAAGTAAAATTAAAAATAAAAATTAATTTTAGTTATTAAGAATATATGTCGCTCTTTTTTTTTTTTTGAAAATGGGGCATTTTGGGGCTCCTGGGTGACTCAGTGGGTTAAAGCTTCTGCCTTCGGCTCTGGCTCAGGTCATGATCTCAGAGTCCTAGGACCGAGCCCCGCATCAGGCTCTCTGCTCAGCAGGGAGCCTGCTTCCCTCTCTCTCTGCCTGCCTCTCTGCCTACTTGTGATCTCTCTCTGTCAAGTAAATAAATAAAATCTTTAAAAAAAGAAAATGGGGTATTTCTAGGAATTTAATACTCCTAATTAGATAAAAAGTAACATACTGGTTATTTCAGAAGAACAGCGAAAAGCAATGGAGTACCGCAAATCTTGAAGGTACCCATTCCTACTTCCTCTTCTATTTTATAGAAGAAGAAAAAGACAAAAATTCTGAGTACACATCCTCAGGTTATGAGTTAATTGAGTGGCAAAAATAGGTCCAGAACCCATGTGATGTGATCCCAACCCACTATACAGCCAACTAAAACTGTATCTTCTTTTGGTTTCTTTCACTCATCAACACTGAATTTATTTCTCTAAAAAGACATTGGGCATTGATATATTATTTAATCATAAACATCAGTATGTGTTTTTTTAATATAATAAATAATTTATTGAACATCAAATTAGTGAAGCATATTATACACCAATCCTTTAGAATACATTGGTTTGGGAATGTTTATTATTTATATTATATAGTAGTTGGCAGATATCTGAATTTATTTTTTGAACTAGTTTTTCCACTGTAAAGTTGTAGTACACACACAGAGGGAAATGAAGCTGGCCAGGCTTCATAGTAATTTGAAGAGGGAGCTACAATTTTGGAAATGCAAATGTAAACTTTAAATCAGGTCAAGCAATCCAAACACAAAGTACAACAGTGGGGGGTATAAAAGGGCAGCATGCAATCTCAACCATTAAATTTCAGTGATGTAAAAAAAAAACAAAAAACAAAAATAGATGCACTGCCTTTTGCTTTCTGCCAACAGTTAAGCTTAAATTGCCACAAGTTAAAAAAAGAGAAGTGGAAAAGCACATAAAAATTTGCCTGAAGTATAAGTAAATAAAAAACAATTTTACACTGTAATTTAGAAACTATTTAAGCTTCTTTATCTATGTTTTAGCAATGTGCACATACTGGTTCAAAGAAGGTAATTTTGTATTCTGTAAGTGAGTAATCAGTGAGGGAAAATATAGAATAGAAATGTTTATTCAGAGTTCAAATTAGAATGGAGGAGATAGAACTATGACTTTTATCAGTGTTCATTTGAATTTCTATCTCGTTCAAAAAAAAAAACAGTACCAGAACACTAACTTCAAGTGTTTCATCTTTCTCCTGTTTGAGACACATTAGAAAATATTTTCTCTACTCTCAATACCTTTTATGGTTAGACTTCAGACATAAAAACCAGGTCTTAATAAGGAGTGAAACTTCTGCTATTAAATAGGTTAGAATTGCTAATACTTGGTTATATAATCTGTTACATGGAAATTGATACCAAATTAACTCAACCTTAATATCTCCATCTAAAATACTTTTTTATATTTAAAACAATCGACACATCTTAAGTATTTACCTTCTGTCCTCAAAAGAGTAATAGAAGAAAGTTATAAACTTTTAAATACTTGGCTCTGCTTGAAGACCATGTGAAGAGTCCATAACATTTGAAGAATTTCTGAAATGTATTGTGGCAGAGACCTGGGAATAGATTGCTTAGATCTTTTTTAAGAGAGGAGCTGCTGTGTGAAGCAGAATTAGCTGACAGTCCCAGCTGCTATGGCCTCAGGATTCATTGCAGCGCTGGAACCAAAGCCCAGCTATCCCTCACTGCTCCCGGCCAATGACTGAAAATGGTGGATATTCTAGAACTGAGCCTTTCCTGACCAATGCGGGACTTCTCTAGCCCGCAAACTTTGGGACCTCTCCATCAGCCTGGGCAAACTTCCCCAGAGCTACACTGCAGTCTGAGACTCTCTTTGTCCTCTCCTTCCTTCCCGATTTCTCTTCAGTGGAGCCAGACCTGAATCACATTCAGAGGCTCTCCCTACTTCCTTCAATATCCTCTCCCCTTTACACTTTATAGCAGTGCCCAGTAAACCCTTATAGTTCTGATTCAGTCTTAGTCTATTTCTTGCAGAACCCAAACTGGCATACACACACACACACACACACACACACACACACACAGTTGATTTCAATCAAAATTGGAAAAACCTGAAAAGCTCTCAATGGGTTCAGACATAAGACAGAACCAACAACCACCAAAATCAGTCTTATATCAAAGCTGTGAGTGAAAAACCCAAATCAGGGCCAAGCAAGGCTATGAATAGATGTTGCTAACAGAAATTGCAAGAGCAATCAACTTTAAAAAAAAGGTTCTTTTGTGTGTCAGTTTCTTATTTGCAAATTGTCTGGCTCATGCATTTAAACGTGGACTAATACTCTGAGATTAGCTTGGTAAATAAATAGGATGATTGTCCTGGATACTCTAGAGTGCATTTTCATGTCCGAGGGAAAACTAGGATAGAGTCTTAAGCAAGATTTGGCTGCCATGATGGGAAAGGAGCCAGATGTTCCAAAATTATAGCTCCATATATAAATTAATACAAAGTATACCCAGCTTCATTTCCCTCCAAATTTCCCACTTTAGATCAGACACTTCAAAACATAATTCTTTTAAAAGAGAACAGTGATTTTTCGATTAAACTGACGACCAAAATTAAAAACTATTTCAGGAAACCTACAGCATGATAAAAAGAAACTAAACTGAGTAAACAGAAGATTTAAATGAACTTAAAGATAGAGACAAGGCAAATGCTCTGTACATGAACATCTGTGTAAATACATATGTATATGTATGTAAATTACTATTTGATATAATAAATAACATCATCAGTATCTCCAGAGAGATGATATAAGATATTATATCTATTAACCCAGGCAGGATTACTTTGGAGTTAAAAAAACCTAAAGGCTAAAGTACACTGTTATATACAACAAAACCAAGACCTGAGTGGATTCAAAAATAGAACTATTTCTCTTTCCTAATCTATCCAGATTTCTCCAGAATCCCTAAATAATTCTCAAATTAAGGAGGGGTTTCCTAGCAAAATCACATTCAGCTTGCCGTCAGGAAAACGTGGAGTGAAGATAAAGCCGAGGGTGTGACCCTAAAGTGGTTGGTTAAGGTCTTAGAAACATTTACACTGATGTCTCATGAATCATTCAAAGAGACATCAAGCTTGTAAAGATAATAAGGCTGTGCCACATAAATATCCATTAATTCATAAAGCTTCTAATGAACTCCAGTAAGACTTATAGAAACTGGGGCGCCTGCCTGGATGGTTCAGTTGGTTTAGCCGAGGACTCTTAATTTTGGCTCAGGTCACAACCTCTGGGTTGTGGGATCAGCTCCACATCATGCTCCTTGCTGGGTGTAGAGCCTGCTTGGGATTCTCTCTCTTCCTCTCCCTCTGTCCCTGAGGAGACAGGGGGGAAAAAAAAAGATGAAACTTTGGAGGATTTGGGGAGGTACAGAGTGTAGTATGTATATAGAAGAGAAGTGAGTAATTTGTGGTCAGAATGCTAACTGTGATTATTTTCAAGTATTTCAATAAATCACTTAATACTCCTTTCATCAAGATGGGGGTCTATTTTTACCTTCCCTTGAATATTTGCTGGCCTTAGCCACTCACGCACCTGCTACCAAGGGACACAGTGTGTGGCTTGCCAAGCTATGTTGGAAGAGGTGAGACAGTATCTACCTGTTTTCTTTCTTTCTATTGGGATAGTTCGGTTTTTTTTGTTGTTGGCTCGTTTTTCGTTTGTTTTTGTTGTTGTTGTTGTCGTTTTCTTTTTCAAGTGGCCAGGTATTATACATCAAATTTTCCTAATCTTATATCACTATAAAATTTCAATAAATCAGTTCGGAATCATTGGGGTTAATGTAGAGCATGAAATCAGCCATAACACCTGGCTTGTTAAAATGTAGCATAGAGGTTGCTGGGGGTGAAGGAAGACTTCAGAGAAGGGTGTGGGCCTTTGGAATGTGAGGCCTGCTGACCACTCTGCCTTTGGAATGGGTGGGGAGTTGCCTTCCAGGAAGCTTTCTTAGCCCAAACAGCCACCCCCTGATCTAAGAGATTGTATGCATTGTCCCTTAGGCTATCTTTAGTAATACAGGCAGATTAACATATCTTATCTTTCCCATAAATAGATCCTCCTAGTTTCAGTAAGACCCCTTGTCACACATCACTTGCTCCAGAAACAGTGATAAGGATTTGTGATTATCCTGAAGGGACCAATAAAAGGAGGAGCAAAGAGCATAGGGTCTTCACCTCTGAGTGTTGACCCTCTTGCCTTCTCCTCTCCTTAGCAGCAACGTTTGGAGTAATCTTTCATCCTTCGGCACAGGGATTGTTGGCCATTCCAGGCACAAAATAGCATAAATCACATTTCTCTGAGGTTCAGTGAACTAAAATAATGAATGTATATTTTGGAAATATACACAGATTGTTTATGATTATTTGCTACAATATGATTTGTGGTGACGGTGACACTAGATGTGAATCCTGAAACATAGAGACTAAAGTGTCTGTCACCTAACAAGCGAATAGTCAATAACTATTTGCTGATTAAATCAATATGTATAAGTTTATATATATATATAGGAAATAAGCCAGGAATACCTATGCTGTGTAGAAATCAGAAGAAATCCCTATGTGGATAGTAACTTAAGTTTTTCTCTTACCTTTTTTCCTTTTCTTTTTTTATGTTAATTAACAAAGCACAGGAATAGAATCAGAATGTGCTATTAACTATCAATATTTATTTGACTGATAAGTTTAACTTAAGCAAAAGAGTGAATTGCGAATGTCACGCATAATTTTGGGTCCACTACCACAGAGTATGAATAAGTAAATGTTATTCAGCCAAAAGGCCTAAATAAGTAATAGGAAGAGCAACCTGATTCTGATCTTTTTACACTTTCCTCCCTTCCTGTCCCCTCCCTCCAAAAGATAATACATCATTATTCATAAAAGCAAGCAAATTCACAGGTTTTTGTGGCTATCTCTCATACCTCTTCATCTTTGCAGCTGGAGTTACCATGAACAAAACGTTTTAAATAAAGTACATAATATCTCCACCCAAAAAGGGAATATACTCTAATTGTTTAGCTCACAAGCTTCTAATTCTGACAGATTCAATTGAAGCAAAACAAGGAGCAGTTTGTCTTTTGAATCACATAAAAATCAAATAAAATGAGCAGACTTGTATAAATGTCCATTTTGTGTGTTAATGTTCTCAAATGGGAACTGATTTCTTTCATTCTGATTGTTTCCCATTATGTGGAGAAAGAATACTCCAGAGAAATGAAAGGATTTCTAGCACAAAGTACACGGCATGAGTCCATTCAACTGACCACAGGATGCTGCAACATCTCTGCTGGATGAAAACTTCAAACCCATTAAACAGGGTGAAAGCACTACCACTTCCGAAGTCAAAAGTTCAGCAGGGAATGTTTTGGGATGCTTCCTACCTCTAATTTTCTCTAATAACCCAGACACCGTTGTCATGTCTTAGGGCATTGCGCTCAGTAACTGCCGTGATTCTGTCCATAGCCAGTCAGGTAAGAACCTGTTTTCTCCATTAATTGGTAAACAGCAGTGACTCTGAAGGAGAAAATTTAAAAAAAAAAAGAAGAAGGAAAACTGCTTTAAAATATACTGTGGTAAGTTTTCATTCTGAAAGTCTTAGAAAGATTATGTGAGGGAAGCTTGTTAGGATGTTCTCACCTTTCAACCCTTGCCTTCCTCTCACATTTTTGTGAGACTGACACTCTCTTCTCTTGCCATACGGGTTAACTAAAGAACTAACCATGGACTGCTTTCTAATTTTCTAGCTGTGGATCTAGCAAACAGTTTTCCAGTTACAATAATATGGGAAGGCCACAGGATAATCACATTTTCTGACTAACCATTACAGACCCATTGCTTTGGAAAAACAATACTTCTTATCTATCTCTCCATAAACTACCCCACATTTTAATCTCTTTAATACCTTAGGCACGTGTGTGTAATGTGTGTGTGTGTGTGTGTGTGTGTGTGTGTGTGTGTGTGTGTGTGTGCGTGTGTGTGTGCGCACTCACATGGAGCTCCTCAGTCTAATGAAAACTCTGATTATGAATTGCTGGTAACCTCTTTGTTTTCTAGATTTTTCTGTAGTTGAATTATTCAGGTAGTTCAACATTGGTACTTTTTCTTGGTAACTGTTTTGTAGATAGAAATATAAATCAAAGATAAGCATTCTTTTAGGTGAATACTTATCCCAAAATCTGGATATAATTTCATGTTCTTATCTGCATAAATATTATTTATAATGAAAGTGTTCGTCACTTGTTTGTTTTTCTAATAATGTTCTTAAAAATTATGATGTAAGATTCAGAAATATTAGGAACTGAGTAGTATCTTCTATTGTTTTATTCTTCTCTGGACAGTGGGAATATATACTAATAAAAGCAAATTAATATCAGGGAATAGTTGCTTGGAAATTTTGGAAGCCAAGTATTCATGGTTATATAAAAATATACTTTTTAAAATTTTACATTAAAGTTAAAGAGTTAAGGATTTTTTTTTTTTAAGATTTTATTTATTTGATAGAAACACAATGAGAGAGGGAACATAAGCAGAGGGAATGGTAGCGGGAGAAGCAGGCTTCCCGCAAAGTGGAGAGCCCGATGCGGGGCTCGATCCCAGGCCCGTGGGATCTGACGTCTGTCTGCCAAAGGCAGACGTTTAAGGGCTGAGCCACCCAGGCACCCCAAGAGTTAAGGATTTTTAAGAGATACATGTAAATAAGGTACCAAATATAATTCAAGGTATTAGTAAAAAAACAGGATTCTCTCCACATCCTCCATTCTATTTCAAAATATTTTCCAGAGACAAATTCAACCTTTTATTTCTAAATACATAAATTTGTACAACTCTTCACTGACTTTTCAATTTTAGATTTTTTTTACAAATATCTCCAGCAAAAGCTGAAAACTTATGCATCTGAAACCACTACTCTGTACATACTCCCCACATTTCACATCACAATTTTTTTTTTTTACTAAGCTGTTAGTCAGATTTTACATAATTTAGGATAAATCAAGGTAGTAAACGATGAACTGAAAACCTTCCTCAATAATCTTTTGTTTATCTTGGAGTTAATGGTTGCTGTAGTTTAAAATGTTTTCCTAGTTTCCTGGTAATTATTATTCATTTTCTCCAAAGCACCAACATTTAACTGCATGGAAACAACAAATATTTCCATGCCTTAACACACATTACTTCTATTACTCTCTGATAAGGATACTCTCTCTAGCTTTCCAGTTTCCTTGTCCTACAATTGTTTTCTCTCTGATCTGTCTTCCCAGTTTTTGTTCTAGAAATTTCCTTTTTCTGTTCTTCTGTGGCATTTTACCTGCTTATTGATCTACTATCTTTTTTTCCCCTGAATATAATGAATATATCTTTAGAACATAATCTAAAGATGTGTGAGATGTACATTTTTTAAAAGATTTATTTGTTTATTTGAGAGAGAGAGAGAGAGAGTGAGAGAGAGCGCATGCACCAAAGGAGGAGGAGGTGAGGGAGAGTGAATCCTCAAGCAGACTCCCTGCTAAGCCACAAGTGGGTCATAGAGCTCAATCCCAAGACCCTGAGATCATAACTTGAGCCAAAATTAAGAGTTGATGCTTTACCAACTGCGCTACCCAGGTGCCCCAAGATGTACATTTTAGTAGTAATTCAAAATATTTTTATTTTATTCTTACACTTAATTGTTATGTAAATTTGGTATAGATTGCTAACATGAAGATCATTCTTACCTAAGAATTTTAGAGACAGGTTTGAGTTGTTTTCTAGCTTCTGGTGTTAAGAAATTTGATCACATTCTAATTTTTGGTATTTTCTAAGTGACCTCAAAGATATCAAGATTGTATATTTCCCTTCTCTCCATGTTCCTGGGCTTTCAAATTTCAGGCTCCTTGGAGTACGCCTAAATCTAAGTGTTTGTTTCTCCAACCTTTTGATAGTGACTAAAACTCTATTGGCTTCTCTGCCCCTCACCAGTGACTTGCTGCTTACATTTACATCAAGAAACAGTCAATGTCCTGGGGCACCTGGGTGGCTCATTCTCTTAAACATCTGCTTTTAGCTTAGCTTATGAACTGGGTGATGAGAATTAAGGAAGGCACATGGTGTGATGAGCACTGGGTGTTACCTGCAACTAATGAATCGTTGAACTATGTACATCAAGAACTATGTTGGCTAATGAAACATAATAAAAAAATGATAAAATAAAATAAAATAGGGGCACCCACGTGGCTCAGTTGGTTAAGGATCCAACTTTGGCCTAGGTCATGATCCCAGGGTTCTGGGATTGAGTCCCACATGGGCCCCTTAGTCAGTAGGGAGTCTGCTTCTCCCTCTCCTGCTCCCTCTGCTTGTTCTGTCTCTTCTTTGTCAAATAAATAAAATAAAATCTCTCTCTCTCTCTCTCTCTCTCTCTCTCTATATATATATATATATATATATATACACACACGCACACACACAAAGTGTTTTTAAAAATTTTTTCTCCATGGGTAAAAAGTACTCGAGGGGCATGTGAGTGGCTCAGTGGGTTAAGCCTCTGCCTTCAGCTCAGGTCATGATCTCAGGGTCCTGGGATCAAGCCCAGGCATTGGGCTATCTGCTCAGCAGGGAGCCTGCTTCCCTCTCTCTCTCTGCCTGCCTCTCTGCCTACTTGTGATCTCTCTCTCTGTCAAATAAATAAATAAAAATCTTTAAAACAAAAAAGCACTTGATAAAGTTTAGATAGTATCAACACCCAGTTTAATAATGAAATCTTAGGGGCGCCTGGGTGGCTCAGTTGGTTAAATAGCTGCCTTTGGCTCAGGTTATGATTCCAGCGTCCTGGGATCAAGTCCCACATTGGGGTCCCTGCTCAGCAGAAAGCCTGCTTCTCTCTCTCCCTCTGCCTGCCACTCTGCTTACTTGTGCTCTCTCTCTCTCTCTCCATCAAATAAATAAATAAAATCCTTTAAAAAAATGAAATCTTAGTTCTTAAAAAGTACATTATATAAATATATATATATTCCATGCAGTATATATATATTCCATACGGTATGTATACATTCACACACTTGCTATTTCAATTTAGAACTTCAACAAATGCACATTTATTACAGCATTTAATGGAAGTCTTTAAACAGAATGTGACTGTGTTGAATGGATTACATTTACAGAGCCATTCAGAGGAATATTTTTGTTTTGATTCCCCACCAAGTTTTCTATGAACTGCAGTATCAGTATATTGAAAAATAAAATTCTGGTTTCACCTATAAAATTCAAATAGCAATCCATCAACACTTTTAAATTATTTCCAAGTCTAACGTAAATAATTCTCTACATTTTACCATTTCCAAATCCTGATAATTTGATTTTACTTACCTCCTTAATCACAAGAGAAAATAAGACTGCTACACAGTACTATCTTCGTCAGTATATTAGCTGGCTCTATACAAAATTTGGAGGGAACCCTGATAATAAATTAGAAGTGCACAAAAATCATTAGTAAAGCTCTGTAAAATATTGATTTCATGTTAAAAATTTGTACCCATGTGTGCATTTTCACAATTTCTGAAAGTTCATTACAGTTATAGTAAGAAGTAGAAAAAATATTAATGTGCAAGAACAGATACTCTAAGAGAAAAATAATAATGAATTAGTAATATTGACAGATTTTTAGAGTATGGAAATAAATAGAGTGAGAGGAATCTTCCCTCAAGATCTAGAACTCAAGAAGGCTCATGGGTAGGAAATCCAGGGGTATATAAATCAGAATGAGTATAAAAGTCTGTACAAGAATATGGTTAAAAAGCAGTTAGCATTCTCAGATTCAGATTTCATCCTCCTTATCCTAGAAAGAAAAAAAGTATTTTTCCTGAGAAATTGAATGAAAGAGCCTCCCACTCAGTTTACAGGACAGTGGAAACTGACTCAGCCTGCATATTGCCTCATGGAAACCCCACAGGTTAATTTGTATTCCTCTCCTGTCTGGAATTCTGACCACCAAGTTCACACAAATGCTTGTGCTCATCTATTCATGTGCAAACACACATCTAGGAATAGATTGGAATACCCTACCCCTCAAATCCCCAGAAATCCTGAACAGCCCTTGAGAAAACACCCGTAAGTATTGGCATTGAGGGGCTCCTTAATAATAAAAGCCACTTGCTGCCCCATCTCTTTGCTGAAAAGAATCATTCTAGTTCCCAATATTAAACATAAACTTCCTGATCTCCCTTTCGTGAATTTCCATAAATGTGCACTGATAGCAGAGGATAATCAAACATTACAGTAAAGACTAGCTCTCGAAAAAGAGACCAAAACAGAAATCTGGTGGAAACACAGATGATTCAGGAAGCAAGCAAAAAAAAAAAATTGTTATTAGTATATTAGAGATAAGAAAGGAAGTGCATACATGAAACTAAAATATAAACCTTTTTTTCATTTTTTTTAAAAAAAACAACATTAAAAAGTCATTTGCAAAATTCAAACAAGATAGAAATGAGGGTAGCAAGTGAAATTAAGCTTTCTCTCTCCTAAAAAGGGGAACAAAATGTCAAAAAATGAAGAATATAAAAATAAAACAAAATGAAGAATATAAAAATAAAACCCAGAAGATTAAAGGATTTATTTATAAAATTCCAAAAACCAAAAATGGAAGCTGAGAGGCTAACAAATGGTCCAACAACTAATTTAATAATATTTTCCTCAGGTGAAAATATAAATTTCAAAACTAAAATGCCACAAGTTCCCAGTATATTGAAAGGAAATTGACATAAATTGAAGTACGTTGTAATGGTGGCACCACCCAGATCAGCCCTCCCTTCAAGACTGCATTATGTACTCTCTCAGTGGCTAGCTGACAACTTATAGAATTCCAAATTTTGGCAATTGCCCTTGGCAGAAGAGAGTCACCTTACCAAAGTAAGTCACCTTATCACCTTACTATTCCCACCTTACTCTACTATCTAGAGGTAGCTTGCACTCAATCATGGTCAGTATAAGTCTTATAAAGAGTTGACCCTAAAAAAAATAAATAAATAAAAGAAGAATTGAGGCCAAAAAAAAAGTGGACCCAGGTGAAACATAAGTTGGTATTTAAACTAACTTAAGTTTGTTGCTTTAATTAAGATTGATATGTCTTTGTAGAGTTATCAGCATTAAATATGAAATTTTTATTCCACCATGGATTCCTGAAGGTCACATAAGCTTGTATCTTCTTGGCAATTTGTTAGCAAAGAGATGAATTAAAATGATGGTTCATTACATCTGTCTCAAGGTTTTCATGGGCAATTGTTTAGATAGATTTCAAAGTCTTTGGTAACACAAAACTTTAAAGTTTTGTTTGGATGACAAATTGTACTGAATTCTAAGTCTTTTCCAAATGGGATAAAATACTAAAGCATTGATTACTGAATATAGGTTTGAGCTTTTGACTTCTAATTGTAGAGAAACTAAAGATTAAAAAAAAAAAAGAGTTGACCCTATTGCCACAACCTGGGACAACTATATAGTTCCAATCGCCCTCAAGAGATCTTTCTCCTTTTTCTTCTTTCTTTCTTTCCCAACAAATTTTGAACCAGAAGCATTCTTCAATATATTTCTGCATGCAAATCTTCCTCTCAGAGTTCATTTCCTGGAAAATTCAACTGTGACAATCACCATCTGGTCTTAGCCACAAATGCTAGAGGATCCTGGTGTCTCTGTCAGGCCAAATATGTGACTTCAATAATTAAAATAAAAAATAAAATTTCTTAAAACAAGAAACTAGAAAATAATCCATACAAAATGCCTCCAAGATCCCTAAGTGAAAATGACTTTCAAGCTAGAAATTTTCAGGTTATATATTAACCCAGTGAAAGAATAAAAATATTTTTGAATCAATATTCAAAAACCAACCCTCCACACATTTTTAATAGGAATTATTTGTGTAGGTCACATATATGAGTACAAAATAAAGAAGATGGAAAATCAAGATAACAAAGAATCTGCTATAGAAGAGTAGAAAATGAATCCCCATGTTCAGTAGTTTTCCCCTGAAGGCAATTGCTGAATTTTGAGCTGTATAAGGTTAGAGAGTATGACATCAAGCAGGAAAATCAAAAACAAAAACAAAATCAACCAACCAAAGACAAAACTCAATAGCTAAGTAGCTTTCAGAAATACTTTTGATAGGAGAATGAAAAGACAAGGCTCAGAATGGGAGAAAATATTTGTAGATCAAATTGTAACAGAGACAGGAATCCATTCCATATGTATGTGTGTGTGTGTATATATTTCATATATATCATATGTCATTAAGGAGATGCAAATTAAAATGATAATGAGATACGACTATGTACCTATTTAATGGCTGAAACCAGAACAACACCAAATACTGGTGAGAATGTGGAACAATAGGAACTCTCATTCATTGTTGGTAGAATATGCTCTTATCATAAGACCCAGTGACCATATCCTTTTGGTGTCTACTCAAAAGAGCTGGAAAATTTATGTCCTGACAAAACTTGTGCACAGGTGTTTAAACAGCTTTATTCATAATTGCCAACACTTGGAAGCAATCGAGATACCTTTCAGTCTGTAAATGGATAAACTGTAGTTCATTCAGACACTAAAATATTATTCAGTGCTACAAAGAAATGAGCTATCAAGCCATGAAAAATCATGGAGCAAACTTCTTATTACTTCATATTGCATAACAATCTCATTACTAAGTGAAGTAAATCAGTCTAAAAAGTTCATATGCAATAGGATTTCAACTCTATGATATTCTGGAAAAGACAAAACTATGGAGATAATAATTAAAAGATCCATGCTTGCCAGAGGTTGAGGTTGAGGGGAGGGATAAATAGGCAGAGCACAGAGGATTTTTAGGGCAGCGAAAATATTCTGTATGATATTATGATAATGGATACATGATACACATTTGTTCAAACCCACAGAATGTACAACACCAAAAGTAAACCGGAAGGCAAACTGTGGACTGTGGATAATAATGTATCAAAGTAAGTTCATCAGTTGGAACAAATGTTTCACTCTGGTGATGGACGTTGACAATGGGAAGGCTACCTACGTGTGTGGGAAGCAGGTAATTGAGAAATCGCTGTACTTTACATTTTGGTATAAATCAGAAAGTGATTTTAAAAAAGTATTTTTTTAAGTTTTCATCATGATTAGACATAGGGGATATGCCAATTAAAATCACAAAATACTACTATACCTATTAAAATGGCTATAATCAAAATAGTGACCATATTAGATCATGATGAGGATGTGGTACAATTCAATTTCTCACATTTTTCTGGGGTATAGTTGGATAGAAAAAATCCAACTATGCACTCTTTATAAGACATGGGCCCTAAGTATAGGAAAACTGAAAAGTTTAAAGTAAAACATGGAAAATTACATATAATTAAATGCTAAGAAAAGAAAGCTGGTGTAGCTTTTTAAATATTACATGTAGTAGATAGAATAAATAGAAACAAGGAAGGAAATTTTATAAGTTATAAAAGGGTAATTCAGCTAGAAGGTATAATTTGCATGCTACTCATAACTTCAAAACATATGAATAAAATTTAACAAAAATAAAAGTAGAAATATATACACTTAGAATGATATTGAATGAAATTTAAGCATCTCCGTTGGTCTTTAATAGATCAAACTGGCAAAAATATCAATAAAAATCAGATCTGTATGATACAATTGGCAAACTTGTCTTGACAGACATACATTCAGCATTCCATAGAATGAAAAAACAAGCACATATACATTGTTTTCAAGTTTACCTAGACCATTTACGAAAGTGACCACAACATAGGATAGAAAACAAGTTTCAGCAAATCACCAAGTGTGATAACCAACCAGGGACTGGTGTCCTTCCACAGTGGAATTGAGCTAGCTGTCATTCACAGAAAAATAACATGCCAACTCGCAAATATTTGCAATGAAATGTACTTCAAAACAATCCAGGGGACAAAAAAGAACCCACAATGAGGAATAGAAAATATTTTGAACTGAATAACAAAAATACAGTGTTTAAAAATTTGTTATTTGTAGCGGTGCCTAGGTGGCTCAGTCAATTAAGCATCTGCCTTCGGCTCAGGTCATGATCCCAGGCTCCTGGGATTGAGCCCCACGTTGGGCTTCTTGCTCTTGGAGAGCCTGCTTCTCCCTCTCCTTGTCACTCCCCCTGCTTGTACTCTCTCTCTCAATCTCTCTCTCTGTCAAATAAATAAATAAAATATTTTAAAAAGGTTGTTATTTGTGATAAAAAGAAAATATGAAGAATTTGAGAGGCAAGGCGGGAGTTTGGGGGGGTGGGGGAGAGAAATGAAACCGGAAGGGATGGGGGGGAGACAAACCATAAGAGACTCCTAGATTCAAGAAATGAACTAAGGGTGGCCGGGGGGTGGGGGTGGGTAGGGATAGGGTGGCTGGGTTGTGGACATTGGGGAGGGTATGTGCTGTTAAGTGCTGTGAAATGTGTAAGCCCAAAGATTCACAGACATGTACCCTGGGGCAAATAATATATTATATGTTAATAAAAATTAATAAAAAATATATATATAAAAAAGAAAATTGATAGCCTTGAATGCCCATAACAAAAAAGAAAGACAAAAAAAATCAATGTAATATTTACACATATTAAGATGTTGCAAAAATTTAATAGAAAAATAGAGTCCTGGGAAAATAAAGACAGAAATATGTCCACAATATTTCTTACTACTTATTACTTCTTACTACTCCTTACTACCTCTTATCACCATTAAGAAAAATAAAAGCAAATGTTCATCAAGGATATACAATAAATTGTGGTATATTTTCACATTAAACTGTAGAGAGAAACGAGAATTAACAACCTACCGCTATACACAGCTACTGGAATCACACAAACAAAATGGTGATTCAAACACAAAAATCTCCTCAAATTGCTCTAATTGTTCCATTTGTTTATGTTCTGTGTTCAACTTGGATAATATTCTCCATAGCCAAAACTACCATATGGTAACCAAAGCCAATGTATTAATGAGCTTTCCAGGCTTAACAACTGGGAAGTTGGGTTTCCACTTGGCTGGGAAAGTTATTATTCTTGACTTGTGTTTATATGGAATATGCATGAAGTTATGCAATTAGAGTTTATTTGTGCACTCTTTTGTATATGCTGTACTTCAATCAAACCATTGTTCATATTTTAGAATCCAGTCCAAATGCTTAATGGCAAAAGCAGATCAATGTTTGTCACTATTCTTGTGGATAAATACTTGTTGCTTTGAGGTGCATTTCAGAGTCTCCCTAAAATGGATTTTGTCAGATGTCAAATGCAGGCAGGTTTCAAACCACTGCAATAAAGTGAATATCACAACAAAATGAGTTAAATGAATTTTTGTTTTACCAGTGCCTGTAAAAGTTACGTTTACACTCTACCATACTCAATTATTAAGTGTGCAACATCATTGGGTCTAAAAAAGATACATACCTTAATTATGGATGCTTCATTGCTCAAAGTGCTATCACCTCAGCTTTTAGGGAGTCATCATCACTGCTCACAAATCACCGTGACAAGTATAATATTAGTAAAAAAGTATAAAAAAATGCGAGAATAATTAAAATGTCACACAGTGACACAAAGTGAGCGAAAAATGGCACCAATAGACCTGCTTGACACAGGGTTGCCACAAACCTTCCACATGTAAAAAACTCCGTATCTGTGAAGCCCAGTAACGTGAAGTACGAACAAACGGGGAGGCCTGCACTGTATTTTGAGGTAGACTATGTCCAGCAGATCTTCCAAAACCTGGGAGGAATCTCTCTAGCTCTTTTTTGATAATACGATTTAAAACAAAACAAAAGAAAACAAAATGTCAAGAGACTTACTTGTGTTACGCAGGCTATTCATGTAGAGTTAAAAAAATGATGACCGTGTATATATTTATGAGTTATGTTGGAACCACATTACAGATTATACCAATAAAATCTGTTTCCAGTTAGATCCAAAGCTACCAGTTAAATTGATGAGTCCTTGTGATGTGGAAAAGATACATACAATTTCTAAGATTCAGATTGTTTTTCTCCAGGAAAAGAATCAACCTTGTTTTGAGGGCAGGAAACCATTTAACGATTCTCAAACACTCCGTGCCCCCCAAAAAGTATCAACTATTTTTCTATACAGGAGTAAACACCCTTTCAAGGGCCACACAACAGGCTATGTCGGCATTGCCTCTGCTTTTTACAGCCTTGCCAAGAGGGTAAGAGGAACACGCTGTTCGCACTGGTCTATTCTCTCACAGGGAGGGGTGGTTTCCAGTTGATGTGTTTGATTGCTTTTCTGTATACAATTTAAACCCTGGAATTTTGTAGCTTTTAAACAGCAACCTAAGGTGGATTATGTCTTTCCCAGTAAGACTGCCAATTTTAGTCTTTTTGAGAGGATAAGAGATAAGAGATAGGGGTGCGAACCTGGGGAAATCATCAAAGGAATGTAAAGAGAACCAGGGCACAGAAAGAAGAGTGAAAAATAGAGATCAAAGGGAGAATACTCTTATCATGCATCGGCTGTTTCCAGAGTGGATAAGTATGTTTTCAGCTTCAGATCCGTGTTGAATCAAATACTCTTCCTAGAGCTCTGTTTCCTGCTGATGATACTCTTGTTTCACACTCCTGTTCCTGCTGAGTGAGTTTTGCATTTTTATAAGGTCTGATTATAAAATGAGTGACCTTAAATCCATTGCTACCAAGGGATTTCTGCTAATGGGTTTAGTCTGAATTATCGTAGTAGTAAGATAAATATGTCCACTCAACCACGTGTTTATGCCTTTCTCCATTTCATTTTACATCTTATTGATAAAATTGAATTAAATTGTCAAGAGTCACAGTAAATGACCTGGTATTCAGGATTCTCTAGTCTTAAATGTTAATACCCCAAACTTCAGAGGCCTACTATTTTCTGACCAAGTGACAATAGGTTTAAAAGCATGAAGCATTTCAGAAAATGTGGAATTATTTTTCCCTAAAGCGTTCAGATAAATTAACGTAATGCTTTTTATTGTTGATATGTCTTCTTAAATCTGCTTCTCATTTCTACAGAAGGTATCACACATCAAGGTGATACAGTCGCTGAGATGCTAGGCTATACAATAATTCAGAGTCTGAGGAAAACACTAAAAGTAGTAAAGGGTGCAACCACCACGAAATAGGTGGGATTTAAGGTTTCAGACAGTGTTTTGAACAGTAGACACATATACCATTTTTTTTTTCACGGATGGCTAATGGTAACACTATTCTTTCCTTTATCTGTTTGTTTTTAACAGTATATTGCTTTTCACAGATAGTTATTTCAGTTTGATGGTGGAGAAACACCAAAGTCCTGCTAGATTATTACCAAGACAACCTCTATGAAAAATGGACAGAATATCTATCCTAAGGCCATCCTTTCCTCGTGTCTCAGTAAGTAAAATCTCATATCGCATACTACAAACTGAATGGTCTTCCTAGCTTTCTAGGAATAAAATCTTAAAATTAAATCTTAAATTTAAATCTTAAATAAAATATTAAAATTACTGCATATATAAATAAAATCTTAAAATAAAATCTTAAAATTACTTACTTTATATAATCTATATTATATTCTCATTTTCCGTCGCCTTCAACAAAACCCTTGCTATCCCATTCCATTCCTCAGGTTCCCATTCT
The DNA here is from genome assembly GCA_028646535.1 of Procyon lotor. Classification (NCBI taxonomy): domain Eukaryota; kingdom Metazoa; phylum Chordata; class Mammalia; order Carnivora; family Procyonidae; genus Procyon; species Procyon lotor. The sequence continues at coordinate 150,197,279 of CM053605.1, read as the reverse complement.
TCCATACTCTTAACATGGTACAACTTGAGGTTTTTGTTGTTTTCTTTTAACCAGGTGAATTTCTCCAAACATGCCGAAAGACTTGGCTCAGGTGTTTTCTGTCATAAAAACCAAGCCCTGTTATTTTTATTTAACATTTATATTTACTGAGGCCATTGCATTGTTTTCATGTGTTTCTAGTCTTTCATTTCTTCTGTACCCTGTACTGCCAGCTTCATCATAAATATAAATTACACATGCATGTGAGTAACCACTTCTCAAATCTCTTTATCATTCCATTGGCACATTTACCTGACCTTAGACCAACACGAAATCTTTATGACAAGTACTTTTATGAAGTAGAATGAGGTCTCCAACTTTTTGTTCTTCATGATTTCTGTGGCTCTTAGGTAGCGCTTTGCATTTCTATGTATGTTTTATTCATTCATTCACTCGTTGATAAAAAAATCATGTTTGACATGAGGGTTACATAAAAAATAAAATGCAAGATTCTTTCAAGCAGTGATTGCCAAATACTAGTATAGGTTAAAATTAGCTGCAGCATTTTTTAAAGGCAACCTCTTGAGCTTCTTTTCCCATAATTCTCATTTCTAGTTTACTGATGAAGACCTTTTTGAGGAGGAATTTTATTTTTCTTCTTCAATTAAAATCATTCCTTATTAAAAGGTATTTTAGGGGGGCACCAGGGTGGCTCAGTCGTTAAGCGTCTGCCTTCGGCCCAGGTCATGATCCCAGCGTCCTGGGATCGAGCCCCGCATCGGGCTCTCTGCTCAGCAGGAAGCCTGCTTCTCCCGCTACCATTCCCTCTGCTTGTGTTCCCTCTCTGGCTGTGTTTCTCACTATCAAATAAATAAAATCTTTAAAAAAAAAAAAAAGGTATTTTAGGTAAGGTAATGTGCTAATGGGTTTGATTTTTTATTATTTAAATTCCATTAATTAGCATACAGTGTATTATTAGTTTCAGAAGTAGAGTTCAGTCATTCATCAGTTGTATAAAACACCCAGTGCTCTATATATGTTTTAGAGATAGTGTTTCAATTATCCTATCCTATATATTCATATTTTCTTTGGGGTTACATTGAATCTCTACATCAAGTTGAAGAAAACTGATATCTTTGCAGTATTGCACCTTTCAAGTCCTTCATGTAGAAAATCTACTCTTTATTTGGATATGCCATTATTTTTACTAATAATTCTACTTATGAATTAAATTTTTTGTTTCTAGCAATTTTCTTGTTTTAAAGTCTCATGTTAAGAGCCTTTAATGGTAGCTACCATTTTGGTATTTTATTTCTATTCCTTTCTGCTTTATACACCTTTCTTTCTTTTGATTATTTTGGTTTTCCATCTTATTATTGGTTAACCATTGATTAATGGTTATTTAGTGAATACCATGTGCTTACTTAATTTACTGAATTACAATATAAATTAGTAATTTTACCACTTCTCTAGCATTTCAAAAATATTAGAGCACTTTTACTTAGGCACCTTCCTTCACCTAAAATAGTACTTTTTTTATTATTGTGGTAAAAAATCACATGCAATTAAACTTACCATTATAACCCTTTTTAAATGTAGAGTTTTGTAGTGGTCATATTGGTGTGCTACAGATGTCTGGAACATTTTTATCCTGTACCACTGAAACACTACACACACAAAACAGCAACTTCCCACCCTCCACCTTCCAATCCTTGGCAACTACCTTATTACTTTCTGTTTCTGTGATTTTGATTATTTTAGATGTTTCATATGAGTGTAATTGCATAGTGTATTTATTTTTGTGGTTGGATTATTTCACATTGCTTGCCCTCTAGATATATATATATATATATATATATATATATATATATCCATTGATATATATAAGACCACTGAATAGTAAGGTAATTCTATTTTTTTTTTTTTTTTACTATTTTCTATATTGCTGACACTATTTGACATTCCCACCGAAAGCATGCAGTGCTCCTTCTTTGCATCCTCGTCAACACTATATTTTCTGTTCTTTTGATAATGGCCATTCTGAGGCTATGAGGTGATACCTCATTGGTCTTGATTTTTATTTTCTTATGATTAGTGATATTAATTACTTTTGTGTGTGCATGTGGGCTATTTGCATATCTTTGGAAAAATGTTTATTCAAGTCATTTGTCCATCTTCTAGTTGCATTATGTGCAACTACTGTTGTTGAATTACAGAAATTCCTTTTATATGTGATTATTGACCCCTTATCAGATATATGATATGCAATTATATTCTCCCATTTCATAGATTTCTTTTTTCACTCTGCTGACTGTTTCCTTTAATGCACAGAGTTTTTAAGTTTGACGTAGTCCTGTTACTCTATTTTTACTTTTAGAGTATGATTTTGGTATCCTATGCAAGAAGTCATTGCCACATCTAATGCCCTGAAGCTTTTCTCTACTGTTTTCTTTAATGAATTTAATAATTTTAGTCTTGCATTTAGGTCTTTAATCCATATTGAATTAAATTTGGTACATGGTGTAAGGAAGCATGCCAACTTCATTCTTTCACTTGTGAATATTCGTTTTTCTTAATATTATTTCTTGAAGACTCTATTTCTTTCCCATTGTGGTAGTCTTAACGCTCTTGACGAAAATCATTTTGCCACAAATGGATGTACTTCTGGGCTCTCTCCTCTGTTCCACTGGTTTCTGTATCTTTATGCCAGTACCAATGCACTACTTTTGACTTGTTTTTTTCTGTATGTTTTATTTCCACACTATGTATGTTATTGTTTAATTATCATGTTGGTTTTCATTGTCGTTTTATGTAACCAATATTGTTAAGATGTACCCTCATATACTTTTTCTTGCTGTTCATGTCTTCCTCTCACATCTAAGATTCTATTTATTTTCCTTGTACCTAAAAACACTTATTTAGTATTTCCTTTAACATACATCTGCTGGGGTGTCTGGGTGGCTCAGGTGTTAAGCTTCTCCCTTTGGCTCAGGTCATGATCCCAGGGTCTTGGGATCGAATCCCACATTGAGTCCCATAGTGAGTCTCACATCAGGATCCCTGCTTGGTGGGGAAGTCTGCTTTTCCCGTTCCCGCTCCCCCTGCTTGTCTTCCTGCTCTCGCTGTCTCTCTCTCTCTCTGTTCAATAAATAAATAAAGAGAATCTTAAAAAAAAATCTGCTAAAGAAAAATTAACTGTTTTTATTTGTTTGGAAATATCTTCTGCTTAAGCATATCTGAACATTTCGATTCTACATTAACAGTTATTTCTTTCAGCATTCTGGAATTTTCATTAACTCATCTGGCTTCCATTAATTCTGCTTAGAAATCAGATGTCAGCATTCTCATTCATTGGCCCTGATTATACCATTTTTTTCTTATACAATATGTGATTTATATTTGCCAATCTTAATAATTTGTTTTCTCTTTTTCTTCTCCTGTGGTTTAATGATATGCCAAGATATGTTGTTTTTTTTTTTCCTTTTTCTTAATCATCTGCTTGAGGTGTATAGAAATTTTGACTCTGTAGGTTGAAAATTTAGGGTACCCTACCCTTTTATATATACACATATTATTTCTTTTCCACTCTCTTGCAACTTCCATTATGATAATCAATGGCAGATATGTTAGACTTAATCATGATGTCTATCCTTTTGCATCTAGAGACTTCACTGAAGATATTCTCTTCTAACCTGTCTTCCAGGTCACTTATTATTGATTTAGTTGTTTTTAATCTGTCATTCCATATGTCTTTTTTTTCCATTTGCTCATTGTACTTTTCATTTGCAAAATTCTATGATTATTGTAATATATAGTTATTGCTCCAAAAATTCCCTGACAATTCCTTGAACCTAACAATTAGAAACAAAATTATTTTAGAATCCGTGTCTAACAACTGTATTATCTGCTCTTCCACATGTATCTTTTGTTTGATTTTTTTATTTATATATTTTCATCACACAATTCTGCTTATTTTTAACAATTGCCAGATATGCAACATGATATTTTGGGGAGATACTTGAGACTTTGATAGACAAAGTCATCTCCCTCCAACAATGGTTTACTTCTGTTCTGGACAGGAAGTTGTGCTAGACTTGGTTCACTTTAAATCAATAAATGACTGAGTGAATTTAAGCGGGGCTTCATCTCTTGCTGAAGTGGAGTATTTACAATGCATCCTGCTACCAGACTGTGCCCCTGTGAGGTCCCAACTAAAATCATGAGCACTTACCAGTTCCTCCTTTTTCTGGCACCCTGTAACTGTGTTTGTTTTTTTCTTTCTTTCTTTTCTTAATCTCCCCAGCCCATGAGACTGTTCAAAGCAAATTCAACCTCTCTAAAACCAATTTCAAAATATATAGTACTATGGAGGGTAGAAAATACAATTTTGGAACTCCTCACTCTTGGTATAACTTCGCTCCCGGATCTGAGCCATGCAAATTCTTTTAGCCTTGGGATTCTTCCAATAACTTTTCAAAAAGTGCACACACTCACACAACTTATTCAGCTTAGCCTATTGTCCTCAGTGAGAGGGTTGGTAAAACACAAAGTCCAATTTTGCCAGAAGTGAAATTTTATTAAAGGTCTTAATGTGGTACTCCACTCTTTTCTTGTTAACTTCCACTGAAGATCAGTGAGGTTTTTTGTTTGTTTAAACTAACCTACATTTTTCTTATTTTATTGTTCAGTGAAGACTGTTTTCAGGAAGAATATCTAAGGTGGCACAGTTTTGAAGATTCAGAGTATTTTTTTTCCTACCACGCTTTCCAAGTGTTTAATCAATTTCAACTAGATTTTTATGTTTATTTATGGGCTGTGGATTCCCATCCACTCTGAAAGTTGAAATAGTTAATAGTTAAACTAGGCTTTGCCTTATGGTTTTGATTTCTCTCAGAAGAGTTTCACCCATCAAAAGCACCAAATGGAGGCTAAGCTCCCTTGCCCTTTCTCTGAGATGGTGATAGTTCTATAATCCTTCTAAACTGAGGATAGAGATCTTTGAGTTTCTCGGTTCTCTCAAGGGTTTAAGTTTCTACTACCCATTGAAACTGTAATATACTGTAATAGAGCAGTTTTGGGAGATGTACTATGAGTTCATATAACCTGAACTTGATTAGACTTAATAGTTTTGGCTTTGATGGGCTGTTTCCTGATCCATGGCAGCTGTCCAGACTCCACCACCTGTGAAATTAAAACTTAGAGAACTCTTGCATCAGGAGGCTAATTTGTAATTCTATGCAATGAACCACTATTGCTATAACAAGAAAAAAAATTTAAAATGATCTTTTAAAATGTTAATTATGGTACTAAAATGCAACATCTTGGGAGGAAGAGCTATTATCTATGTAAACCTTTTTCTTTTCCTCTTGGAATGTAACATTAAGTCTCTTTTGGTTTTTGCCTATCTTTAAATGTTCAGTCTTGTCACTTCTCAATATTTGACATTTTTGAATAGTCTATCTCATACTTTCAATATTTGAAACGTCTTGATTTTTCTTTCCATTCATCTTTATCTTCTAGTAATCCTTTTCAGAATGGAATATGTGCTTGCTATGATCAGAAAGGTGATGGTAGCCAATGTTTTCTCTGAACAGAACTCCAGGTTTTAAAAAAGAAATATACAAAAAAACAAAAGCAGCCAGCTAAGCAATATTGATGTGAATGCAGTGCCACTCGACCTTTATCTGTGTGTTTTTCAACCCCAGTAAGATCTCAAGGTTTGCTTTGCTCAGAGGGGCTGGTACTGGTGCTTCTCAAGTTTCTTTTTCAGGGACCCAATGAAAAATAATATATTCTTTTTCCAGTGCACATCCAAATAACCTCACTCCTGTTAGCTTCTGAAATACTGCATACACAATACACATCCTTTTCTGCCATTACCCTTCCTGCTCTGTGTGGGAAGGGTTCTTTCCTCTGAATTAATATGCTAGTCACTCAGTCCTAGATGAGAAACATGATCAAGGCACGTGTCTCTGGAAGAGCAAACCCAGTACTTTTCATTTGTTCAAAAGCTGTACGTTACTGTTCTGTCTGGTCTGAGGTGAGTTTGGTCTCTTTCCAAAAATGTTCCCTTATCCCCAATAAAGTCAGCTGCTCCTTCCTTCACTTTGCTTAACAGGCTGATAAATACATTTGTGAATCGCGGTCTAGACTAAGACTTAATTGACTAAGACCATGACTGCAAACATTAAAAAGCATTTCTTCCAGAAGGAATATCCTCGAAGTACATGCCACATTTGCTCGTGGGTTGAGAATATCACCACTAGAGGACCTTGTACACATGTTCGAACTGCTCTCTTTCCACATAGGGACTGAAATTAAGAACTGTAATTATACTTCCACTTGTATTGTCCTGAATGAACTTGCCTCCTGTGTAAAGGTACTTTTTTCTGCAACATGCAATAAAATGTAAGATGTGTAACAGATGTAAACAAATTTAAACCAAGATTTAAGATGAATCTTAAATTAAGATGAACTCCTGAATTAAATGTTGCTACTTAGCCATATAGCCCCCAAGAAAATAGAGAAAAATGGATAATGCTGTCTAATTTAAAATAATACAAATGCAATTTAAAATAATGGTCAATTCAAAATGTAGAACTCGGGCACCTGGCTGACTCAGTCTGTTAAGTGTCTGCCTTCAGTTCTGGTCATGATCCCAGGATTCTGCGATCGAGCCCAATGTCTGGCTCCCTGCTCAGTAGGGAGTCTGCTTCTCCTTCTTCCTCTCTCTACCCCTTCCCCTGCTCATGCTCTCTCTCTCTCTCTCTCTTTCAAATAAATAAATAAAAATCTTTAAAAAAATGTAGAACTTAATAAATTTAGAGTTTCCAAAATTTGGAACTTAGAGAATACAAATTTTAGAAACAAAAAACTGACATTTTATTAACAATTATTTGTTCCTTTATGTTGAGTATGTAATATTAATTATATATCCTGAAAATAACACTTATATTTTCTGTGTTTATTTTTATTTTACCTGGTTTTCTTTTCTAGGTGGCTGGAATGTGTTAGTTACACTCATACTTAAGGATATAATCTATGTGGAAATAAATGAAGATTCATTTAAAAATATTGAGTAGGGCTGATTCATGGCAATTTAAGATATTTACCCCCCTTTCTTAGTTCTCTTTTCATTTGCATATCATGATATTACAGACCACATAGACCCTCAATAGGCTTATTAAAATGCTGGAAGCCCAGATAATATTCGCAATTTATTCTTGGTAACCAGTTTCACATACCTTGCTGCCTTCCATTGACCATAGACTGGTTGGTACATGTTGTACCATAATTCCTGTATGTACAGATTGAATACCTACTTAGCAGAAATAAGCTTTCAATTGCTGAGAATCGTTGCTTAATTTACACTACAGGGGTTCATCTATTTGGTGGAAGGTGCATCATTTAATTTTCATGTAAAAAGTAACTTCCAAACCCTGTTTATGGGCACCATCCATGTAAATTATTCAAATGGCACATGGACTTTTATCTTGGAGAGCTTTCTGGTAGGCTGCCTAAACTCTGACCCGCTACCCTAACACTATCTTCCAGATTGGTCTTCAGGTAAGAAGACTCAATACTAATAACTCAATAATTCCATAAATCTGTATTCAATTTCCTGCAATCTGCTGGTTGTTAGAAGTTGAAATAAATCATTTTGCCTAAATAAACAGCAGTCCTGAAAATCTGTTTTATGATATTTACCCTTGAATCCCACTATATCTTATAAATTGAAGAGGGTTAATTTACTCTTAGGGAGAGAAGGAATGAAATGGAGGATCACTTGGTCCAAGAAAAGCATTTCTAATCAAGGCCTGAAGGTAATGCTACCAGCTATACTTTGCAAAATGCTAGATTTACTATTTACTATAGATTTACTATAAATAGCTAAATACTAGATTTAGCTAAATCTAAATACTAGATTTAGCTATTTATTACAGGATTTCTGATATTTTATATGTAACACTGTATACATCAAAGAAAAAATAGATCTCTGGGTGGAGACACTAGTGTGAAGAATGAGATGGATTGAGGGAAGGACGCTTAAATAAGAAGGATCCAGGACTTAAGGATTCTGAAAATTCCAAACCCTCTGGAAAGAAAAAAAAATGCAAAAATTAATGAATGACTTAAGAGTGAAAATCAAATCCAGAATACTACCAAAAGAATGTGGCCTAAAGGGAAACTGAATGTGACTATAAAATATTTTTAAAATTTTTCAGAATGTCATGAGGTGGGTGTCTCAGAACAGTATTCCACCACATAAAACAGTGTGCCTTTGAGACCATCAAGGGTGTGCCTCACCATTCTCCTCAAATCACCCTCTTGAGAAAGGTCTATCTGGAGGACATTTGTGGGTGTGGCTTTTGTGTGATGGAGGGAATCCCGAGGAGATTTTCAGAAAACTCACAAAGTTCTTCAAAGTGCTATATATAGCAGAAACATTCCCATCTTATGCTGAGAAATAGCAGTATAGAATGATAAGTCTTTGGACTCCTATGATTTTACATGCAGAAATCAGGCCTGTTCCTTTAAGGTGACAGGTATACATCAAGAGAGACCGTGCTCAATGTGCTAGAGCGAAGGAACCACAGCACAGGAGGCTTATTCACACTTGGATATGAACCAGAAAGCAAGATTATGAACTTTGAGTTAATGCTGTAATGAGAAGAGACTTCGGGGGACCTGAAGTAGAGGGGTATATAGTTTGCCTGTGGAAGGAATGTGGGTCACTGGGGACCAGGGAGAGGACAATGGTTAAGTGGCTTCTAACATGGTGCCATGATCCCATGGTGATCCTTGTGTCTTGGTGTTCCTGCCATTGTCTCACCTCATCTTCTAAAAAGTGGACTGGGTTTTTTGACTTATTTCTGTCCAATAGAAAAAGACAGAAATGATGGGTTTCACTCTCAAGATTAGATTATCAAAGACTGTGGTTTTTGTCTTGGGCACTCTCTTGTTTTGTCTTGAATTGCCCATTTCTATAGCACATGCATTCCCAGGGAGAGGCAAGTGTGGTGAATGACTTAGGCCTCCCTGGGTGACAGTTGAGTGCAACCTCATGAGAGGCATTGATCCAGAGGCAACCAGCTATGTCACACCAGATTCCTGACCCACAGAAACTGTGAGAATACAAATATTTGTTCCTTTCATCCACTGAATTTTGGAAAAACTCATTATCCAGCAAATAAATAACTAATGTGCTATATAACTCATTTAATTTTTTAAGTTATTTGTTTCTAATGATAAGCATGTATACACACACACACACACACTGAGAGGCACCTGCCTTTAAAGAGTAGATCCTGAGTCTGAGTTACCAATATTTGTAATTAATTGAATCCTCTCATCTGCATTTTTTTTTAACACTGTAGACACTTCATATGTGACATAAAAATGATTAATGAAGAGCAACCAAAACAAGTGCAAAAAAAAAAGGCTCCATAGGGCTGCCTGGGTGACCCAGTGGGCTAAGTGACCAAGTCTTAGTTTTGACTCAGGAGTGTTCTCATAGTTGTGAGATCGAGTCCCACTTTGGATCTAGCTGAGCACAGAGTCCACTTGAGATTCTCTCTCCCTCTCTCTCTGCCTCTCCCACTAATGTGCTCTCTATCTCTCTCTAAAATAAAATACATAAATCGTTGTTGTTGTTTTTTTAAAGTCTCCATAGCTGTCCATAGATAGTTCTCAAGCATTTGAAATGTGGCTAATACAGACTGAGATGGGTTGTATGTATGAAAGACACACCACATTTTGAAGACTTAGTACCAAAATGTCAGTGTGAACTATGTTGTCAGTAATTTCTTGTATTTATTTTATGTCAAATCAATATTTTGCATATATTGGACCCTGTAAAATACAGTATGAAAATTAATTTTACATGTTTAATTTTGCTTTTGAAAAATGTGGACAGCATATTTATAATTAAAAATGTAGCTTATATTATAGTTCTATTGGATTACACTGATCTAGATTATAACTAGATTATAACTGTCCGTGAGGTTTAGAAAAGAGAGAATAAAAATAATGATTTAGGAGTAAAGGGTTGATCTTTATTCAGACACCAGGTAAGAAAGAAAGGATTAAGACTCTGGTCAAGAGAGGTTGATACAGTATTCTGGGTACTAATTCATCCTGGCAATATGTAACACTCAGATTCTTGGGTCCCACTGTAACCCTACCTATCAAATCCATTTATATAAACTCTTTTTTGTTTTCAAATGATTTCACTGAGGAGCAAGTTTTAATAATTACCAGTGTTCCAAATCCAATACTCTGGGAACCAAGGCTCTACTAGGTACAGCTCTGGTAGCTTAAAGAAAATTATTTTATTTATTACGTGTATTGAAAATATTCCTTAAAAGTAACAAAACAAAACAAACAAACAAAAAACTTTAGACTCCATATTCTAATTATTCCTCCTATGATGCTCATCATTTAATAGATAAGTACACTGGATAAAATGTCAGTAAGATAAGATACTTATAAAAAAAAAAAAGATACTTATGTTCTTTTTTTCACATAACAGTCATGGCTACGCTTTCTCAATTTTTTTTTTTTTTTTTTTAAAGATTTTATTTATTTGACAGAGAAACACAGCGAGAGAGGGAACTCAAGCAGAGGGAATGGTAGCGGGAGAAGCAGGCTTCCCACAGAGCAGAGAGCCCGATGCGGGGCTCGATCCCAGGCCCCTGGGATCTGACCCGGGCCGAAGGCAGACGCTTAACGACTGAGCCACCCAGGTGCCCCTCAATTTTTTATTAATAGCATCTGTTCTTACACTTCAAAAGCATACAGTGAAGGGAACTAGTCTTACAATTAACTATATTAACTCTGATTCCTAATTTGTAACATAAGATATTTTCATTCATTTTTTTGTTTGTTTAAATCATATGAAATATCAGTGATGAAAGTGCTCTGGAAATACTGCTTCAAAAGAAAAAAATATTGCTAAAATGAATAAAGCAAGGTCACTCATAATAGGGTTTAGTCATCAGTCTATTTATTGCTGCACCATAATTATCACTGTGTTGCTGCATGTGTGTGTGTGTGTGTGTGTGTGTGTGTGCAGGTGTGCTGCCTGTATTGTTGCAGGAGAGATAAAAAGGTGTTGTCTTAGGTTGGGTGCTCCACACGCAGGTCTTAAATAAGAATTTGTACTCAAGCTACCTCTGAAGGAAGTGCTCGAGTCAAGACTGATAAAGAAGTCATGGAAACAGAGCAGAACATGGGAAATAGCTGAGCAAAATTATGACTTGGCAAAGTCCCAAAACAGGTATCTCCTGCTCCCTGTACTTGCCAACACAGCAGTTAAATAACTCAAGGGCAGTTCTCAGAAGAGAGTCACAGATAGGTAATTAGTAGCGAAGTACTTAGAAATCACAGGAAGGGTACATAAAAAGAGTAAGAAAGATTGATTTGGATGTAGGTGGAAGACTGATACACCCACTTCACTCAGTAGATAACAATAAAGTTCTTTTCCCTCACTTACACTTGCATTTAACTATTCACTGTTTATGCTACTCTTCTTAGAAATGCAGTATCTTTCATTATTCAAATATAGATGAAAAAGATTTAAATACAAATATCCTTAAAGAAAGATAAGAAATCCACTAATGTATTCATTTAAATGTGCCTTCAACCAGATTCTTTTAGACTCTTTCTTTGCAGACATAAAAGATGGAGACAGAGAGAGAAGCATTAAAGGATTATCACATCCAAGAGTATTGATGTCTTCATAATTCTCCTGGAGTCTTCTTGGTTTGAATTACTATTAATTGTGGATATGGAAGTATTTTATTTGTGTTGTTTATTGTCCTTGCTTTTTTATACAATAGGCAATTAGCATATACTTGGTATTTAAATTCTTTGCTTATAAGAAATTCAGAGGAAGTATAAATGCAAACATAAATGGTCATATTATCCATAAATAAGATCAGTAATTATAGTAACTAAAAGGTGGATTATGTTCTTAAATTATCTTTGCAATCTAGATGTTAAATTCAATAAAATGTTTTCATTTGTTGTTTTGTTTTTCAAAAAAGTATTTATCGTCTGTCAAACAGAGAATATCAGTAAACTAATTGAACAGAATTATAGATTATTTACAAAGTCAAGAATATGCATTAAACCTATTTCTAAATAGCATTTTGGTTACACATATAAGTAAGATATTCAGTATGTTTTTTCCCAACATTTGACACCTTTTCACTGGAAGGACTTCTTTTTTTTTTTAAGATTTTATTTATTTATTTGACAGACAGAG
>CM053605.1:150172826-150184932 GCA_028646535.1 Procyon lotor | reverse complement strand
GTCTCAGTGAGAGGAAAGTCAGAAAGGTAGAGACTGAGTGTCTACATGGTCTCTCTTAATTTTCTCTTCATCAGTCTCGTATATTGCTTAATATTACCTCTCGTTCTGTCTCTACATAATCAAGGTTTATCTCAACCAGTCACTACCTATCACCAGTAGCTTATGTGTCAATGAAAATATTGAAGAATGAGACACATTGTATTTTGACGACCCTGAATACCTGCCTTTTGATTCTGGTCAGGTGCCCATCATTAATTTTATCAGGTGGGCTGGAGACAGAGTATCAGTTGCGTCACCCTACTGCTGCTTGAATAATTTTTTCCCTTCCATATATAAAATGTGAAAGATTGCCTTTTGTGGTTGATCCTATAAAGCTACAGATCATCCAAAGCTACATTTCTGAGCCTGAGAGAACTGAAAAACACATCTAGTATTGTATTCAAAGCAAGATTTAGAGAGACGATTCTTTCTTTTGTAAAGGCAGAGTTGCACTTCTCCCTAATGGGCTTTTTTATATTTCAGTTTTTAAATAATTTAGGAAATAGAGAATGATAAAAATATAGTTTTTTTTAAGTTACAATGCTTTTTTTAAAAAAAAGAATGATTGTAAGAATTCTAATTCCTTTTTTCACCTATACATATTCTTCAATTCCATCCAAGAGGTAACCCTGTAAAGAGTTAAGTGAATATCTTTCCAGATAGTTATGTTTTTTTTTAATATTTTATTTATTTATTTGACAGAGAGAGAGAGAGATCACAAGTATGCAGAGAGGCAGGCAGAGAGAGAGGGGGAAGCAGGCTCCCTGCTGAGCAGAGAGCCTGATGCAGGAATCGATCCCAGGACCCTGAGATCATGACCTGGGCCGAAGGCAGAGGCTTAACACACTGAGCCACCCAGGTGCCCCCAGACAGTTATGTTTATGCACACAAACACACACACACATCCCTGTTCACACACTGTTTAATATCAGATTATATTCTATGCATTTTATAAATTATGAAATATACATAGAACTATATTATTCTCTTCATTGCTGCTGAGTAAGACATCACATGGATATAAAATATTTTATTTAGCCTATACTCTAGTTAGAGATATTTTATTTATTTTGCTACCTATTTATGGAAAAGATATATGAAATTACACATTTTTGCATATATATTCACCTCCTAATATGATTATTTTTATGCTTGTTTCCCAAACGTAGGAAAGCAGAAGTATGGATAATTCATACTTTTAATATTATTAGGTAAAGTCAACCTAAATGTACAGATTTATGCCCCAACCAACAGTAAACACTGATTAGTGACAACTCCTTCCTATTTTTACCAAAAGTAGAAATTAGAAATTTCATGTTTCATATCCATTATAGGAAAAAATGATATATTTTTTAAATTTCTTTCCTTTCAGTAGAGAAGTTGATAATAATTTTAGGGAATATTTTTTATCTTATAAACTATACTAATGCCATGCCAGTTTTTCTACTGGATTATTTACCTTCTATTTATTGATGTGGAGATGCTTTTGTCTCTTTAAAGTAGTGAAAAAACTCTGAGTCCATCATTTGTACTTTCAATGTTATTTATGGTTATTTCTCTGTATAGTCAATTTAGGAATGATTTTCAGATATAATTAGTGTAATTTTGATAATAACTGCATAGTTACTTATTATTTTGGTAGAAAGTTATTCTTCCATTTTTGTTTTCTAGAATAATTTTCATAATTTAGTAATTATCAGTGCCTTTGAGGTTACATATAAAACCATTGAATTTAGCTGTTATTTTAGTGTTCGATTTTTGGTAACCTTCATATTTTTCTCCTATTAAGTCACCTTCAGTACATTCAATTTTTTAAAGCCTCCATTTCATCTAGAATTTCAAATTTGGAGGTCTAAAATTACACATCTCATTATAAATCATCCCACTATGCAAAATTATCAAAGCCATGCAAAATTGCACAATGAAGCAACAGGGTTTATGGGGGAAATGGCTCTGGGGCACAACAGTCAAAACTTCTTCAGGGAAACAAACAAACAAGACAGGAAATTAACAAAAAGGTGTAGCAGTTTTAAGACATGGTAATTTGTTAAGAAATACATAAATAGGATATGACAATATATGTGGTATCTTACCTTGAATGAAAACTGAAGTTTGCTTGTAGAAATAGGCTCCAGGGCACTTGGGAGGCTCAGTTGATTAAGTGTCTGCCTTTGGGTCAGCTTATGATCTCAGGATCCTGGGATAGAGACCCACATTGGACTCCCTGCTTAGCGGGAGCTTGCTTCTCCCTCTCCCGTTACCCCTGCTTGTGCTCTTTCCCTGTGTCCGTGTGTCAAACAAATAAATAAATAAATCTTAAAAAAAAAAAAAAGTAGGCTCTGAAAACTTGTGAGTGAGGGTGAAGAGGTGAAAGTAGGGTTATCTGCCATTCAGACAGAAGGTTGTAACAGCACATGTGAATGGATCCGAGTCAAAACACACACACTGAACTGGTGTCCCTGGTGTCCCTGGTAGATGTTTATGGTGTGTGCTTGTGTGTGTATTCTGCACATTCTTATTGCTCTCAGTTGAATCAGGTGTAGTTTGTTGCATTTACTTAATGTTCCACAGATGAAATCATGCATTAACAAGCACATTGCATTATTCTCAAATTGTTCCCTAATATATCAGCTTCCTTGGAACAAAGTTACATTCTCAAAAGAATCATTATAATAGAACTGGCCATATTTTTTTTTTTCTGTGATCGGTATATAGGACACATAAAGACATATCTGTGTTACCATTCCTCTTGTTGTTATGAAAACATGAAAAATTTCAGCAAAAAGGAAGATTTGGGAGTAAGGATATGTGATAGAAATGTTCACTCCTCAGTGGCCCGTGAAGGCCAGTCACTGTGAAACAATGGAAATTAATACGCAGGGATTAAATAATCATGAGGTTATTTATGCTAGAGGCATGAATTTATAACAAATCAAACAGGACACAGCTAATATTTTGATAGGAAGATTCTGCCATTAGTGTTTTGAGTTCACTTGTCATGAATCTAAAACTATTGACAAGGATAGTTTAGCAATCCAGAAAAGTTATTTTCTGCCTCTTCCTTCTCCTAGATAATACTAAATTGTGTACTGATTTACAACTGGAATGAACAAAAATGTTCTGCATTAAGATATGTATTACAGTTTTTAAAGTATTAATTTGACCTAGTAAGGACTATCACAGAAGGGTATAGGATTAAGTATATTTTTTAGTTTTCAAGATATCCTTATGCTTCTTATCAAAATTGTTGATGGTGTTGATGAGAACTTATAATAGTCTTGTGCCAATGGAAAGTGAAACAACTGATAATTTTGGAGCTGCAATAGTTCAGTCTTAGATATGAAGAAAGATATTTCGGTGGTAAAAGTCCATAATCAGCCTAACAAGGAACAAAAGTTACCTTCAAACAAAATAATTACTATAAGTTACCAATTTAGAGATGAACTGACAAATGACTGAAACTTGGAGCTTTAGAGGGAATTGAATTATAATCTACTTTCAGCCACTTGGGGAAACATCTCCAGCTTGAATCCAATTAGGATCTTTTTTTTAACTTTTTATAACATTTTCAAGTTTTTGGCTTGCCCTTTACAAAGTTATCATGTCTGAATTTAATTCTACCAATGCAAAAAGCAGATGTCAGAATATTTATTAGAAACATTCAAGTTAAGTTTCATTGTAATTGAGGGCAGATTGATGCAGTTTACTGAGTGTGCTTTGTATTTTTCATTCTTATTTTGAGTACATAGAGGTTATTGTTACCAGAGCATTTTGCTCTTCAACTTCACTGAGAACCAAAGAATTTATATTTTCCATAGTCTTTTATGATCTCTTTTCGATCTCTGATCAGTCTGATGGGATAAAAAGATGCATCCTGAAATTTTTTTAGGTCAAAGCCCAATGGATTAAACACATAAAATATAACTGAAATGTTAGTTAGTGGAGTTTTTTACTTTTATATTTTTCTCCTTCTAATGTCAAAAGACACAGGAAGTGTTATTTTTTTTCCAGCTCTTTTGAGATATGACAAATCACATTGTGTACATTTAAGGTGTACAAGGTATTAATTTGATATATGTATATATTGTGAAATGATTACCACAAACAAGTTAATTAACACATCCACCACCTCACATAGTTACCAATTCTGTGTGTGTGATGAAAACAAAACATTTAAGAAACATTTAAGATATACTTTTGAGGCGCCTGTGTGGCTCAGTTGATTAAGCATCCAACATTTGATTTTGGCTCAGGTCTTGATCTCAGGTTTGTGAGACCAGGCCCCATGTGGGGCTCCACACTGGGTATGGAGTCTGCTTAAGATTCTCTCTCTCCCTCTGCCCCTTCCTCTCTTAAAAGAAAAAAAAAAAAAACTCTCTCAGCAAATTTCAAGTATAAAACACAATATTGTATTGTTAAATATAGTCACCATGCTGTATATATATCCTCAGAATTTATTTATCTTATAATTGAAAGTTGTACCCTTTAGCAAACATCTCTACATTTCCTCCGGTTTCTATGAGATAGACTCATTTTAGACTCTACATATAACTGAAATCAGACAATATTTATCTTTCTCTGAATTACTTCACTGAGGAGAATGACTTCAAGTTTAATCTATGTTGTTGTGAATGGCAGAATATCCTTCTTTTTTTTAAATAATATTCAATTGTATTTACACATCACATTTATTTATCCATTTATCTACTGACAAACACTTATGCTGTTTCCATGTCTTGACTATTGTAAATAAGCTGTAATAAACATGGAGGTGAAGACATCTTTTTCAGATAGTGATTTCATTTCCTTCAAATATATACCCAGAAGTGGAATTGCTGGATTATATAATAGTTCCATTTTAAATTTTTTGAGGGGCCTCCAATTTGTTTTTCATAATGACAATACTAACTTACATTCCCACCAACGGTACACAAATGTTCCCTTTTCTTCACATTCTCACCAATACTTATTATCTCATATCTTTTTGGTAATGGCCATCTTAATAGGTGTGAGGTGGTATTTCACTGTGGTTCTGATTTTCAGTTTTCTGATAATTAGCGATGTGTTCAACATTTCATATACTGTTAGCCATTTTTATGTCATATTTGGAAAAATGTCTCTTCAGGTCCTTTCCTAATTTTTTATTGTTTTCTGTTATTATGATGTATGACATCCTCATTCATTTTAGGTATTAACCTCTTATCAGATATCACACACAAATAAAAAGATATCCTGTACTCATGAACTGGAAGAATTAATACTGTTGAAATGTCCATACTACCCAGAGTGATCTATAGATTCAAAACAATCCCTATAAAAATTTCAATGGTATTTCCCAGAAAAATAGAAAAAAAACAACCCTAAAATTAATATGTTACCACAAAAATCCCATTAGACAAGACAACCATAAGAATGAAAAACAAAGCTAGAGGCATCACGCCTGATTTCAAATTATACTACAAAGGGGCACCTGGGTGGCTCAGTTGTTAAGTGTCTGCCTTCAGTTGAGGTCATAATCCCAGGGTCCCAGGATCAAGCCCCACATTGGGCTGCTTGCTCTGTGGGGAGCCTGCTTCTCCCTCTCCCACTCACCCTGCTTGTGTTCCCTTTCTTGCTGTGTCTCTCTCTCTCTCAAATAAATAAATAAAATCTCTTTTAAAATATACTACAAAGCTTCAATAATGAAAACAGTATGTTACTGGCAGAAAAAATAAACTCCTAGAACAATGGAACAAAATGGTGAGCCAAGAATAAACCCATACTTGTCGAGTCAACTGATATTTGACAAGGGATCCAAGAATACACAAGGGGAAAGGGATATTTTTTCAATAAATGATTTTGGGAAAACTGGATATTCATCTGTAAAAGAATGGTTTTGGACCCCTATCTTACATCCTTCACAATAATTAATTGAAAATAGATTAAAGACTTAAATGTAAAAGCTGAAACTAAAAATAGTACTAGAAGAAAACATAGGGGGAAAGCTCTTTGATATTGTTCTTGGCAATGAATTTTTTGGATATGGCACCAAAAGTATTGGCAACAAAGCAAAAATAAACAAGTGGGACCACATCAGCCTTAACAGCTTGTGTACAGCAAAAGAAAGAATCAAGAAAATGAAGACAATTTATAGGAAAGAAGAAAATATTTGACTTGTCTTTACAAAGGAAGATCTAAGCCATTATCTCCTGGAAGCATGTGGCTATCTTTGCCTATTGTTTCAAATTAAAATAAACAATTTTAGATTGGATAATCAGATTTCCTTGTAGTATGCTTTCATCATATTGGTTGTTAATTAAGTCTAGGATTTAATCCATAACTTCTAATTTAATTTTATTTTTATTATAATTAAATTTTATTTAATTTTAATTAAATACTGATTTAAACCATAACCAAAGTAAAGGGTAGCAAGTTTTTTATAAGCAAGTTCTTTTCTTTATCTCAAGATTTTCTTCAGAAAGTCATGACATATAAGCAATAATGTTCTTTTTAAATAATTTAAATACATTTAAATATATAAATAATTTAAATTTAAATTAATAGTTTAAATTTAAATTAATAATTTAAATTTAAATTAATCTAATAATAGTTTAATTAAAATCTATTTAAATGTATAAATACTGTCCCCTTTTGAGGATACTGACTGATATAATAAATGCTTAAAAATAAAGCTATTTTTCTTCTTTCTTGGTAAAATGTAATAGAATCATATTGCTTTTCTCTGGCATAGGACCAGATTCAATGGTGTTCTTTTGTAAAGATTTTTGACCTGAAGATAAGATCAACAGCAAAGATATATTTAGTTTCAGTAAAAACCTTTTAATTCAATGAGATAGACAGCCTTACATTCTCTGATAGTCTTAACAAAATTTGGACTGTCTTTCCTCTAGGAGCCTGAAAAATGTTTGAAGAGCAATATCTCACAAATGGAAATTTGGATAAATGCCTGTTTTGACCAGTCAATACCTTGTGTGTGAGATGACATACGGCTTCCATGACTGTTGACTACTTTCTTCCTTGTATATTTCTATCCAGATATGGCCTTATTGATGTATTCTAGGCATTCTGAAATATTGACTCCTCGATGTACCATTTTTTGGAACTTGCAATGTTCTTTTTTCCATTTCTAATTAGTAAGGAATTTTTTTTTCTGAAATTCACACACATAAAAGTGATGAGGTGACTGCTTGCTCTTTTCTCTGAAGGAATAACTAGGCTGATGAAATGGGGGAAACTCATCCCTGCTACCACAAGGAAAACAGTTTTCTTTCAGATTTAAATATTTACTTACTAGGCAAGTTTTATATGATTGTGAAGTTGAATCAAGCCAAATGCCTGGGAGAACCATACAATTGGGAATTTCTCAAATTGGATTTATACTTGGAAATAAACACAGACTATATATTTAATTCTCTGATAGTCATGATGCAGCTCAGATGAAGGCTATATGGCACTACTATTTTTTTTTCCCCTGAGTCAGCCTCTATTGAAATTTCAACAAGCTGTTCTACTAGCCTCTATATAGAACTTGGCAGGGGTTACAGCTCGCAGTCGGCAGCAGCTAAAGTCATTTCTCTTCGACAGAGTCCATAAAGCCAAACACTGTAATAACTTCTCTGATGGAATTTTAGTGGTGAAGCTCTTTGTCTTGTTACCATTGCCATTCACTCTCCAACTGAGTCTTCACCTGTAGGGAATGATTATGATGCTCTGTGGTCTCTGTTTTCACCTGTGACCCCTGATCAACTGGAAAGTGACAATTTTTCCTCAAAATGAATTTGATACTGGGGAAATTATGCTGTCAGAGAAAATCCTCATTCTCTAAGGACCTCTCTGAGTAGCAGCAGTGGCCTTCTGAACTAACAAGAGGCAAACTCATAAGTTACTGGATGCTCTTTCTTCTCTAACCTTTACCGTAGGGAATTGGAAAGGATCATCTACTGTGGTCATCTACAACTTCAGGCTAAGATGCCTGAGAGGAAAAGAAAATAACGTAATAATAA
Organism: Procyon lotor; assembly: GCA_028646535.1. Taxonomy (NCBI): domain Eukaryota; kingdom Metazoa; phylum Chordata; class Mammalia; order Carnivora; family Procyonidae; genus Procyon; species Procyon lotor. The sequence continues at coordinate 150,176,890 of CM053605.1, read as the reverse complement.
TTTGGAGTCTCTCTTTCCCCTATGCTGGATTTTAGCTTTAAGTGCATTCTTGTTGTAATTGGACTGAAGATGAAGTTCAGCAATGAATTCAGATGTTTTATCCCAAAATTTTGAAATTGTTACCTGAGAAATACTTATGTTTGTATTTGGAACTCAGAAGCATGATTTCTCAAAGTAGGATGCCTTCACAGGGGTAAGGTGTTATCCCAAGAATAAAATAAAATTAAAGACTATTGTAATATGAATTTTCAAGGATGGTGTATCTTAGTTCATGGTTTCGTTTTGAGCTTATGTCAACATGTGGCATTGTGAGTCCTTCTGATATGGCAATAGAACCCTGTTCTAATAAATGAAGCTCTGTGAATTGGGGTCATGCCAACCCAGATGATTAAAATAAAGGAAATGGATTAAAATAAAACATGGTTTTCTTTTTGAAACATTTACATTAAAAATACATACACTAAATATATATATATATATATATATATATATATATATATATATATATATATAAAATGTACATTCCTCATAACTATAAAATTAGTTTTAAGATTATCACACTGGGAATTCACATTTTGTAAGGGCATATCCAATGAGAAAATTTTTATTCTGGAAATATTCTAACTTTTGGAATAATGAAAACTGCTTGATTTAATTAGAAGTTATATATGCATATCAAGAAAAAAAAAGGACCCAAACCTGTATTATGACATTAGTAATACAGTTGTGGCCTTTTGTTTAAATTCACAGGTCTCTCATTTCAACTTACCAAAATAAAGAATTTCTTAAAATTGGAAACTTGCTGATATTTCAGTACTGTTACTAGTTTAGTCTTTGACTTGAATCATTTAATAAGACAAAATATAAGCCTCGTGTGAGTGGCTAATAGGTTATGCAAGAATTGAATAAATATTCTAAAATGCAGTAAAGTTGATCAATATGATAACTGACCAGTGGACTGGCTTTTCTATTTATAAAGTTAAATAGTGAAAGGAATATTGATAATATGTCATAGGAGTGCAGAAGAATTTATTATGATTTACATAGGTTTAGAAGGAAAACAAAGCTGAAATTTCATGTTGAGTTGAAGTAATTGAAAATCTATTAAATAATTCAAACCAAAGACTAAACCAATAATAGGACTAAAATACCAGCAAGTTTCCAATTTTAATAAATTCTTTATTTCAGTAAGTTAAAATGAGAGACCTGTCAATTTAAGGTTTTAAACAAAAAGCCAAAAATTAAAAATTTTCCTAATCTGAACCTGAACTTTTATTAGCTTGAGTTATAAGTATTACATTACAATTATTTCATAATTACTAAAATTAAGTGTTCTGAAACATAATAATGCCTGAATAAAATACCTTTAAAAAAGTCTAAAAAGAAAGTTCAACCATGACTTAGAACAGACTTAGAAGACCTTGATAACAAAGTTATATTCTTTGTGAAATTGCAAGTAATAGTAGAGCAGCAATGGATTAAAGTAATCAACAAAACCTTATTGTTCAAGGGTTATCCCATCTTTTTACCTTATTTCTAGCTGATTCTCACTAAGGAAGAATGATGATAAGAAGGAAAATATGCTGAGGGGAATTATAATAATATTGGTAATTCTAATGAAGATGAAAGTCTCTCTCCCAACATGACCATGTCTATTTCCTTCTTTCATGACCTCCAATTGCCCCTCTTGCATCTCACAGAAAAGAACAATTTTGTGTGTATGGGGTTATTTTTTTCCTTTTTTTAATTAACATATAATGCATTATTTGCTTCAGGCGTACAGGTCTGTGATTCATCAATCTTATACAATTCACAGCACTCAGCATAACACATACCCTCCCCAATGTCCATCACCCAGCCATTCCATCCTCCCCACCCCCCTCCACTCCAGCAACCCTCACTTTGTTTCCTGAGATTAAGAGTCTCTTATGGTTTGTCTCCCTCTCTAGTTTCTTCTTATTTCATTTTTTCCTCTCTTCCCTGATGATCCACTGACTTGTTTCTGAAATTCTACATTTCACTAAGGTCATATAATTTTCTTCCTCTGATTGTCTTATTTCATTTAGCATAATACCCTCTAGTTCCATCCATGTCATTGCAAATCACAAAATTTCATTTTGAAAGATTTATTTATTTTTTTATTTGACAGAAAGAGAGGGATCACACGTAAGTAGAGAGGCAGGCGGGGGGGGGCGCGGAAAGCAGGTTCCCCCCTGAGCAGAGAGCCTGATGCGGGACTCGATCCCACAACCCTGAGACCATGACTTGAGCTGAAGGCAGAGGCTTTAACCCACTGAGCCACTCAGGCGCCCTGCAAAATTTCATTTTGATGGCTGCATAATATTCCATTGTATCTGTATACCACATCCTCTTTATCCATTCATCTGTCAGTGGACATTTTGGCTCTTTCCATATTGTAGACATTGTTGCTATAAACATTGGGGTGCAGGTTCCCCTTTGCATTACTACATTTGTATCTTTGGGGTAAATACTCAGTAGCGCAATTGCTGGGTTGTAAGGTAGCTCTATTTTCAACTTTTTAAGGAACCTCCATAGTGTTTCCCAGAGGGGTTGCACGAGCTTGCATTCCCACCTACAATGTACAAGGGTTCCCCTTTTTCTACATCCTCACCCAGATATCATTTCCTGACTTGTTAATTTTAGCCATTCTGATTGGTGTGAGGTGGCGTCTCATTGTGGTTTTGATTTGTATTTCCTTGATGCCAAGTGATGTTGAGCATTTAGAAAAGAACAATATTACAAAAGTTGATTACTCTTCTTTTGAGTCACTTAGAGCTGGAGTCTCACCTCTCAGTCTTCCCAAATTCCAAAGAGCTATTTATACTGTAACACATATTTCAATAACTGCTTGCTCACATCTCACCACTTACCACTTAAGAATCTATACCCCAAATTTTGTTGGATACAGAAAAAGCCTCCTATCTCTTTACTTTTTCTTCTCCTTCTCCTTCTTTCATCTTCTCTTCTTCATTTTGAGATTTAAAGAAAAGGAAAATCCTGAATTTGTCCCTGAGTCTATAAAAAGAGGGTATAATAATGTTCTTCCAAATAATGTGTATCCTGTGCATCTTATCTTTAGTAAAAATGGGAATGTGTGATAGCTAAATAGCATGTGTGAAGTTATTATGATCATGATTGTTATTATTAAATTCTGTTATTTTGAACCTTAAATATGGAGAACCCACTGTATTGAGGGCTTCAAGAAATGGAAAGCATCCAAACAAACCGTGTTATTTATTCTTCTCTGGCTGCTTTCAAGATTGCTTCTTTATCTTTGCTTTTTAGCATTTGACTAATATGGTGACTCATTCTTCCCTTTGAATTCATCTGTTTGGGGTTTCCTAAGCTTCTTCAATCTATACATTTAACTATTTCACTAAATTTAGAACGTTTCAGCCGAATATTGCTTAAATTAATTCTTAAATTAATTTAAATTAATTTTTTTCCCATTTTCTCTTTCTCCTCCCCCCTGGGACTCCAATTTCAGATATGTTCAATATATTGAAACTATCCCACACAACTCTGGCACTCTGTTATTTTTATTCAATTTTTAATTTGTCTTTTTCTTTGGATTCTATTTTTTTTCTTGATGCATCTAGAGGTTCTCTTACTTTCTCAACTGTCTCCATTCATTCTTAAGCTTATCCAATGATTTTTTTTTTCATATGTTATATTACATTTTCAGGTAGAGAGTTCCCTTCTGTTCAATTTAAATATAATTTTAATTATTTTGTTTTGGGTTTTGATTATTTTTATAAAGGTCTCTATTTGTCTTTTCAATTATTCTTTATTTTCATTTATTATGGGAGCTTATTTCTTTACCTCATGAAGCTTAAGTAGTAACCCCTACACTCATTATAATACATTTGCATAGCATTTTATCCCTCCACCCCCCCACCAATGCAGAAAAGCTGCCAAGAGGTACAACAAACCTTCTAGGGCCCAAAATTGCCCCTCCCAACCTTTGATAGGAGTTTCGCAAATGATTGGAAGCACCTTCCATTAGAGACCACTTCACTGTATGTCACAGCTCCTCCCAGCCC
>CM053605.1:150049494-150172326 GCA_028646535.1 Procyon lotor | reverse complement strand
TGCCAGTACACCAACAGGAGAAGAAATAGCACTGTATGTTTAGTTCCATTTTGCAGCATAAATGATAGCATTGAAATATATAAAGCTGCTACACTTCTGAAAACATGAAAATATTGATAAAATTACAGTGGTCAGTAAATGAAAATTGTTTAATAATTCTTATATATCTATCCTACCTTGAATAACATAGCTTTCTATTAAATCCTGAAATCATATACTTAAAAGTCTTCCAACTTTGTTCCTTATTTTTCAGGATTCCTTTAGACACTTTTTTTTTTTTAAAGATTTTATTTATTTGACAGAGAGAGACACAGTGAGAGAGGGAACACAAGCAGAAGGAATAGTAGCAGGAGAAGCAGGCTGCAGGGAACCCCATGTGGGGCCGATCCCAGTACCCTGGGATCAGGACCTGAGCCGAAGGCAGATGCCTAACGATCGAGTCACCCAGGCGCCCCTGGACATTCTTGATCCTAAGCATTTCCAAAGAGTTCTGATCAGGCTCGCATCAAACTATTAGATCCCTTTGGTGAAATTGGCATCTGAATCATGGTATATCTCCATTTTTAAGAATCTTTGATTCCTTTCATCAACACCTTGTAATTTTCAATGTAGAGATCTTGGTCATATTTTGTTAAATTTAATGGTAAGGGTTTTTTAAAAAGAATTTGGTAACTTAGAGTAGTAAACTATTTTTATTTATTTATGATTGTGAGACAGGAAACCAGAGGAACTACATGAGAGAAAAAGCTGTTCTTTTCCTTTACTTCTTTTCAAGCTTCTGTTTTTGCTAGGACCTGAACCCCCACCCCATTCTACACCTGTTTTGTAAGGCAAATAGCATATCTCCTCCTTGTAAGGAACAAGGAGTTAATGATTCTCTAGAATAAATAACATTTAAGGAAGGACCAGGTGAGAATGACCTGATGAATCTATCATATGTACATTCCAGACCACTGGAGCTAGACATCTTCGTGCCAAGAACCCCTGGCTCCAACGAATATCTGAGCCCTTGTCTTGGTTCTAACCAGTTCCTGGATGTCTGAGAGGATGTGTACACTAGAACTCCATCCTCCGTGAAAACCCCTAGACCCCAAACAAATATGAGATTCCCTCCTTTCTTTTCTGAGCCTCCTGGACACTCACTCTGTATCTGTTCTCTCTACATCTTCCTTTCACCTCCTGGTGGCTTGCATTTTATTTCCATTTTGCATGAAGACAAAGACCCTCTTAGATGATCCTGTGGGACCCCTCTCCCAGGCCCTCAGACCTAGCTGGCTGTATCAATAGTAAATTACTTTTATTTTCTAGTTGTTTACTGCTAATATGTAAATATGATATAAATATGACATTCAGCATTGTATATAAAGCTTATAGTCTATGACCTTATTAAATTAACTTATTATTTCCAGTGGCTGTTTTATAGATTCTTTCATATGTTTTTTGGAAATCATCAGGTCATTTGCAAATAGAGGGAGAGATTTATTTCCTCTTTGATTTTTTATGCATTTTAATCTCCTTCTTGACTATAAACTCCAGAACAATTTTGAAGTAAGTAAGCATCAGCACCCTACATGTGCTTCATTCCAAGGGGAAAGAAGTGGACAATTCATAGCTTAGCATGTGCTATTAGTTTCTCATTGATGTTTGATGTTAGATGAAGAAAATCTTCTACTCCTAGTTTGCTGACATTATTTTATCATGAATGGGTGTTAATTTTTCTTTTTTTCTTAAGATTAACTTATTTATTTTAGGGGCAGAGGATCAGAGGGAGAGAGAGAATCCCAAGCAGACTCCCTGCTGAGCACAAAGCCCAATGTAGGGTTCAATATCAGGACCCCAAGATCATGACCTGAGCCAAAATCAAGACTTGGATGCTTAACTGACTGAGTCACCCAGACACCCCAAGGGTGTTGATGTTTGAAATGATTTTTCTGCACCTATCAAAATGATTTATAGGTTATCTTTTATTTTGTTAATATATGAAATATTCTGATTGAATTTTGAAGGTCAGATTGATCTTGAATTTCTAGAAAAAATTACTATGCTACAATATACGACTCTTTTTATATATTGCTGGGTTTGATTTGCAAATATTCTATTCAAAACTTTTATGTCTGTAATGTTTTTATCAAATTTTGTTACTAGGGTTATGATGGGCTCTTAAAACATACAAAAGAATGAAATTGGACCACTTTCTTACACCAAACACAAAAATAAATTCAAAATGGGTGAAAGTTCTAACTGTGAGATAGGAAACCATAAAAATTCCAGAGAAGAACATAGGCAGGAGCCTTTTTGACCTCGGCCATTGCAACTTCTTACTAGACATGTCTCCAGAGGCAAGGGAAACAAAAGCAAAAATGAACTCTAAGGAATTTTCAAGATAAAAAGCTTCTACACAGTGAAGGAAACAATCAACAAAACTAAAGGGCAACCTATGGAATGGGAGAAGATATTCACAAAAGACATAGCTGAAAAAGGGTTAGTATCTAAAATGTATAAAGAACTTATCAAACTCAACACCCAAAACCAAATAGTCCAGTTAAGAAATGGGCAGAAAACACGAATAGACATTTCTCCAAAGAAGACATACAGATGGCCAACAAACACGTGAAAAGCTATTCAACATCACTCATCATCAGGGAAATACAAATCAAATTACTGTGAGATAACACTTGACACCTGTCAGAATGACTAAAATTAATACAGGAAATAGTAGATATTGGTGAGGATGTTGAGAAAGGTTAGCCCTCTTAAGAGTTTGGTGGGAATGAATTCAAACAGGTGCAGCCACTCTGGAAAACAGTATGCAGGTTCCTCAAAACTTTAAAAATAGAACTATCTTAGGCCCAGCAATCGCACTACTAGGTATTTACTCAAAGGCTACAAAAATACTGATTTGAAGGGCCACATGCACCATGATGTTAATAGCAGCATTATCTACAATACTCAAACTATGGAAAGAGTCCTAATGAATGGATAAAGAAAAGGCGGTACACCACCCCCCCCACACACACAGGAATATTACACAGCCATCAAAAAGAATGAAATCTTGCCATTTGTAGTGATGTGCACGGAGCTAGAGTATATCCTCCTTAGTGAAACAAGTTAGTCAGAGAAACACCAATACCAAATGATTCACTCATGTGGAATTTAAGAAGCAAAGCAGATGAATATAGGGAAATTAAAAAAAAAAAAAGAGAGAGAAGCAACCCAATAAAAAACTTTTAATGATAGAGGAAAAATTAAAGGTTGATGGAGGGAGGTGAGTGGGGGAAGGGTTAAATGAGTGATGGGTATTAAGGAAGATAATTGTGGTGATGATCACTGGGTATTGTACGCTAGGGATGAATCATTAAACTCTACTCCTGAAACCACTGTTATGCTATATGCTCTCTAACTAGAATTTAAATAAAACTTGGGGGGAAGGGAGTCAAAAAGTTATTCTTCTACTTCCTGAAAGCTTTTATACAAGAATGATAGTATTTTTTCTTTAAATGTATGACAGAATTCATGAAGGAAGACACTTACTTTTGGAAATCTCTTTTTGAAAATCTATTTTGAATAAAAATTCAATATGTGCATATGTGTGTGTGTACACACAAGGTTGTAAATGGATTGTTTTGTTCTTGTATCAGTAATTTCAATAAGTTATATTGTCCATTTTGTCAAATTTGTCAAGGTTTTTACATCAAATTCTATCACTCTTTCTACTTCTATAGAATCTATAGCAATAACCTTTCCTTCATTCCTGGTATTAATAATTCATGATTTTCTCCATTTTTTTCATAAATAAATTTTGTGAATTATTTTAATGTAAATTTTGGCTTTATTGACTTTTCTGTTGCTTATCTGTTTTATTTGCATGACTATTCTCTCTTATTTTTATTTACTTTGGTTCTGAACTGCTATTTCATTTTACATTCCTTAAAGTGAAAGCTGAGATCATTAAAATTTAGACATTTGTTTATTTCTACACTAAGCATTTAAAGATATTAATTTCCTTCTAAGCACTGCTTTTGCTGCATTCCATACTTTTATAATCCACTTCAGTTATAATTAAATTCAATGTCTTTCCATTCATTGTTCAAATAATTCCTATTTTTATTTTTTTGTCCAGTTTCTCTATAACTTCAGGAGTGAATAGTATTAGTCAATTTGCTTCATATATTTTGAAACACATAATTATTTATGCTTGGTATTTTAAAATAATTCACTTTTTTATCATTATGAAATATCCTCAATCATTTCTGATAATGCTCTGTATTTTGATATTAATATCCAAATATGGACTTCCAATGTTTACTGTTTGCATGTTATATCTCTATTTCCACAGATATTTTTCAAATGTCTGTGTTCCTACATTGATGTGCATCTCTAGTAAATTGCATAGAGCTGGGTCTCACTGTTTTAATCATTCTGATAGTACCTATTAAATCAAGTGTATAGTCCAGTAGCATTTAATGTGATCATTCCTATATTTGGATTTAGGAACACTTTTTTCCTATTTTGTTTCTGTTTGTCCTCTTTGGTTTTCATCCTTCTTTATTTTTTTTCCCTATATCAACACGGATTATTTGAATATATTTTTTCATTCTTTTAAACTTTTCTATTAGCTTTTACTTATGCCTCTGTATTGTTTTCAGTGTTGGCTCTAGAGTTTTTGCCATGTACTCTTAACTATTTAAATTTTAACTAGGGTAACATTTTTATTATTAAAATGAGCAAACCTAAATATATATACATATTTTTTCCCCTCTAAGGATATCTTTTATTTGAGTGGGTAATATAATTTTTGGTTGTTCTATATTGACTTCCTTTTCTTTTTCTTTTTTTAAGATTTTATTTATTTATTTGACAGAGAGAGATCACAAGTAGGCAGAGAGACAGGCAGAGAGAGAGGGGGAAGCATGTTCCCTGCTGAGCAGAGAGCCCGATGCGGGGCTTGATCCCAGGACCCTGAGATCATGACCTGAGCCGAAGGCAGAGGCTTTAACCCATTGAGCCACCCAGGTGCCGCAATTGACTTATTTTCTAAAAGAATATGTAAATTTGTGTTATATAGCAAATAAGTAATTAATGTATGAGTAAAAAGTGTTGTAAATAAAATACAGTTAAGATAGAAATTGATTTTTAAGTCAAAATTACTGTAATATAATTTAAGATAGCAAAAGTACTCTTTTTGAAATATAACCTTTATTTGGGAATATTTTACTTGACTATATTTAAATTCATTTAATCCTCTGTTGACTTTTATGAATTATTTATTCATTGCTTTTAATTGTCTACTTAATAATGGATCATGATTTTATAATATAATTGTAACAAAATTGAATATACCAATTACTATCTTTTTGAAAGTAGACCATTGATGAAATTATTTTTTAACATTTATTTATTTATTTTAGAAGGAAAGAAAGAGAGGGTGAGTGGGGGGAAGGGCAGAGGGAGAGGAAGAGAAATCCTTAAGCAGACTCCTGGCTGAGCGTGGAGCCCAACGTTGGGCTCAATCCCAGGACCCTGGGATCATGACCCAAGCTGAAATCAAGAGTGAGACGCTTAACTAACTAAGTCACCCAGGAGCCTCACTGAAATTATTTTATATACCTTACTGTACAACAACAACAAAAAAGTCCAGTTTGGGGCGCCTGGGTAGGCTCAGTTGGTTAAGCAGCTGCCTTCAGCTCAGGTCATGATCCCGGGGTCCTGGGATCCAGCCCTGCATCCAGCTCCCTGCTCAGCGGAGAGCCTGCTTCTCCCTCTCCCTCTGCCTGCCGCTCTGCCTACTTGCTCTCTCTCTCTCTCTCTGTCAAATAAATAAATAAAATCTTTAAAAAAAGTCCAGTTTGTTTCAAGCATCTGAATTGAAAATCGAATACATATTAATCACATCTTTAATTCAACAAAATCACTTTGGACTAAGAGCTATGTCTCATGTTCTCTGTTAAGTATTAAAAATAGAACACTAATGAAGTATTTGTTTCTGACCCATATGGTTTTCAATATAGTGGGGATCACAGATAAGCATAAAATAATCAATTTTTATATAGGAGAAGTTAGGCTACATGCAGGAAGAGTATATAATCTACACTGAAGAAATTGGAATATTTTAAACTCTATGTAAGAAACATAGCTAGATAATAAATTAGCTGGGGAAGTAATAATATCATTTCTTGCATAAGGAGGTCTCCATAGATGGAGACATTTTCTGAAGTGTCTCTGTCCTAGTATTAACATTCAATGAGACTCTCAACCCTAGCAGCTTTATTTATCTAGCAAATTATGTTCAGAGATTTTGTTTGTTTGCTTTTAAAAATAAATGAGACATTTCTTTGTTACTTAGATTATGCAAAAAAACTAGAGAAAACTAGAGAAAAAATAGATTCTTAATATAAACAGAAAAAAATGATTTTTTGTGTTTATATTTAATTTAATACTCACTCATTTTGAAAAATATTTCTGTTCTGATTTGTTTTGAAAATAGATTCAGTATGTGAACTAAAATAGTGCTTATTAGCATAGCATTAATATTTACCAACATAGACATAAAAATATGTTTTCCTTTAGGGATTATGTTTTATCATGCTGAGATATCTAATTTCTGAATTTTTTTAGTGTTTAAGGTTTGAAATTGAACTTTTGTTGCTGTTATTTGCTTGTCCTTGTTCATTTTATTTTATTGATATTTACTAAGAGGCATTTTTTTAAGATGCATTTTAGATCAGCTACTCTAACATCTCTTATCTTTTTCTTAACTAGAGAACTTATTTTAAAATAAATTATATTCCCATAACTCATCAGGTTTTAGTCATTTTGTCAGATTCATTATTTCTATAGACCATATTCCTCCTTCCTTTCTACGAAAACTTCCTAGTTTTTTCCCTTAAAGAAAAGTGGTGTTTTTGGATAGCTGCAAATAGCAGGTTTTGGTTTATTGTTTGGTTTCATCTTTTGTTTTTTAAATGAAATTGTGCAACCTCTTTCTTGGAACGTCTTCATCTACCTGTCTGGAACAACTGAACACCGATTGACTTACTCCTTCCTTAGGAGGCTAGCACCACTAAACTTATTTATATGTTTAACAGAAATAAACAAACAAACAAAACCCAGAGACTTTATAGATTTTTCAACCATCAGCTCTTCTTTTAAAGCTAAGCTTTTATTTCTTGCACCAGTAGATTGAAATCCTTGTCCCCTGTCCTCTTGTCATTATTAACATTGTGTAATTTTATTTGGTTAGAAGAAATCCATATATTGCAATAAAAGGATGGAAAATGGAAAAAAAATTCAATAGTACCACAAGGTTAACCCTCAGCTAGAAGGTCCTAAAGTTTTCAATACCTGTCATTATAACACATTTGATATGAGGTTTATAATATGATAATAATATCGGTGTTTTAGGATATCAGATATCATTTGCACCCTGTCTGCCTTTCCCACTGCATTCCTGTTCTCATCATCTTGAAATCTAGATTTATTCCTAAGTAAACTGACTTCGGTTCTCAGAACATGAAAAATTAATTCATTGTTGTTTCTGTGTTTTTGTGCCTTATTCCCAACCTGCTTTTTTGTCTAGTGAAAATATACTCCTGTTTTAATCCTCTATTCAATGGTCACCTTCCTTATGATGTTTTATTTAAATTCCAAGCAGACTCTCCCTCCGCATTATTTTTTATTCCCCTTGCTCCTTACAGAGTGCAATTCTGAGTGGCCACTATATCGCAATCCTACTTTTTTTCTTCATTCACAACTAACTTAGTAAAAAGCAGGAAGATATCCTTTAATACTGATGAAGCAGATTGGAGACACAGCTCTGGCTACAGAGTCAATGAGCTGGTGATTTCTTTCGTGTGATACATTCTTTCAAAGGGTCACTGACAAAGCCAGTTATGCAAAACGTCTTGGCCAGGGAGAGTCACCATGGTAAACTTGAAACCAAGGGCAAGCTAATATATTCCACTTTATCTGCAGCAGCAGAATTTAAAAGAGAGAGGGCCTAGGAGGACAAGCCCAAGCAGAGTTTTTCCTTCTCCAACAATCAAGTAAGTCAAAGTAGAGGAATTCGCAACTCCCTCCCCCCTCCGTGGAAATTAGGAACTACAAAGAATGGGGAATACAAACTCAGTCCTAACACTCCACACCATTGACAAGATCTGCTAGGTGGAGATTTAAGATTAGGAAGGGCAAAAGTTCAACAGCTTGAAATACAGCAGACTTTCATCCACTATGAGAGGCCAAGGCAGCTTATAAAAGCTGAGGATGTCCATGCAGGACAATTTCCATCTCTCCATCTGGCTCTTGGAGGGTAGAGCTGAGCTAGGATGGGCGGAATGAGGCAGCTCTTGTCACAAAGTATCATTTCATTTCATTCTCGGAAACCTACATGGGAGCCTCCAAGGGTTTTTGCTGAAAGACAGCTAAATCCTATGGAGTTTATATAAATAGACAAAAATGTTTCTTTCTGCAAACCTCACTCATCTTAATTGTGTCCTTTGACAACTGGTCAGGAACTAGGGCCTGGATGCTGCATAGTTTGTCTAGGTCATTTGCTACACCACCCACAGCTAACTAATACCTATGTGCACACCCTTGTATACATAGCAGGCAACATACCTTATTTCTTCTACAAGGGCCTGTACTCGCCTTGACTCTTCCCAAACACTGTGGCTACTTATGTGTGTGTGCTAGCAGGTGTGTCTTCTGCTGTGGTACCTTGGAGACTTTGGAGACTTTGGTAGAGGGGACAGGAAGGTCTGTGGCTGAAAGAGTATGAAGAGCTTACGGATGAGTGTCCTAAATAGTGCATATGGACATCTGGAGTTATTTCACCAATACTATGCTTTTAAATTCTCTGAAGCAATAGTCTTTGAGCATTGGGCACTGGGCAGGGCTCTGTGCTGGACATGGGCGTCATACATAAAATGCAACGGAATGAGTATGTCTCCCATAAATTCATACGTCAAAATTTAATCTCCAATGTCATAGTGTTAGGAGGCAGGGTCTTTGGGAGGTGATTAGGTCATGAGGGAGGAGCCCTCAAGAAAGGAATTAGTGTCCTTAGAGAAGGACCTTCAAGAGCTCTGTTGTCCCTTCTGCCTTGTGAGGCCATCACAAGAAGATTTCTGTGAACAAGGAAGTGGGCCCTAACCAGACACTAAATCAGCTAGCACCCTGATCTCAGACTTCCCAGCCTTCAGGATTATGAGAAATAAATTTCTATGGTTTATAAACCTTAGTCTGTGGTAGTCTGTTCTTGCAGACTGGACTGAATAGATAGGGTCACACAGTGAATAATCTCTGCCCTTATGAAATATTTGTCCAAGTGGAAATACCAATATTTTAAAAATCTTTCCCGTTGTTTTGTTTTTTTTTTTTCTTTTTCAGTGGTGCAAAGTGCATGAAAGAAAGTAAAGTGATATGAGAGAAAATAATGAAAAGATGAATTCAGTTGGGAATCCAGAGGATACCACTCTAGCAAATTACGTTTTATATTGAGACATTAGACATGAGACACGAATGGAGGTCAGTCAGTCTACAGATAGAGGGAACAAGGAGAAGCACAACCAAAGACAATAGGTAGCCCACCAGAGGCATGAAAAAAACGAGATGTTTTAGAATAATCTTGAGTGTAGAATGTGAAAGTAAAAGTACTGAAGAAACATGGACTTAAAAGAGAGTTAAACAAATTTGTGGTGTATAGTCACGGACCAATATTCTTTAAAGGTTCTGGTTATTACATGCATTGAATATTGTATGGATTCCACAAACTTTAGGTGAAAACTGTCCCATCATTACTCTTATTCTTTCGGCCAATTCTTCCTTCAGAAAAACCACCCTGAAAATAGTAACATTAGTTTTGAGGGAGCTTTATTTATTATTGTAGAAATGATAAACTGAGCGTTCAGTCTTTAAAACAAATGCAAGAATAGGAAAAACTCTGCCAGATTTCTTGAGGAAGGAGAGTATTCTTAAAGAGTTGGACTTAATATTGAATTTTTAGGAAGTAAATGTAATGAGTGTTTATATAAGTTTGGGAAGGGTCTTCAATGCAAATTGAGAGAGAAAGGAAACACAAATGTCTATTCAATAGACACAAAAAGGAATGAAGCTGAAATTATTCAATTGTTTTGGTAGCATCATTTTATATTTTATTTTTTATGTGTATAAGCAGTTTATTCAGTTCATTATAGTGGGCAAGTTCTCAGCTAAATCCCTGGGTAATGCAGAAGCCAGTAGGTTACATGGGGCTGGGCATCAGGCAAGGAGGGAGGACCAAGGTTTCAGACTCAGACCGGGGCAGAGCCCCTGAGCCGCGAGTGGGCTAATGTCTTAACCAATGCTTTCTTCTCACAGCTGAGCATTCTGCAAGCCATGTCTTCAACATTCCATCATTTCAGTGATGTCAAGGGAACAGATATTAAAGAAATAGAGCCTGTGTTCTGGTGCACCTCAACTGTTTTTACTCTGCAAGTCACACTCTAGCATGCACACAAGAATTTTAGAATACTTTAGTAACAATGGGTCAGAGTGATGATGTCTCCATATTTCTTCCTCAGTGCCTCCTTCTCTGTTTTCCTTCTCAGCTGAATTCCCATCCTTAAGCTACCCATGCATACAATGAAAGTCTCACGTACACAACATACACAAGTCTCTCGGAGGACAAAACTTTCTCCCAAGCAGCATCTGGTGCAGTATATGACATCGAAGAAAGGCAGTGTCTCTGGGTATAGCTATCCTTTGAGAAAAGAGTCATCCACTCTTGGCCAAAGCCTATGTGAAAGCATAATTTAGTGGACAGATTTAGAAAGTAGAATGGATGAAAATGGGAAACAAACTCCTAAGAGCTGTCATCTCTGGGGACTGGGCCGGTTAATGACCAGTTCACAGATGGTCTCACTTGAAAGCTTCCAAATTATTGTGTTTTGGTAGCATCAGTTAAAAACAAAACCAAGAAACCAACCAAAAATATCAGGAATTAGAATATAATACACTTCTTACTTTTTTAGATTTACTTATTTAACTTAACACTAAAGACTGACTAATGGCTAGTTAACAAACTTGTTGGGGAAACTCTGGAGAAAATAACTTACCTTTTCTTTGAACTATTAGAGGCCATCAGTGCAGAGAAAAATTCTAATTCTGCTGACACAGAAAGTAAGAGGGAACAGGATGTCAATGTCACGGTCTTTTTTTTTTTTTTTTTAGAAGAAATATTGGGCACAAGGAAAAGGGTAAGGTTTCAGAGGTTAACTCCGGTCTTTGCTATTGGCAGATGGTTAACTAACTCTATGCAACTGAAATGATCAGGTAGAAAGAGCATGACTTGACACTGTATCATGGTCAAAAACAGAGAGAATGAGGAATAGTAACATAATCTCTGGTATTGTTTGGGGGAGAGACTTTTGTTTTAGAATGTGGAAGAAAACTTTGAGACCCAGGAATTGACATAGAAGTTGGCACCATAGGACTTCCTGCCAGTTAAGAGTCTTTAGTTTCGCTAAATTGGGAAATGAGGTGAGAAAATGAACTATTCTGAGTATAATCATCCCTCTCCAGGATGAGATGGATGAGAAGTAACTAGACTCGGCTGTGCATCAGAATGAAAAGTACCAGTTAAACTTGTTAGAAATGTCCATGTTCACATATATTATATATAATTATATATATATATATATATATAAATATATATATATATATGTTTATATATAAATTATATATAAACAATTTGCAATCTTATATATACAATCAGAAAAAGTATATATACAATCTCATATATGCAATCAGAAAAAGTATACAAATATGTGAGTACAAACACAGATACATATCATGCATCATATATTTATACACTCACACACACACAGAGTCTATCTTCATTTTCCATGGATTCTGTATTAGTGAATTCAGCTACTCACTAAAATTGATGTGTAACCCTGGAAACCAATACTCCCAGTATTTTCACGGCCATTCTCAAACACTTGCATTGCAGCAAAAAGGGGAATCAAATGCACATTCCCACCCAAGCTCCAACCAAGTCACAAGCTGCCTTTTTGAGGTAGCTCTCATGTGTTAAGTGTCATTTTTTGCTTCCTCGTTAGTGCCATGTCTTTCATATTTTTGTGCTTTTTGTTGGTTATTTTGTGACATAAACAATGTTTAATGTTTAAAATGGCTTCCTAGGATACTGCTGAGGTGCTATGCGGGCTTCCCAAGCACAAGAAGTCTTGTGAGACATGTTATAGAGAAAACAGTTGTGTTAGGTAAGCTTCATTAAAGCACGAATTACAGCGCTCGACATAAGTTCAATGTTAATGAATTGAAGGTATAGCTTCAACAAGGCGTCTTTAAACAGATACATAAAACAAGGTCATGCGTTGATCACTTGGCTATGATGCTGTGCCTCAGCACAGCCTCCAAAACTATTAATCTACTATCAAAATGACTTCTATTTTCTCTGGCATCTTTGTCTCCCTGGTTAAGCAAACTTAAAACTAGATACTTTTCTTCAGGTATTCACTTTGATTCCTGCATAAATGTTGATATGAAATAAGCCAAGCCACAATTACTGTTTTAAAGAATTGCTCTCTTGTCCCCTCCTTCCTACCCCTTCTGATTTCCTGGGAAAGGCAGTGCTCAAGATATCCTCAAGTTGAAATACTTTTGAATAAAGTTGATCGGGATCCCCACAGGGATGTTTTAATTATAGGTTTCTTGTGCTGTCTTTTGTGTACTAGAAGGGAAAAAGAGAACAATGATGGTGATAAAAATGAAACAGCAGATTTGGGATCTATCAGGAAAAAGGGTCTAGTCATAACATGAAAGAAAAAGCCTGATAAAAGTATAAGGTTAGTTAACACTTTCATTCCCCAGAAAATCGTGGTGATAACTTTTGGGATCTACTCTCTTAACGGCTTTCAAGTATTTAATACAATATTGTTAAATATATTCACCATGTTGTACATTAGATCTCAGAACTCATTCATCTTCTCTAGTTGAGGTTTTGTACCTTTTGGTCAACATTTCCCCATTTCTCCCATCCCTCAGGCTGGTAACCACCATTCTACTCTCTATTTCTAAGACTTCAGCTTTCTAAAATTTCACATATAAATAAGAAAATACAATAGTTGTCGTTCTCTGTCTAGAAAGTGTAGATCCTTATTTCTGGTTCAGCTAAAACTGTATGTTGATTCTGCCTATTATATTTTTGAGTAAAATATTCCCCAGGAAAATACCTATGAATTTTGTTGTTGTTTTGTTTTGTTGTTTAAGGATTCTGGGACATTAAGCTGGTCTCTGAAATTTGGCTGAAATCTTCCTAAAGGGGCAAATCTGGTAAATATATCTCATCTTTGCTAAGCTTTACAGAAGCGTAGTGAGCTAGAACAGACAGAGGGAAAGACAGTCCAAGAAGTGCCCAGAAAAGGCCTTAATGTGCCATAAAATAAGGGAGAAGTGATCTACCCCTCCTGAAAATCACTTACAAGTAGTGGTCGAGCCACAAAATTATGGACAAGGAACACCATTCATTCATTTGACACATATTAACGAGTCCTACATTTATTCACCAATTGTCTTATTTGTTCCAGCCACAAACTCCTTACCGGAAATATAAAGCCTGTATGATTTTTGCAGTTTAATGAAATCAACATACAAATTATTATTGATGGATTGGTCATAATGATGATTATATCCTCCACGCATCCTATATATCCTCTATAATTAATATTGTGTGGATATTCTTTTTTTTTTTTTTTTAAAGATTTTATTTATTTGACAGCGAGAAACATAGCGAGAGAGGGAACACAAGCTGAGGGAATGGTAGCGGGAGAAGCAGGCTTCCTGCAGAGCAGAGAGCCCGATGTGGGGCTCGATCCCAGGTCCCTGGGATCTGACCTGGGCCGAAGGCAGACGCTTAACGACTGAGCCACCCAGGCGCCCCTTGTGTGGATATTCTTTAGACAGAGATGATTCACAGTTATTCACGAGAAATAGATAGGCATCCTCCTGGAAAGCGTAATATTTTTAAGTCTTTTATGTACTTGTAAGATGTTTGTTCAACACATCATTCAAAAATAAAAACACTGCAAGCATGGAACACAGTTTATCTAGATTAATTCTTGATAGACATTTATATGTGACTCTATAAAATGAGTTATATTTTGAAAAGAAAAAGGAACAATGAAATTCAAGGCAGGGTGATAAAAACACTATATGCAAATATGAGTATGTGCACACATACATATATGAATTTTCAGGAAAAAAATCTGAGGAAAAGGCCAAGCTGTGTATATCTGTGTGTATATAGCTTTTTGCCTCTCCATATAATTATGTAATGATTAATTTTATACATAAACATGTATTTGCTTTAAATCAGAACCAGTATGTTATAAAATGAAAGTGGGCTTTGGTAAACTCTAACTCCAAATCCCTTATGATCCAAGCTTTTTTTTTGTTGTTGTTGTTGTTCCAGCATATTATTGCACATAGAGTTGATGATGGTCATTTAATATTTTTTTAATATGGTTAATGGTATTGTGTAAAAGGAAAAATGATATAAAAAATAAGTAGGTCTTCCATGAAACTTTTTTTAATCATTTATTCTGTGTTTTGTTTTCGTTAAAATTCTCTACTAATGTTACTCAGTAGAGACTCAGAGGCAACATAATCACATACAAAATGACTTACTATGAACCATATGATCCCTGTACTTCCTGCATACATAATGGTCTTCCCCACTTTGCAAGCCTAATCATTTCATCAGCATGGACTCTTTTCAAAATTACCTGTTTACACTAATGACTATTGAGCCACAAAGGCACATTCCCTTAAGGTGACCCTAAGTCCTCACAGCCAAAGAAGAAAAATAAGTGTGAGATGGCACTAGTGGGAACTAATGAATGCTTATCTAGACACCCTGGAAACATCAACATCATGACGCTACTTATTAGATAGACCCCATGACATCAAAATGACACTAATAATAGCCCTAACCTATATAGAACTTTTTTTTTAAGTTGATATGAATGCATTATATAAAGAATGGCTAAATTCCTATTGGAGTAAAGTTGCAGTTACATCGTGAAGAATTAATCTGTGATTACCTGTTCGGTTTTCCTCTTGCTTTCTATTCTCACTGCAACTCAAATCCTGATGTATCTGCCTGTCCTAACCCACACTTCTATGCCAGATCAAAGATTCAAAGAAAAACATGGCCCACTGAATTTCTGAGAGAGAAATATTTATATTTTGGAAAGATATTTCTTCCAGACACCAAATGTGACTTAATTTGGGAAAAAAAGATGAATCATTGAAAGAGTGCATCAGAGTGGAGAGAAAGACCTACTGAGTCAGGAAGCTGTAGGAGCTGATATATAGTGGACATATTTTCCATCAATGAGCTCCACTTAGCTAGAGGCTAGACTTGCAACCAAGAGGCCTCTGGTAGACCCCTATAGACAATATCCCATACAAGAGTCACACAAGCTACAGGCATTACCCCTCTCCAACAGTAAGTGATATTCATGGGAGACAGGCGTGGGATTGCTGTTCTAAAGGAAACCAGAAGAAATGTTCCCTGTTGGTTAGAAAATAGAATAAATAATACACTGATAAGGAAAAAACAATAATGTGAAAAAAAATGATAAGATTGGTGAACCCTAACTAATGTCATCAAAGAGAAAGGGAAGAGCATAAATAAGCAAAATTAGAAATATCAAGGAAAAAACAACTACAGACACAAAAGAAATTCTTAAAAATCAAACTTATCTTAATACAATTCAAAATACTTAAAACTGAAGAACTTAAAAGGATTGTTTCTAGAAAAATACATTTTTTTTTTTTTAAAGATTTTATTTATTTGACAGAGAGAAACACAGCGAGAGAGGGAACACAAGCAGAGGGAATGGTAGTGGGAGAAGCAGACTTCCTGCTGAGCAAGGAGCCTGATGCGGGGCTTGATCCCAGGACCCTGGGGTCATGACCTGAGCCGAAGGCAGACGCCTAACGACTGAGCCACCCAGGCGCCCCTAGAAAAATACATTCTTATCTCTAAAAAATACAACTCAACTACGCTCTAATAGAGTAAATGAAAAAGAAAAGATTAAGTATATGCATCCACATGAAAAGATAAAGCAGAATGAATAATGGATAGAATTAATACCAAAATTTTGCATAAGGCAATGATTGCACATCGTACTGCTAAATATTACAATTAAACACATTAGACCTACATAGCTATGCAGCAGATATGAGGGCAACTTTTCCTACAGCAGGAGGTGGGAGTATAATAGAAACACAACAACAACAGAAGATTTTCATGACTTCATTCACTCCAGTGTGATTCAAGAGGACAAGAACAAAAATTAATAAAGACAGACTAGAAAATCTAGGGAAACTTATTGATAATGTGGATCTAAAAGATTATATGTGTGTATACTATAACTATCAGGAAAAAAATCACAAATAAAAATAAATGTTATATAGTAGTTACAGCAATATGTTCTAATTCTTTTGCAGTAGACTTGGAAATTAATTTTAAAAACACAGAAATCAAACACTGGCTTGCATCTGGAATTTTTATAACTTGATTTTTAAGCAGCTGTTCTATTATGTCAAATGAAGAATGCAAACCACATTTTAATGCTTTCTAGAAAAGAGAGGTAATTGAAATACTAATAGCAGATACTTTGAGATGCAGATACACTGAAGCTCAGAGAAAATTCTATATCTTATATGGTTATATCAGTAAAAAGTAAAGAGTTAAAATCATCTGATTAAGTATGCAACTCAAATTATTGAAAACAAAGAACAAATATATGAATGGGAATAAGACTGACAAAATAGTAAATATAAATGAAGAACTTAATGAGTTAGGAAAGAGTGTGATACTTAAGAACTAGCAATCTAGATTATATGAAAACTAAGATGGATAAATCTTAGCTAACCGTCATGAAAAAGTAGTGAGGATTTATACACAAATTTAGAAAATATATAGATGAAAATAATTACATAACTGAATATTTTTTAAATATAAATTATAATTTTAGGGGCACTAGGGTGGCTCTGTGGATTAAAGCCTCTACCTTCAGCTCAGGTCACATCTCAGGGTCCTGGGATCAAGCCCCGCATGGAGCTCTCTGCTCAGCAGGAGCCTGCTTCCTCCTCTCTCTGCTTACTTGTGATCTTTCTCTCTCTGTCAAATAAATAAATAAAATCTTTAAAAAATAAGATAAAATATAAATTATTATTTTGACCTACTCTATAGCAGTGAGAATATAGATTCAATGCCAGCATGTTTATAAATTTTCTTGACAACATACTTAATATTAGAAGGTAAATATAAGTATCTTTAGAAAGAGAACTTCTCAAAAGTACTAGGTCTTGGGTTTTGAATGATTATAACTTTACATTTTATTTTTACTTTACTTCCAATTGAGATATAATAGGTTTAAAAAGGATTCCTACATCTGAAAATCATTTATACTTCCATATATAAATATATTTCCCTTTTAGAATATGTAAATCAATTTTGGCATGAAATATCAAGATATAATTTCAAAGTATCTGGATTTTTCAAGGGTTGTTGCTGAAGTGCTCACAAAACCAAGAACAAATGGGAATTTTAATGATTCAGAGATTCCAAAGAGCATAGTACAAAAGGAAGATTGTCTTTTTTCAAACGTTTTACTCTATGTTTCACCCTTGTCGCACATACGTGCATGGCCATTTACTGGATTGGGAGAGGTTTCCAATCACCATGTCAAGTCGTGGGATCTGCTATTACAATCCTGGAGTTTAAAACAATGTTTCTTAAATCATCTGTTACTCAGGTTTGGCACTGAGATTTTGCTTACTACTTATTTTGTGATGTAGAACACCCAGTAGAATTAGAAAATCTCTACAGATTCTGGACCAACTGTTTCTACTGTATTTCCTCTTGTGCACCAGTGGCTATGCCTGTAACAGAAAATGGTTTGGGTTAGTTGTAAAACAGTCTAGAAATATCTACTGCACTCATATGATCAACAGGCACATGTTAAGGATAGATTCCAGGATGTACAAAGCTGGCTCTAAAGATGAAGTACCAATCTAAAGAATGAATGACATTCAGAATTTATCAAAATGAAGTAAAAACAAGCATCCTATCAATTGGAATCACTATGCCTTGTCATATTGGCGTTTGTTGTCGGTGAAAGCCAGCAGTATTGTCATTTTCATAGTGTTATGCAAAATATGCCTCCAAATGATAAAGTAATTATAAAAATCCCCATGCACAATTGTTCATGAGAGCAAATTAGAAGTCATCTGTGGTTGTGGTACATCAATAATTGATGACCTAAGACGTGTGCTGAGCCTTAGGATGACTGGTTACACTAAGACACTGCAAAATTACTCCTTGAGAGTAAGGCTATGCTCAGAACAGAACTATTTAGAATTGGCAGAAGAGCAATTTCTATCACTACAGAGGCAACATGCTAACTAATTATATCCACAGTTACCCTTTTCCAATGTTCAATATAATTACTAGTATCCTTAGAGGTTCTTTTCAAACTATGTACCTTTTTTTTAAAAAATATTTTATGTATTTATTTGACAGAGAGAGACACAGCAAGAGAGGGAACACAAGCAGGGGGAGTGGGAGGAGAGAAAGAGGTTTCCCAAGGAGCAGGGAGCCCGATGCAGGGCTCAACCCCTGGACCCCAGGATCATGACCTGAGCCGACTGAGCCACCCAGGCATCCCCAAACTATGTACCTTTTATCATGTCATCTAATATTTGGGATGGAGTCTTTTTAAAAGCTATTTTTTAGAAGAGGTGATATATTGTTTAAACATTTATATAGCTTAAAATAAAAATAATATAAACTAGTATAGAGTGAAAACTCTTTCCCCTATCCACTTTTTTATTAATCCCGTACCTACTCTTTAAACCCTGAAGGGAACAAGTTTTTAAGTTTCAGGAATTTTTTCTAATGTTTTTTTATACAGATGAGAAAAGTTTTTATTTTCTTCCTTTGTTCACAATAGGCAGTTGTATTATTTGTGCTGTTCAACATCATATTTTTCCACTTAGCAATATATCCTGGAAATATTTCTAAGTAGATCTTTCTCATTGCTTTTGTATTGCTATTGAATATTCCAATAAGTGATTATAGCATAGATTATTTTAGAAGATCCCCAAAGGTAAGCATTGTCTTAAGTTTTTAAATTCCGGTTAATTAATATGTAGCATAATATTGATTTCAGGAGAATTTAGTGATTAATCATTTACATGCAACACCCAGTGCTCATCACAAAGGCCCTCCTTAATGCCCATCACCCCTTTAACCCATCCCCTGCCCACCTCTCCTCCAGCAACTCTGTTTGTTCTCCATAGTTAAGGGTCTGTTTTTATGGTTACCTCTTTTAGTTAATTTATTTTTATTTTGTTCCTTTTTTTTGTTTCTTACTGCAAAGAATGTTGTAACAAATAAGGATATACAAACACAGGATAGCTTGCAGAAGAAACTTGCAGAATCAAAGGGAAATTTTAATTTAATTTAATTTTAATTTTAATGAATGAAAAATTCCCCACATTGAGGTTTATGTCATTTTGATTCCCAAAAGCCATGTTTGAGAGTGTCTGATTTTCCATGACTTCACAAATAGAATATACTGCCAACATTTGGATGTCTGCTAACCACATAGGTAAAAAATGGTCTCTCCTTGCAGTTTTAATTTATATTTGTTGTATTATGAGTGAGGTTGAATACCTACTCAATGTTTTACTACCATTTACATATTTTTAAGACTTGTCTATTTATCTCCTTTATGTGATTTTTACTAATGGGATGTGTGCTCTGCTCTTACTGATGTCTAAGAGCCATTTGTATCTGAAAAATTAACTTTATTGTGATATATGCTTTAAATTTTTTTCCTAGTGTGATATTTGTTTCTGATTGCTGTCTTTTTCTAAAGCTCATGTGGAAATTATGTAATTTTCTGTAGTCAAATATATGAATATTTTGTTATTTCTGTTTTTTTGTAATGTTTAGTAATACCAGAGCCACTCCAATTTATTTAACAATTTACATAGCATTAGATTTTATGGTTTTATTTTCTAATATATTTGTTTTTATGCAACCAGATTTAAAATCATTTGTACATTTAAAATCATCTGTACATCTGTGTCACCACTGATTTGAGATTCTAACTTACTATATACTAAATTACTATAAGTCTTTGGGTCTGTTTTTGGAATTTGTATTTTGTTAAAATGCCATCTATTCATTTGTTTGTACCATGTAATACTAAACTGGATGAGGACATCCTACCCCTTTTGCTGTACTATTTTAGAGGATTTTTATAGTATTTTTGTTTACTTTTCTTATAAATTTTAAAATTGCCTAATTTCAGAAATGTATTTAGTTACATCTGAATGTATTAATAAAGAACTAAATGACTTTTTTAAAAAAGATTTTATTTATTTATTTGACAGAGATAGATCACAAGTAGGCAGAGAGGCAAGCAGAGAGAGAGGGGGAAGCAGGCTGCTGAGCAGAGAGCCCGATGTGGGGCTTAATCCCAGGATCCTGAGATCATGACCTGAGTTGAAGGCAGAGGCTTTAACCCATTGAGCCACCCAGGCGCCCCTTAAATTTAATTTTCTGTTATTCAGAGGTGTACTAGAGTTAATTCTTTTTGTTTGCTTCAATTTTTTTGTTTAAATTCTAGTAAGTTAAAATAAAGTATAATATTCATTTCAGGAGTAGAATTTAGTGATTTATCACTTACGTACAACACCCAGTGCCCTCCTTAATATCCAACTCATTTTGCCCATCCCCTGCCCACCTCCCAAGTGAATTCTTATGTAATCTAGAACATTTCTTGTTAAGTTTATGTCTGGATGTAAGTTATGTCTAGATGTCTTAGCTTTCAGTGTTTTCCTCTATTACATTTTCAAATTAAGTTTATATGGGAGAGTTAATGATGTCTGCATAATAATTTTATACTCCAGTAATTTACCGAATTTATTTTTAGTCACAATTTTTAACTGATCCTCTTAGAGTAGATAAATAAAACAATATTTAAAATTTGATATTGGTAAGTGCTTAGATATGATAGTTTTAAAACCTTTCTCCACTTTTATACACATCACATCATTCTACTAGACAAAAGTCTATAAGTCATCATCTCCAATATTAAATATAGAAACATGTTGGTTATTCTTTTGTTCCTGATGTTAGTGGGACTGCCTAAAATTAAGCCAATTAAATATGATTTTGACTTAAGGACTAATACAGACGTACATAGAAAGGCACACACAGATATTTGCATTTATATATGTAAAAAGTATATGTATGTGTTTGTATTGTGTAGATATAAATATAAACATAACTACATGATGTGTAATTTAGATTGCATATACATGTATATATGTATTTAGGTGTACATATGCACACACCTACATGAATACGTATATACACACTTGTCCATATGTATACATTTATGCATACATATCTACCCATAGACACACATACATATAATGCAGAGAATTATTTGCTAATTCTAGTTTACTTAAGGGCTTTATTTTTAAATTAAGTTGTATTCTGATTTTTGCCAAATTACTAACTGTCTATTCAGAAAATTCATACTTTTAGTCCTCAGATCCATTATTATTATAAACCATGTTTAAATATTTCCTCATATTTAATCCCTCTTAAAGCATGAATCTCTATACTTTCACGTTACGTAGGGTACTCATGTGTATATTTACAAATGATACTGATATTGATCTGTGGTTGCTACCTCTGCCAATCTTTGTCAGGTTTTGGCACTGTAGCAAGGCTGCTATTTTTTCTTACAGCCCTCATTCACTTCTCCTTTGAGAAGTTGACAGCTCTCCACTAAGCATTTTTCTGGGGCCTATTAACCCTTTAAGAAAAGGCTTATGCCTCTAAGTTCTAGGCAACATTCATAAACACTAACTCTTATTTCTCTAGCACTGAATACTCTTACATAACCATACTTTTTTTGTGAAGTTATAAAAATAAATTTTTATTTATTCAAGAGATACTATTAAAGCTTTAAAATAGGGGCGCCTGGGTGACTCAGTGAGTTAAAGCCTCTGCCTTCGGCTCAGGTCATGATCTCAGGATCCTGGGATCGAGCTCTGCATTGGGCTCTCTGCTCAGCAGGGAGCCTGCTTCCTCCTCTCTCTCAGCCTGCCTCTCTGCCTACATGTGATTTCCCTCTGTCAAATAAATAAATAAAAAACTTTACAGCTTTAAAATACCTGATATAACTCTGAAATACAATTATTTATTCTATCCAGTTTTGTTTGAAAATGTGCAACATAAAATTTTAAATTAAGGCAAATTGTCCTGTTGACAGTTATTCTCTAAATAATGCCACATTTTTTTTTTTAAATCCTTAGGGTCCAGGGATAAATAGAAGAGGCTTACATTACGCTTCCATGAATGGTCAAGAGTGCAAAATGTTCCAGACTTCCAGCTTGTTTTAAAAAAATCAAACAAAATTCCTAATATAAAATTCCAAGGAAATCTATCTCAGGTCATTCATTTGAAATACTGATTGAGTCATTTGGTATAAAATGATACTCATAATATTTGCTTCTTCATGATATTTGAAAGTAAATGTGATCATTGTTTTATTTTTTTAACATTATATTATGTAAAAATTATACATACAAATTATACAAACACAACATTATCCATTTATCCAGTCACTATTTTCAAAAATTACTAATTATAGCCAATTATCAATATCTTCATTTATATTCTTCCATGATTTCTTATTGAAACAAATCCACATTCATTATCTGAACTTTAAATACTGCAGTACATATCTTTAAATTTATGGACAATTTAAAAATAGCCAGGTTACCATTATTACCACTAAAAAATTAACAATAATTTATTAATATGTCTTAATAATTTAAAATATCCTGCATTAAAATTTCCAATTACATAACCGTTATCCATCATTATTCATTAATATAAATCATTAATATAAAGATTGATTGATTGATTGATTGATTTTAGAAGGAGTGAGAGAATGGCAGAGGGCAGAGGAAGAGGGAAAGACAGTCTCAAACAAACTGTGTACGGAGTGTGGAACCCAACACGATTTCAAGACCCTGAAATCATGACCCAAGCCAAAACCAAGAATTGACCTTTAACAGACTGGGCCACCCAGGGTCCCTAACTGTCACTAATGTTTTAAATATAGCTTATTTTTTTTTAATGTCTAAATCCAAATAATCATTCAATAGAAGGATATAAAATTATTTCTCATTACTTTGCATGGCTGCAGAATTCACTGTTAGTGTGGATGTTTATTCAATCAATTGGGATAACCATTTGTGCTATTTCTGGGCTTTTCTATAAAAAACAGTTCTGCAATGAAGAGCTTTGTTCATTTATCTGTTCATGTATTTGACATTTTATATTTAAGATAAATTCCTTAAAGTGAGATGTTGCATCAAATGAAACAAAAGCTATGCTGGTAAAATTACTCAGCTTTTTTCCTTGGATATGAAACATTGAGATTCCCAGTATTTCGTAAAAGAACTATTTTCTCACTACCTCACCAACAGGGGTTGAGTTTAAACTTTTAAATTTTGGCCAATCCATCAGGTGAGAATTGATATTTAAAAATACTTTTATACTTATTTTTCTTACTATTAAAGGTTGAGCATAATTAGATACTGTTAAGGACCATTTGCATTGCATTTCTTTTTTCTGCAAACTGGCTTTTTACTTCTGTAATTCATGTTTTTAATGCCCCCCCCATTGGGTTGGCAGTATTTGTGTATCTATTTTTAGAAGGCATTTCTATGGTAAGAATATAACTTCTTGTCTGTGATATGTGACAAATGTGTTTTTTCCCAGGTAGATTTCTTATTACCCTGCTTATTATTTATTTTACCATGAACTAAAACAAAAATTATGTTAATTTATCAAATTTACTTATCTTTCCCCTTAGTAGTTCTGGATTTGATATATGGCTAGGATGGTTTATTCTTCATTTCCAGGTATAGTAGATTGTAAAACTGATTACAAGTTTTCACTCCTCTCATTAAAAAAAAAAAAATGAAGGGTGTTTTTCACCCCTTCAAGCTGGGGTGTCTCAGCAACCTGCAATGTAATAGCCAATGAAGCATTGCTAAGAGTGAGGGGTGTAAGCAGAGGCTGCAAAATACTTGCATTTTGGGAGTTACTACCTTCCTGCACTGAGACTCAGCCCAGTTTGGACTAGTTGGCTTGATGTTCAGAGACATGCCACCCCAGCTGACTTTCAGACTTAGAGACAAGGCCATCTGAAGCCAGCCCTTCCCTCCAGTTAACTCATCATCTGACTGCAGACATGTGATGAAGCCAAACTGAAATCGGTGAAGGCCAGCCCAGGAAAGAAAACGTGCCAAGCAGAAAGACGAGCCAAGTGGAATTTATTCATATTTTATGTCAGTTCTTTTATGTTTTTGTTTTATTTTGTTTTGGTTTTTGAATTTAACTCTGACCCACTTGAAATTCATCCATACACAGGAATGGGTTTAATTTTTATTTTATTGTCTATGGTTAATCCTCTATCTCCACATCAATTATTTAAGTCTGTCAATACCTCTACTGATCGGAAATGCAAACACTGTGGCCACATAGACACACAAAATGGGGAAATTAATTTTCTGAATTTTCTATTCTGTTGTTGGCTGATCATTCTACTCACATGCCAATAACACACTACTGTAATTATCTACACTTTAAAATGTATTTTAATATCTGGCAGGACTACTTATTCTCTCCACTCTTTTTTTTAAGTATTTTTCTGTTTCTTTTTTTTTTTCACTTGTTCTTCTAAATAAGCTTTATAATCAAGTTATCTATCTCCAGAAAAAACAACTCTGGTTATTTTAACGGGTAGCATTAAATTATAAATTGCCTCAGGGAGAACTAATACCTCCTGAGCATTTCTATTCAAGAAAATAAACTGTTTTTCTATTTGTTCACATCTCTTTTATGTCACATAGATCTCTGGATAAGGTAATTTTATGATATGTTTTGTACAGGTTTTGGATGTCTTATTCTGGTATGCTTTTGTAAAAAATATGACTCCATTTTCACCACAACAAGATGTTCTATAGACGGAAAATATATGAAAGAGGCAAAAGGCTTTCAATATTTTTTTTACTAAGAAGAAAGAGAAATAATGTAAACCTAAGATAATATAATTTTTGAAATAAAAAGGAGGAATCCACAAGCAATACTCAGATTGAAAAATGATGTTTTATTTAACCTTGGGATGTTCTGACATTGACAAGGGGACAAATGTGTTTTTGGACATCAAGTAGCATCAAAAATGGTGTTGAAATAAACCTTTCTTTTTTTTCTGAGAGATCAAGCACATTCTACAGAACGTAATATTTTCTTAAACTTTTCCAGCCCCAACTGTGTTTATACTCATTAGTCTGTGCTCATATAGTGAAGAAGTTATTAGATAGAATGAATGGCTTTACAATAATGGCTCAGAATATATATTCTACTCTAGTAAGCTTAGATACAAACATTTCCATTTCATACCAGATGGTATAGTCTCAGCCCCATGACAGTAATTATAGATGCATTTTGTACCATTATGGGTAAGCAAACAAGTATTAAACAGCTTCAACAATACATTTGTGACCAAAAAGAAGCATTTCTGTGCTAATGTGTCAGCTATTACACACAGTGCTCATTGCCATTAACAATAAAATTTTGGATTGATGGAACTCCTTAATGTGACAATGCACATGGGAATTATACTACCCATTAATCATGTGTAATGTTAGAATAGAGCAATCCCACATTGAGTTAGTTCTGAATAACATGTTTCTGAAGATATTTTACTTTCATTGTATTTCATGTTTTTAACAGAGAAGACAGCTATATTTTCCATTATTCCCATTAACGACATGTTTTATCTAAAAAATTAATAATAAACTATGTCAAAAGGCATCTTGATAAAATATGGTGGCACAATCTTACGAAATCCCAGAATTTTAAGAATGCATGAAAAATCATAAGGAAATAATTCATAGTTAAGTTTAAATCTTAAATAAACAATGGCTATATTTCCTTTCTTCAGTAAATCATGCATTGAAAAACCTTTAACCAATGATCCAGACATTTTGCTAGGTTGGGTGAGTTACACAAAGATTATCACACAATTTCTTTCCTTACAGAACTTCCAGTCCACTGAAGTAGATTTTTTAGATGTGTATATGTTATATGTCAAAGTAATAAATATAAACAAATATTTTCAGTTATAGAATGTGTTTTCTTTCAATTTTTACCAGCCATCCTCCATATAATCATTAAACTGTGGTCCTCATACAAAATGAAAAATATACCGAATTAGTTAAATGAAATTTATTAGCAGTAGTAGGAAAACATAAGCACATAGAAAGAAGAGAGAAAATGAATGAGGCAAAATATTGTGACATACAACACCCAATACAGATTCCCAATGTAGACAATTTCACAGCTAAAAATCTTTGATTAATTTCCTTTGATCAGTGTAGATTTTATGCAATAAAATACTCAGAGAATTCTACAATCTTTTATGACATCTATGCAGGTTAAAGATTTGAATCTGCTAAAAACTAGAACACCCCTTCTGAGAAAGTACACACCCACACAAACATATATACACATATACGTATGCACAGAGATTTTGTCAGTCTCTCAAAACTCTTTCGGTTCTAAAATCAGGAACAAGATGAAATAGGACTTGCCAACGTAAAACAAATGTATAAGCAGAACTCAAAATGATACAAATGTGCATCTTCCTTATTTTAGTAAGAGCCCATATTATGTGGTTGGGCATGCGAGTATCTCAATAGATAAGATGACAGAATTCTGATCAAGTCCTTTTCTACTGATTCATTTTCCTTGTGAAATAGGAAGCCATATAATCAGTTGATTCCAATGATATGGATGGGGAGGTAGAATTTAATGTCAGGAAGAATGTAGAGGGTTATGAAATAGTCCCCCAGGAGAGAGGTAGAGTGAATAATGAGTACATAACGTAAGAATTGAGGACAGCAGTAAGGGTTAACTTAAGGTTGCCAGATTACATTAAGGATTATCCTTAATGTATCCAGATTACATTAAGGATACTGTTTTGTAGTTATAACCAACAGGTCACTTCATAATGTATAAAATATTGGATCACCATGCTAGAAACCTAAAACTAACATACACACTTCAATTGTTAAAATATTTGAAAAAAGAGGTATAAGAGACATTCAGGAAAATTATGGAGCTTTAAATATTTAATAATACTTAGAAATCTAAAAATATAATAAAACATAGTTACGATTACATAATTTATTTCAGCCATCTTCTACAGAGATTTGGATGTTTATTAGGCAAAAATTTTATTTAACTAGGGCTACTTTGTCATATGAGCACTACAAAGTGGGCAAAGAAATGGAGCTGAAGAGACTATGAGAGGCAACCATAAAAATGATTGACTATGGAATTTCAGCTTTTAAAAATGTGAAGTAAATATATCAAACTGAAGACAATGTGCAGTTGATAGAATTAATGGAGCTCAGATAGTCATGAAATGAAAAGTAGGAGGAACTCTTTAGAGTGAGAAAACTGGGGAAGATACACTTAAAATATAGGATGCCATAACCAGCAAGTTCCATACATGGAGTTTTGATTATGGACAGCATGTTGCCATTGATTAAGACACAGGTTTTAGGTATAACCATGGAGTAATTGGTCCCAGAATGATGGAGGACAAAATCATAGGGAGAGATATATTCAAGGTACTGAGTGTCCAGACTGTGAAGGGATCTTGCTCAGATAAAATGGAAATAACTAAGGTTTGGTTAACATAGATTTAAATATATTAGAGTGAGCTAAAGTCATCAAGAAATGAGAGGGAACTGGTTGCCATAATGAGAAGACACAAGATTCAAGGCCACATGCTTTTATGTAAGTTGAATGCAAAATGTTTTGAAAGTGACTTTCAGAAGAACATTTCCCAATCCAGTGTTATTAGAGCTGTGACCAAAAAAAAAAAAAAAAAAGAAAGAAAGAAAAACAACTATATTACTCTATACTAGTCCTCATTAAATTAAATTTATAGAAGTAGTCAGTGACTGTTGTGGGTTGAATTGTATTCTCCAACATGATAGGTGAAATCCTGACTCCCCCAGTACCTGGGAAGGTGACCTTATTCGGAAATAGGGTCTTTGTAGATATAATTGTGTTAAGACACAATTATAATTATAATTATAATTGTGTTATAATTGTGTTAAGTATGACTGGTGTCTTTATAAGATGAGTCACATACATATAGACACATAGGGAGAAGTCCACATGATGACTGAGGTAGAGATAGGAATGATGTGTCTGCAAGCCAAGGGATGCCATGATTGCTCCCAGGCACCAGAAGTTTACAAGAGACTGGAAGGAGTCCTCTGTGCAGCAGTCTGAGGGAGTGTGACCCTGCCCGCATCATGATTTCCAACTTCTCACCTCCAGATTTCTGAGTAAATTTCTATTGTTTTAAGCTACGTAATTTCTGACAGTTTATTACTGAAACTAATACAGTGCCTAAGAGTTTTGCAGGTAAGGTGGTGGTCTCAGGGCTTAATCATCATTTTGTTAGAGCAAAAAGCTAAAACCAAGAAGAAACTGTGATTTTGGTGATGATTGGCTTAAATTCCAAAGGGCAGAGAGGAAGGAGGTTACGAGTAGATGTGTATTTCCTGACGTTAGAGATATTGACTATAGCGTTTTAAAATATGTTCTCAACATCACAAAGATACATATCTTATCTAAAAATATGAAAGGCAAAGTTTAGAAATTGAACAGTTATTGAGTATCTTAGTATTATGAATAGAATCAGTCTGTCATTTTTAAATCTATTAAAGTCTAAAAGGATGTAATGACTTTCAATAGATTTATAAAACCATGCTATACTTATTTCTTTAATAATCAATCAATTTCAAGGAAATTGTCAACATATAAAACAAACAAAAACACTCAACAGAAACGGAAAGCAGCTAATATACACATTTCATTTTGCCATAGATAATTCCTGACATTCCTTTTTAGTAAGTTTATTGGAGAAAACAAGCAATATTTAATTTCATTGTAATTCCCAAAGACAGATGGTAATAAAAATCTGTCCATCTTCCTGTGCTCATCATATGCTAAATTTAACTAAGGGCCATAATCCTGTTGTTCAAATAGCTTGAACATAAACTGAACATTTCTTTTCCAGCAAAGGTTACATCATCAAAGCAAATATTAAAAAATTAAGAACAATGCCTCTAGAGTTAAAATGCCCCTTTGGCACACATTCTAAAACTATTTTTGCTGTTTCAATGAAGCAAAGGTTCTGCTTTCCATATTTATAGAAATATAAGCCATTCAGTAGTCACTTCCACCATATAAAGTTTGTTAGGTTTTGGAAGAATTTTGTAATGGCCATCATTAACATTTATTTGAAAGATGATAGATGCTGTGGTTGTAAGGATATCTTCATTTAGGCTTCAGTGTACTAATTTATTATTTCTCCTTTACACTCAATTTAAATATATAGATATAGACTCATATACATAGATACCCAAAAGGTGATGTGAAAGCTTTTAAACAAAATACACAAATGAACTACCTTGATCTTTGACATTTGAGCCCACATCCCTCCCCTTTTATAGCAGTTCTTACTGTCTATAGCCCCTTGGTTTTCAGCTTTGCTCTCATACCTTGAAGAATTCCCATTTCCAACACCTATGACTCTCTCCAAGAGGACTTCATCTGTAAGAATATGCTTAGACCAAGCACGGGCTGGGTCAGAAGTACTCTAGAGTGAAGACCCCTCAAAGCAGTCCTCGCCTCACGACAGACAAGAGTTAGTGAGTAAAGTACCTTAACTCTCTTGTTCCTTGACAAATAAAACTCTGAGTTGTGTTCCACCCAGTATTGCAAAATCTCAGTAGAACTGGGCACCAATTCCCCATGGTGCTCGTCTTATCATAACAAAGACTTACTGGCTTCCTTCCCTTCCTTGTCTCTCCCTCATTACTCAAATATACTACTTGAACTCAATCTTATGTTAAGATGTGTTTCTAGGGTATTCTAAAACATAACACCCAATAAACAACATCAACACAGAAATTTGCATCTCCCTTTAAAACATCATCAATCCCCATTCTCTACTTCCATCACATTTCTTTTATCCTCAAAAAAAAAAAAAAAAAAATCTTGGTCTAAGTTTACCCTTCAGTTTATGTCTGATTGTTTCATTCCCTTTTGCAGCAGATTTCCTTGAAAATACTGTGTTTTACTCCTCTTCTCCCTTTATTTCTTAATTCCGCCTCATTCAGTACTTTGCCCACATGACTATACTTTACCTCAAGAACACATAATCTCAATAATACTAAATTTAATGAGTGATTTTCTGCTTTTGGGTTTTCTGTTGCAATTGATACAGCACACTTGTATTTTTATGCTGAATAAAAGCTACCCCAAAATAACAATTCTTAATCCCTGAAGTCTATTAAGGCTAACCTGTAATTAAAAATAAAAGTCTTTGTAGAGGTGATCAGGTCAAGTATCTAAACATGAGAATATTCTGGATTTTCTAGGTAAGCCCCAAATGCAATCACAATTATCCTTATAAATAGGGATGCAAAGGTGTATTTGGTACATACAGAAAAGGTGACAGGAGGACAGAAGCAGTAATTAAAGTGGTGTGCACACCAGCAGAGGAAACCTAGGGAAATCTGTAAAAAGCAAGGAAAGATTCCTCCAGAAGAAATATGGCCCAATAAAACTTGTGTTGAACTTCTGATTTCCACAACTGTGACAGAATAAATTTCTATTACTTCATACCTTCAAGTTTATGGTAATTTGTTTTGGTAGCTACAGAAACTAATACAATGCCTACCTGGAAAATCATGCCATCTTCTTAATAACTTTGTGAATTCCTCATCTGATAAGGTTGGACTATTCCAGTTTTCAGTTTTGATCCTCTTCTCTTGCCTATCTAAATAATTTCCTTCTATGCTTTCATCAAATTTTATCTTTAAGTGTCATCTATGTGCCAGTAATTTTCAAACCTTTCTCCCAGACCAGATAGCTGTTTTGAATTTCCAATCCATCGAACCAAGTCATATCCATGCCTAACAAATATCCATCAATGTCCACAACCAACTTCAGGCCTTTCTTCCTTGAACATGCCTCATCCTCCTTCACCTGAAGTTTTCCATTTCACTTAATGGCAACTCCATTCTTATTCTCATTTAATAACAAAACTTTGGAGTCATCCTGTTTTTTCTCTCTTTCATAAACATGACAAATATAAGAGCAGATGATGTTGTCACTATCATGAAAATATACCTAACCTTTAATCTAACTCTAACTCTTCATCACTCCAATTTCTTGGTTTAAGTCAGTAGAAGGTTGTCCTTGAATATCACAGGACCTTCTTTCTTCTTTCTTTAATCCCCTATATTCTCGAGTATCTAGAGTGAAATTTTCAAACTGTAAGCCAATGTCATTATTCTGTCTAAGACCACCCTCCCCCAGGAATTTCCTATCTTACACAGACAAACAGCAAAAGTCACTGTAATCGCTACAGATACTATTCTCATCTTAACTCCTCATCCCAGGATTCCTGATTCAATTAACCTTCCTCAATTTTTCCAAAATATTTATTATATTTAACATGCTATATTATTTATCCATTATATGTATTCTCTAATTTCTCCTTGCAGGAAGGATATGCATGAGTCAATGACATATATGTAGTATTTTCCCTTTTGGTTACTGATGTACCCATATTCCTAGCATAGTGCCTTCACAGAAATAATAAGCAAAGATATTTGAATGAATGAAGGAATTGATTGAGGCAATGAACAAGATCAGCTATTAACATTTCCATTCCTATTTATTATGAGCAGAGAGATTTAGTCTATTTCTAGAGTATAAGAAATGCTTTTACTTATATTTCAATTGCTTTTAATGTTAAAACTATACAAGTTGAAGAATTAAGACACTGTTTGATGAACTTAAAGTCATCAGAAAAGTATACCTAAATATGCATAGATAGTGGATTAAGTTATTAAACATTCATCCAGCCAAAGACTTAATTATCTGGATTTATGGTCTGAAACAGATCTATGAATCTTTAGTTCTCATTTTTTAACTAAAATATTCAGTCTTTTCATCTTTCCCCACCTCCTTTATATTGTCAAGTCGATTTAACAGAAAGGTATAATCTCAAGATAGGTTCTAAGTTTAAACCATATCTGTAGTATCTAATACAGTTCCTTGGACTTAGGGGACCCAGTATTAAGTACTGAATTGTGCTGCTATTGCTATTTGTCACAATGAAGGATGTAAATTATTAATAACTCATATTATTTATTTTCTCTATCGGGAGATGAAAATATCCACTTGCCCAGCAGAAAAGATACATAAAACCAGCTGGGTATAAGAATGAAAAGGTAAATTGTGAGTTATTAAAAAATAATTGTTCATTACAATTCTTCATTACAATGAAGAGTTCATGCCCTTTGAAATGGGTGTAGGTGCTTTATACTTAAATGTTTTCTTAGCAGAAAAATGAGTATGTATATTTTTAAAATGTGGGACAACACTTTTGTTTGTTTACCTAAAAATACTGCTTGGTTTACAACTGCCCATGTCAAACCAAACTCATGTGAAGTTGATTTGGTCTTCAGGCTATGAATATATGATTTTATTATTCCAACTTTCTCAGAAAAATGACAGCCTACTAATCATTGTATTTTTCCAGATTAGCAAACATTTAATAAGATTACAAGGGGGCTAAAACATTCTATAATCTGTAATAACCTATTCCACTACTCTATTTTTCATATCTCCAGTGCCAACCCTCACATATCCATTTAACAGGGAGGAGACAAGGAGAGTGATTTCATGATAATGAATGATTAAACCAGTGTTGATATTTTCCCTAGATTTTATTCATTTGTGTTTTGTTTTGAAGAAAACACCTGTCCACATACCTGAGTTCATAATCTGGGTGCATGTGTACATATGTATATCTGCTAAATTGTCATTCTACAATGCCCACATCAAATCACAATAAAAAGAATACAACATAAAGCAAACCCTACAGAAGTTATTTGTCGCAGGCAGGTGGTTTCCCACTATTGCTTAAAGATATAGAAGGGAAAAGATGAAGCACCCTCCTTGTCTTTCTGATTGAATTATTCAGGTTTGAATAACACTGAAAACAACAGTGAGAATAAAACACCTTAGCACAATAAATATTTTATGTCTCTCACAGGATGAAACCAATGCGAGTTGGTGCAGAGGAACAAAGGTGCTCGACAACATTACTTAGCTGAATTGCTCTCCCACTTCCAGAATGTTGCCAATTAGCACAGGGTGAGAAGACAGTACCTATTCATGACCCATTGTTAAAAACTAGTCACTTGGTTGTATCCACGGTCAAGAGGACCATGCCTGACTTTAAGAGAGGACCTATACATTGGGCTGTAGATAGACTGCTTGGTGGAAAGTACTCTGTATGCCTCACTGGATTCAAGTTATTTTTTTACAGGAAATTTCTTCTTTTTTAAATACTTCGTGCTCAGTGTAGTATATTGACCTGAAAGCAGTAAATAATATAATCTCAGAATTATATCAGATGACTGTAAAGATCTTATCATTCTTAAGTATCAAGTTAGAAATGCAAGTTTTCATACTCTAAATTATTCATTATTCAGAGGAAGTGTATTTTTGTTCTGTTAATTCTTCAAATGTTATCTAGCTGAGTTGTGTCTCCGGTGCATGTGTATATAAATTCACATAATGCAATGCTTCAAGAATGTTAAAGCCAGTTAGATTTTAGAGGAACAATTATTTTTTAATAACTCACACTTTGTGAATTCAATGAATACATATATTTGAGTGTGTGCAATTTAAATATGTATATGTGATATCTTATTATGCCATTTAAGTTTCAAGGAACATATTGCTTATTATAATTATTTAGAAATATCTTAATTAAAAGTTTTGATTAAAATATGTCTTAAATTTTAGTTTAATTTATGTTAGAAAATTATATTGGGGTATCTGTTTCTATGAATCACAGCTAATGATATTATCTGGCTAGGAATATGGAAAACTATAAGCAAATCATAGAATTTCAAAATCAGAGTTCTAAAATATGCAGCGAATGGTGATATGCAATTCAAAGCATCATTTAATCATCTTTAGGTCTTTAACATAAAAGACTAGATGCTTAGACAGGAACTTGAGAGAGCATGACTTTGAAGGTGATGGATTGGTAATAATAACAATGAGAAGGAGGAGAAGGAGGAATGAGGAAAAGGAAGAGAACAAAAAGGAGGAGGAGAAACACTTAATAGGCAAGTTAAAATTCCCTTTGTGATTGTTCATTTACCAACTTCTAATACACAACTTAGAAATAGGAAGCATTAACATTTCTGAGTTATTACGGGAAGCTGAAAAAAGAAGAAATTACATAGGAAACATGCAGAATATTTAATAAGACGCACCATCCCTAAAAGTGGATATGGTCCATGATTTTCAGAATTCTATCTATTGAACATCTTTCCCACTAAGCTAATTCAAATGTTAGTTATACATAATTAACTTCATTCTTCAGTGGTTATGTAAACGAGCAAAATTTGCATGGGCAGTGCCTTCCTGCCTATGAAATGTGAGGGGCAAAAATTCTCCCCTAATCCATGTATAGATTCATAAATCTCCTCCTGTTCTGCCATGGTTAGTCAGACCACCTACCAAATCAATGGTCACACCAGATCTATTATTTTGATCTGTGTACCTCTTTAGTAGTAATCCATTAGGTCAATAAGTATTACACAAATTTTATGGAGAACGCTCAATAAAATGTGGTACCAACAAGATTGGTTCATCTTGCCAAATAAATAGATGTGCCATCTGCTTTCTGAAACCTGTCTTTTGATGCTTACAGAAGAGAAAAAATATTCAAGCAAGGCAATCCCTCTCTGGGCAAATTAAGAGCACTGTACCTGATGGCCAATTATCTCATCCATTTATTCACATCACACAATTCATTACATTCCAAGCATGTGCCAGGCATTGTGTTCAGCCCTAAGAATATAAAAAATAAAATGCATATCTCACCTCCTGCTCTCAAGAGAAGTTTAGAGTTTGACTTTAAATAAATATGATAATGCAATGAAGATGTTTATTTAATACAGTGAACTTACAGGGAAAGGAACACTTACATTAATGGGGGGTTAAAAAAAAACCTTAATAAAGATGTTAGCATTGGATTAAAACTTATAAACAATAAAGGCACAGATTTATAGGCTAATGAAACAATATGTATGGAACTGTGTGACATAAAAGATCCTGGTTCAGAAAGGAAGCAATCACTTCTATTTTGAAAATAAAATTAGGAAGTGAAGATATAATTGCAAGAGATTGAGAGTAAGATCCTGAAAATTTTCGACGTAAAAACTCAGATATTGGGAATTCTCGGTCATAGAAAAGTTTTGACACTCCCCTTAAAATTCCTCCCTAGTGACTCTCTTCTATTTTAATTCTATCTGAGATAGACTGAGCTACTAAGAGAAAAAAGTAGTTAATTTAAGAATTCAATGCAATGGAACACTCCATAGAGGTATAGTAAATTGTAACATATGGGTGTATAGCTACAAGGTGGACTGTGAGCTGAAGACTACAATTGATGTCTCAACCTATTTATTTATTTTAGTTGAATAAATCATCATGGGTGAGAACAATTAGAGGAAGTATATAGGATAATATATACTTTTCTTCATCTACAGTTTTAAAAGTTTTATTGAGATATAATTTACATACAATAAACTGCACTTACATAAATGTAAAATTTTAAGTATTTTGATGTATGTATCAAATGTGCATGAGTGAAACCATCACCACAATAAAGAAAATGAATGTATCTATCAACCTCAAAAGTTTCTGTGTGAGTCTTTGTAATTCTTCTCACCATGCCCTTCAGACCCCTCCTCTCCTCTTTAGCCAACAATTTGTCACTATATTATTTAGTGTACATTTTCTAGAATTTTATGTAAATGGAAACAAATAGAATGTACTCCTCTTTGTTTAGCTTCTTTAATGCAGCATAATTGTTTGAGTCATCCACATTGTAACTTTTATCAACACTTCATTTTTTTATTTGTTGAATAGCATTCTGTTGCATAGATATGCAATATTTTTGTTTATCCATCCAACTGTTGGTGGGTTTTCTAGTTTTAGACTATTTCAAATAAAGTTTCTAATAGTATTAATATACAGATATTTGTATGGACATGTTTCCATTTCTTTTGTATAAATTCTTAAGAGTGGAATGGATAGATCATAGAATAGGAGTATGTGTAATCAGGAAAGTGCCATGTTGGTGTAAAAATAAATAAATAGTCCACAAATAATTAAATAGACCCACAGATACATATGGCCAACTAATTTTTAACAAAAGTAAAAAGCCAATTTTTATGCATAATGGGTAGGACTTCTAACAAATGTTTCTGGACAAATTGTGTTTTCTATTTACTTTAAAAAATATTTTCTTTATGCTTTGCACTGTGTTAAAAAAAAGCAACTCAGATACTACATCTAGACATAAAACATAAATTATTAAATTTAGAGAAGAACATTTACTAGAGTAAAATGTTTTTACCTTGGGATTACAAAGATACATATACATTAATTTTTAATAAAGATTTATTTGTTTATTTGAGAGAGTAAGAGCCCATGCAAGCAGGGGGAGAGGTAGAGGGAGAGATTCTTTTAAGCTGACTCCACACGAGCACAGAGCTCGATCCCACCACCCTGAGATGATGACCTGAGATGAAAGAAGAGTGAGACCCTTAACCAACTGAGCCATCCAGGAGCCCTACTAAGATATATTAAATATAATTCTAAAAGCACTAAACCAATAAAGAACCGAGTGATAAATTTGATGCCACTAAAACCAATAAAGAACCAAGTGATAAATTTGACTTTATCAAAATTAAAACTTTTTGCTTTTCTAAAGATAATATTAAGAGAATGAAAAAAAAGACTTAGGGAGATATTTGCAAATCATATATCTGATGAAGACCTTTATCTATAACATTTTCAAAATCTCATAAAACTCAATAAAAGAATATTCTCAATATAAAATATGCAATATTTGAACAGATACTTCAATATAGGAGTGATATATGATCATTCTGGTGGGCCATGTTGATAATGGAGCAGACTATACTTGTGTGAAGGCAGGTGGTATAAGGAAAATCTCTTTACTTTCCCCTCAATTGTTCTAGGAACCTAAAATTGCTCTAAAAATAAAGAAAAAAGATATGGCAAAAAAATGTAAGAGAAGATTCTACTGATAAGTGAATGCATAATGAAAATGTGGTGTATTTTCCAGTGGAATATGACTTAGTCATAAAAAAGAATAAGGTCTTCCCCTTTGTGATAAGGATGGCCCCACAGGGTATTATGATAAGTAAAATAAGCCAGAGAAAGAAATGGTATATAATTTCACATGTATGTGGAATCTAAAATACAAAACAAACACACAAACAAAGCAAAACAGCAACAGATTCGTAGATACAAGATACTATTGGTTACCACCGAGGGGAAGGATTTGCAGGGGTGGGTGGACGGGGTGAAATAGATGAAAGGGATTAAGAGTTACAAATTACCAGTCATAAAATATGTAAGTCATGGGGACACCGGGGTGGTTCAGTTGGTAAGCATCTGCCTTCTGGTCAGGTCATGATCTCAGGGTCCTGGGGAGTAACCTGAAAATAACAGGATATTATATATCAATTAGACTTCAGTAAAAATTCTGAAAATCATCAGTCATTAAGAAAATACTAATTAATGAGGCACCTGGGTGGCTCAGTGGGTTAAACCCTCTGCCTTCAGCTCAGGTCATGATCTCAGGGTCCTGGAATCGAGCCCCGCATCGGGCTCTCTGCTCAGCAGGGAGCCTGCTTCCCCTCTCTTTCTGCCTGCCTCTCTGCCTACTTGTGATCTCTCTCTCTCTGTCAAATAAATAAATAAAATATTTTTAAAAAAGGAAATCTAATTAAAATCAGAACGTAGTACTACTACACACCAATTAGAATGGCTAACATTCAAAAGCCTGGCAAGAACAACGGTGGGTGAGGATGTGGAGGAACTTATACTCTCCTATATTAGTGATTAGAATTGTAAAATCGTACAACCAACTTTGGAAAGCAGTTTGACACTTTCTATTTTTTAAAAATCAATATTCTTCTTTGATGAAGTGAAATGTTTTTGGCATTCTTATAAATTATTTTTCAATGGGTTTGAATTATGTGATAAAAATATGAAAATAATGATTCAAGATTCTGCGTGGTTTATAGACTTTCTGTATCTCTTTTGTGATATAGCCCAATTATTGAGAAAAAGCTATCTCACTCAGCAGAGCAGAGACAGAAGTATAAAAGATTGATACACACGACTTACCAGGTTGGGTGAGAAAAAGACACTGTAAGGCCAGTCCAAGTATCTGATTATATTAAAGGATAGTTACCTGAAATTATAAGCATACACTACAAATTTACATTACTTGGGTTGAAGTATCAATTCAAGATTTCCCAAATTTACACTCTTAGTCAAGTTTCTAAACTTTGTGTCCCTATTTTATCATTGCAAAATAACCTAACTCACTAGCTTACTTTAAAGATGAAATGATTTAATACACAGAAATGTTTTTACGCAATCGGTCCTACTATAAACGTTCAGCAGATAATCCTGACTATGATTTCCAACAGATAGAAGTCACTCAGAAACTAATTTGACTTATCAGTTATCTCCTAGACTGTGAAAGAGAAAAGTAACAACAAGCTGCCATAACAAAGAACCACAGACTGGGTGGCTTAAAAGACAGAAATTTATTTCTCACAGTTCTAGAGGCTTCTAAGGAGTAAAAAAAAGTTCACACTTTTCTGTAATAATGTTTGAGATTTGTTTTGCTCAATATTAATCTCATTATGCCCTTATTTATTTTCTTTGAATGTTCTATTTTTTTGTTCTTTGTCAAACAACTGTTCTTCCATATACCACGAACCTATTTTCATTACTATTCTTCTTAAAACAAATCTTATTGAAACCCATCTCCTTTTAATGGAACAATGTCTTCACATAGAGAAACTCACATGCCATCCTTAAATTAACATTTCCTTCAATTTCTACTTCTTTCTAAAAATTATATTTTCATTTTTTAGGTTTCCTCAATGAAAAACATATTGTCCACATTGTTCATATTAAGGCCAATAATAAGTTTAAGGAACAAAGAGACTACATCGAATTTTTCATAAATATATTATGCCTCTGGGATTTCAGATTCAATATAAGTCTATAGGGGGACAATTATGAACATACAAGTAGAAGTAATATATACTAAATATGTGATGAAAAATATGATAAATATTTACTAGTTCTAGTTAAATGATATTTAAGCCACAAAAGGTAAGGGGCAAAAACCAAAAAAAG
The DNA here is from genome assembly GCA_028646535.1 of Procyon lotor. Taxonomy (NCBI): domain Eukaryota; kingdom Metazoa; phylum Chordata; class Mammalia; order Carnivora; family Procyonidae; genus Procyon; species Procyon lotor. Next base: position 150,132,770 of record CM053605.1, on the reverse strand, counting down.
TAATCCTAGCTGTTATTTATTTATTTGTTTGTTTAGATTGATTGATTGATTTTAGAGAGAAAGAGGGGTATGTGAGCAGGCAGAGGGTCAGAGAGAAAGGAAAAGAATCACTAGCAGACTTCCTCTTGACTGTGGAATTTGACTAGGGGCTCCATCTCAGGACCATAAGACAACGACCTGAGCCAAAATCTCAAGTCAGCTGCTTAACGAACTGAGCCACACTGGTGGCCCCCTAACTGCTATTTATACAGAACTCAAATGTTCTAGTTCAATCTAGACACATAATAACTTTTTTAAAACATGTACTGTTCGCTTGGGTAGCTCAGTGGGTTAAAGCCTCTGCCTTCGGCTCAGGACATGATCCCGGGGTCCTGGGATGGAGCCCCACATCGGGCTCTCTGCTCAGCAGGGAGCCTACTTCCCCCTCTCCCTCTGCCTGCCTCTCTGCCTACTTGCGATCTCTCTCTGTCAAATAAATAAATAAAATCTTTAAAAAAATAAAAAAAAATAAAACATGTACTGTTTTTATCTACATATTAAATCCAAGAAAACAATAACTTTAGAACTAAGAAAATATTTTGAAAATTATGTCAATATAATTCTCAAATCCCAATGAAATTACAAGAAATAATTGGCAACAGAAATTTGTGTGTCAGCAGTGCATCCAATCGTGTGGAACAACGTATCAACTTATGTTTTATGTTTTTAATGATCATCTTAAGAAACATACATTTTATTACACTTTGTACCCAAATAAGGTAATTCTTGAGAATTTCACTGCAACTTTGTATAGATTTCTGGGATCAATAATCAATCAATTAAATTGTAAGTAAGAGCAAATAAATGACACACTGGACCTCACTCCCTACCTCTGTGCTTGGGAAATTACATACAAAACACCAGAATAAATTTGTTGTGTTTACAAAATCTAATTCAAAATAGAATCTGAGAGAAACTTTCTAGAGTTTGCTGTGGTATGGAAATTACATGTTTAATATTATTTGAGAAATTAATACTTTATATGTCACTAGAGAAATGTATGGACCTTAAAACAACAGGTAGAACCATAAATAAATAAATTATGCATTTATCATGCCCTTTAGACATACCTTTACATATTCAAAGGTGACACTGGACGACAAGGCAAATACACAAACATACTTTTCCATGACATTTTTCCACCTTAATTAATGATATCTACAAAAACTCTTTTTTTAAAATAGTTTGAAACATTCTAGGCAAACATGGGTTTTAGGGGCCACTGTTCAACAGCCGTGATAACAATATTATCCGTGATAACAATATTATAAGGGTGCTTGGGTCATTCAGTTGTTAAGCATCCAACTCTTCATTTAAGCTCAGGTCATGATCTCAGGGTGGTGAGATCGAGCTCCAAGGGGGGCTCAGCTGGGAGTCTGCTTGAGATTCTCTCTCCCTCTTCCTCTGCCCCCCTATAATATATAAATAAATCTTTTAAAAATTAAAATTAAATAAAATATTATATAAAGTACCCTGTAAAATGTGTAATTTTTTTGCAAAAATTTATGCTTTGACTTGTTCAATAATATCATTGTGTTGCAGTTGTTTATACTGTGTCTATTATTTGGTTATTTAAATTAGTAATGACATATTTGCATTCTCATACACATATTCAATGGTCATGAATAAAATTTGGGAAGTGCATGTCAATAAATCAATGCCAACATATTGTATTATTGACTTGCTTTGTCTTCTGACCAAATAGTTTAATTTTCTCAGCAACTTGAGGCAATGTATCTGCTGATAGACCCCGCCTCACCTTATGCCTTAGGAAAGCATTTCTCACCAGTTTCACAGGAAATTAAAGACATACTGTGAATAATACATTCTTTAATTAAACATAGTCAGAGAAAATCAGGTTCAACAAAGCACGTTTCTTTACTGTCAAACTTTAAATAGCTTTTAATTTGCTATACTGTGTTATGATAGTCGTAGAATGAGATTATTTAGGCAGTATTTTACAAATTTACTAGAAAGTGAAGTCTTACTGGATGAACTCTCATATAACTAGGCAAAATTGTGTGCTTGTACCATCCCTCGGGCAGGTGACCAACAGGACATTCCTATAGTGTGTCTAGCTCCAAAGTTGTGGTCCAAGTTTGGCAACACAGTGTCCCATATTTCTGAGTTTAAAGCTTTCCCTTCGTCCCAGTGTATGGCAATTTGGTTTCTATTTAGAATCCATGTTTTGAAGATTTGATCTTGATGTACAAATAACATGAAGCCATTGACAAAGGGAGTCTTATTTTGCATTTGTCAATCCTTTTTAACCAATGTTACACCGTAAACCAAAAACTGTGTAGTTTCTTCATGTCTGATTATAGATTGTGACTGTTAATTTTATGTATCAATTTGACTGGGCTAAGGGATGCCCAGAGAGCTGATAAAACATTAACTCTGGGTGTATCTTTGAGGATATCTCCAGAACAGAATAGTATTTGAATTACTATACTTAGTAAAGATCACTCTCATTAATGCAGGTGGACATCATTCAATCCACTAAGGGCCTGAAGAGAATAAAAATGCAGAAAAAAGGGCAAGTTTCTTCCCTGCTTGAACTAAGATATCTACCTTTTCCTGCCCTTGGACATCTGCATTCCTGATTTTCAGGTCTTCAGACTTGGACCAGGATTCATACCATTTGGCTTCAGCTCTTGGACCTTCAGATTAAGACTGAGACTTATACCATTGGCTGCCCTGATTCTCAGGCCTTTGGTATTGAACTGGAACTATCCCACTGGCTTCCCTGGGCCTCTAGCTTGCAGACAACAGATCATCAGATTTCTCAGCCTCCATAATTGCATAAGCCAATCCTTCATAATACATCTATTTCCATATATCTATATAGATCCCATTGGTTGTTTCTCTGGAGAATGCTGGCTAACAGCTCTTCCTAAACATGATGTATTTCTTAATATTGTCATCTTGACTGTCTTCCAAGACAAGGATAATTTTGCTAGAGCTCCCTCAGCTCACTTGCTCTCAGGGTTTATTATGATACAGTACATTTCTCTATGGATCTTGTTACCATCTCATTTTATTCCGTCTCGGGTTTTTAAATTCAAATATCCAACTCTTTTTCTTATTTTGTATCCTTCCAGAAACTTCACCCTTCATTCACATCGCATCTCCCCTCTGCCTAATTCTACTAAATCTAGTTCCTTTTTTCTACCACTTCCCCCAACTATCAAAAAGCCTGTCCTTACATCAAAATAAAATAATAAAATAAAATATTGTTTTACCTTTTCCCTCAAATGAGTTATTTATTCCCTCAGTAAACATTAGTTGAGCAATTATAATATGCCAGATACTCTAGGAGCTGAGAATACAGTGATAAAACAAAAGAGATTAGTATCTTTGCATTTACAGAGCAGACATTTTAGTGGAGGAGAAGGACAATATAAGATAAATGTAGTATATTTAAGAGTGGTGTTCTAAAGAGAACAAATGACATCAAAGAAGAGGATACAAAATGTCCAAGAAGTAGGTTGATATTTTAGGTAGGCTGGTTAAGGAACTCTTCACAAAGAAGGTAACTTTGCATAAAGACTTGAAGCAAACTAAGGAGCCTGGTGTGTTTGTCCAGATGAAAATCAGTGAAAAGGAACAACCAGTGAAGGGAGGAATTGTAAATAATGCTTAGTAACTTTCTAATGGCATTTCAAATAATGATAGAAAGGAAACACAGAGAAAAACAAAACAAAACAAAACAACAAAAAAAAGCATGGTTTGCTTATGAATGAAAAGTCAAATAGACTGACTTCTAAATTCTTCTTTCTGAATTGTCCCTGTTACTTCTGGTTGTTTTTGTTTGTCTGTTGTGTTTCATTTTGTTTCCAGCTAGCTCTTCTCTTTTATACTGCAGTTTTCTTCAATAGCCTTGAGATTCCTGTAAAATATTTTTCCCTGAATTTATGAGCTGACTTTGAGCACAGTATACTTGGCAGTGGGGGAAGGGTGCTGATGGATCCACTGCATCTCAGGATGAGTAAGGAGTGAGCAGGTGAGTTAGACCCACCTACCTCCATTCCACTGTCAAATAAGGAAGGCTTTACTCTGATTTCTATGTTTACCATACCAAAAAAAAATGGCTCCCAAATATCAGTAAATAATTTTGAGATATTTTTATTTTCTTCTAAGGGTAATGATACAAATCCTGTGTGTGTGTGTGTGTGTGTGTGTGTGTGTGTGTGTGTGTGTGAGAAAGAGGGCGTCATGGTAAATAGTACAGCTATTTCAGAGTCAAATTTGTAAGGAATTTTTGTTTTGGATATCTCTGAAGAATTTCTCAGGAAATATCATTCCTATAACGTCTCCTTTGTGTTTTCTGAGTTGTGGCAATACCCATTCAGTTCTGTCCATCTGTATCTTTCTACCATCTTTCTCTTTTCCTAATATTTTGCCAAAATCTTTGGATTGTAGATCACTTCCACTCAATCATTTCTAAGACAATTGAAATTCAATTCCCCTCTTTCATTTCTATTGTCATTTAGATAAACCTTCAGAGGAAGATTGTTCTGTTGGTGAAGAGGGGTTCCTGACCCTATATAGTACAAGATGTCCAAATACACTACACACAACCCTGGGAAGATGTGGTTGGTAGCATTTTATTAGTCACATGTATCTAAAGCCCAAAGGAGGACACCACATGCAATGCAAGCCTCCAGAGGGTTTGCATTAAGGAGCAGAGTGACACAGACAGTGTTTTAAGGTGTGCTTTGTATAAATGGGAAGGAGAGTTACCATCTAGCTCCTACAGGAGAATGTGATTGACTTGCTTAAATAGTTTGGGTGGCAGGAAGGTTGAGGACTAGATGAGGTACGGTTGGTTTCACTGATAAGGGAACTAGGGCGGTAGGGAGTCTTTCCTGCTGGGTGGAGGCTAGATCTTTTGAAAAAGGACTTATGCTTAGCCCCTTGGATTCTGTGAGGCTCAGAGGTGAGGGTAGCGCTTGAAATTCTGGGTCTTGCAATGCACTGATGCTCTATTTATTACCTTAGATAAAAATCCATCAATTTTTTTCAACCTGGATAAATTTATAGCTGAGTTTGTAGCATGTGAGATGATGTAGTTTCCATTGTTTTGACTGCTTACTTATAACTAAACTGCTGTTCTTTCTCTGTTTATATGTTTAATCTTTTTCTGCAAAATTACATATTTGTCTTCTATTGTGACAAGATACTTTTCAGTCTAAACTGAAACTTATTTATCTCATCTGTCTATCTTTTGAATGATCTGTCTCCTTCTGATTATCTTTTGACTCTTTCTGTTCACCATGGTCTTGACTTTGTTCTCTCATCTTTTCACTCCGTTTCAATTAGCAAGAAAGGCTGAAAATTCCCAAATCTCTACCTGGACTCTTCTCAAAGTTATTCTCACCTTTACACTAGATATTTACAATTTATTGACTCACAAGCTCATCAAAACAGCATTTATAAAAGTAAAAAGATCTTTCTTTGCAAACACTATTTGTCACTGAGGAGTCAGGCTCCTTGTGGTTGAAAGCCTACATGTGATTTTTCAGGTCTGATCAAGGCAGCGCAACCGGCTTTACCTGCAGGCTTCAGGGGAAAAGCTGCCCTCATCACAATGGGGGGGGGGTGCACAATCCAAGCACTGAAGTCACTGAAGGAAGTTGCAACCAAGGACTCAGGTCCCTCTGGCCCTTCACACTCCTTGCATATTTGCATTGGTAGCTGGGATACCATCATTCGTATGTAACTTTATCTAAGGCTTTGGGCAGAGGTCTTCTTGAGGAATCTTTGTGAAGGCCTCTTACAAAGGGAGAAAGGGGAAACATGAATGTGAAACCAGACAGGTTACCCCACTTTGACTCATTCCTGGTGATTTCTTGCTCTGAGCCCTCCCCTACCTTCTCCCTTCACCCTAGGGTCCATAAGACTGCCAAAGCCTTTTATTCACCCTCTCTCAAAATTAGGAAGACCCCTATGCCCATGCTGATCCACCTGACCTTCCACTGGTGTGCAGCTTCATGAGGGAAAATGGAGGGTGGTTAGGATGGATGGTGGTCAGTGCTTTCTTCTGCGTTAAGCTCTTGCTCACACCCTTTCACTTTGGGCTTTTGGCTTTAACCAGTACTTCAACATTTGACAACTCGATTTTCTCTCTCACAGATCAGCTGAGCTCCTACCAGTCACCTATAGCCTTTACTACATTTTATGCGCCATCGTATACTTTTACCCAGTTAGACACTAGGAGATATATTTGACCTGTCCCAAATGCACACAACCCACTACCGAGCACTCCAGCCCTTTCTACCTGGCTTCCAGATAATGTATATATTAAACACATCCTTTCCTCTTAAACACAGCAAGAACAACTTAAGTTCAATCTTCAGTTTATACCACCTGGACCTTTGAAAAGAGATATTAAATGCAGACGGAATTACCTACAAGTCTGTCTTCTTTACTGTAGCCATGGTAACAAAACTCAAAATGCAAACCCACCATTCATCCTCCTACCCACCCAAATCACTGCAGTTGGATAAAGTCTTAGCTTATCACTATGGTTTTGACATTTTTACCCTTTCACGACTCATCAGTCTCATCCATTTACTTTCTTCTCCAGAAGCACTACAATTCTTTGGTAGTCAAAATGTATTTTTTTAAATTATACTTATCTGCTTATTCAACTTTACCTCTCTGGCTATCCTCATACTATCCAATTCCTTGGAATATTGAAATACTTCTTTACCCAAAAGAAATCATTTTATATATCAAGTCAACAGGAAAACTTCCATGATTTCTCTTGTGTAAAGCAAACCAGAGTGATCATCAGGCAGAGACTCTTGGTTCAAGCTAGGAGGCTCAGCAGGATCACATGAGGACCCCAACACGAACAGGAAGGCATAGAGAGATGGCAGTGAGTGCCAGCAGGTATTGGAAGGTACCAGAAGTTACCAGAAGGTGGAAAGAGCAGGAAATAGAGTCTCCCCTGAGACCTCTGGAGAAGGTGCAGCCCCACCAACACCTTGAAATTCATTTCAAACTTCCGTCATCCAAAACTGTGGGAGAATAAATTTCTGTCATTCTAAGCCAACATGTAGGTGGTAATTTGCTACAATGGCAATGGGAAAATAATACAGAATTCCTGGCCAAATTCAGCCAAATCCTTGGTTTTGTATAGCTAGCAAACTAAAAATGATTTTTATACATTAAAATGGTTGAAAAAAATCAAATGAAGGATAACATTCTGAGACATAAAAATAGAATGAAATTCAAATTTATGTCCATAAATTGTTTTATTGGAACACATCCATGCTCACTCACATATTGTTTGTTGCTGCTTTTGTGTTTAGCAGCAGAGCTGAGTGGCTGTCACAGAGAATGTATGGCCTGCAATGCTGAAAATATTTGCTATCAGGCACTTAAGAGAACATGTTTATTGAACCCTCTCCTGAGTTCTCTTATAATTATCATTTATGCCATCTTCTCCATTAAATTGTGAACTCCTCAAGGATCAAGACTTTACATATAGTCCAAGTTAAATAAATATTTAAGGACTCAATGAAAATTTCAACTTTTTGCTGTCTCTTAACTATAAAATATTACATAACAACTACTCATGTACCAAACTATCTCTCATTATTACTTAGTTCTAATTTTTCCCAATTTTAAGGCCTTGCCATTTTCATTTTTCATAAATGATGGAGATAATTAAGTGATGAGATTATTTGGGGTAAAAATCTTTAATATTATAATACAGTAGGGATCAACATGTTTTGCAATAGATGAATTTTGAGATTATTTAAAATGACACCATATCCTTAATGATAAAATGAATACAAATAAAAAATAAATATGAGAGAGATTTAAAAGACAACATCTGTAAGAAAATGATACTGTTTCCATACATTATGATATTTTATTTTTTTTATTTTTAAATAATATTTTACTTATCTGAGAGTATGAGAGAGCACAAGCAGGGGGATACTTTTTTTAGTTATAAATAAATTATGGATAAAGACCATAATTTTCAATAAAATATTGATTTTAAATAAGAATTGAGAATATTTATTAAATATATAGATTTTCTAATGTGGATGGAGACATGCTAATTAAAGATCTAAGGTCTAAGATCTAAGACTAATTAAAGGTCTAAGAAATCTTGGGAATTGATCTGAGATTGGATGATGATCAGAAAGCAGTCACAAAACATTAGCCAACATAAAATATTGTTGCTTAATACATGACTGAGGAGTTTAAAGTTTACATTCTTATGTTATACATGCTTTATTGCTAATTGACTTTCCTTAAATAACAAACCTGTAATTAATAGTTACTGAAGTACATGTTCTCAAACATCATGAAACCCTAGAGAACCCTGAGAAAACTTTCTCATAAGATAAAGCTATGTCTAAAGTCAGCATAAAACCAAGCTTTGTACTTTATCAGCTTATGAAGTTTAAAGGTTATGCTAATGCAAAATGGGTATTCATTTTTAAAAAAGACTTCTGGAGAGAGAGAGGGAAAAAAAGCCAAACTCTGCTCCATCAGAAGAAATGATGAGGAATTTTAAAACTTTAAATTAATATTGTCTTAGCAATTCCTGAGTTTAAAATTAACATTTAACTATTGAATTTAGAAAACTATAAGAATAATTTTGTTGTTCGTCAGCTCTAAAGATAAAGTGTGCTGTGCAAAATTCCATAAGGGAATATGTATTGAATTCTCAAGTCATTTTTTAATGTACTACCTCTTCTTTTACAAGAGTACAAAGTCTTTTCTTGTTTCTGGAAAATGAGTTATATTTGCACTTGAAAGGCGTGGGGGTCATTTTCTGCACATAGTCAAGCTGATTTGCTGAAGAAAACTGAGAAGTTGACTTCGGAGGAATATAATCCAGAGACTAGAAAAGGCACTAGGGGTGGCTCTCTCTTCATTTTACAGGTAGCACTTCCTATTTTCCTTCCTGTTTCTACCTTACCGCTTGTATGAAGTCACAGTTCACATACAAAACGAAGTTTGTGTACCCATCTCTGAAGAAACAAGTATGGTGTAACTGTTATGCTAGTGTAACCAGCTCTAATGATATTTTTAGATTATAAATAAGGCCACAGTTTATTGTGGGGAACAGGCACATAATAAACAGAATGGAAAGCAATTGAATGAAAATTATAAATATTTATAAATTTTCATAGTGGATAGAGCTGTGTAGCCTAATGGTTCAGTGTTATTTAAGCAAGATATCCTGATCCAAATCCCAGCCAGAACAGCTTGAGGTATGTGGTCAGATATAAAATATGAAAAATCTGATCTTTAAATTCTTCACTGAATTCTAAAACCATTTTACAAACTGAAGACACCAGTCCCTACCTCACAGTGTTATTATGAGAATTAAAATTAAATAAACCCTTAATTCTCTGTCATTTAAATTCAAGATTTTATTTGCATGGAAAATAATAATCACATGATAATATTTTGTCCTTTTTGGAGGTGTAGAAAATTATCATCATTTTTTTGTTGCCTATCCTGTTATTTTCTACATAAAATTACATCTCCAAACTTAGATTAAACAAACTCATGTATACTATTGTGTATCTTCACAATTAATAATTGCTTAATATTTTATTATATAATATAATATATTATATATATTAATATATTATATATTATATGTATATATACATATGTATATATACATATATACATATACACAATAATTATATATTAATATATAAATATTAATATAATATATTAATATTAATATATTAATTGCTTCACAATTAATAATTGCTGATTAATATTAAATACCGATACTGAACACCAATAGTTGACACAAAATGTTACATTAAGGATGATAATATTTTTAACTCAACGTGCTTGGCATCTCAGGGAGGCTAATCATTTTATGAAAATAAAACTTAATGATTAAAACAAATATTTCACAAAAATGTACCCTTTGCTATTAACACTGGGACATGAACTTTAAAAGCACAAGTTTGAAACTTTCATAGTATAAATATAAAAATAAAATGAACTACTCTATTTTGGTCATGGAGAGGCATTCAGCAGCTGTTTCCAGAGTTGTGGTCTGTTACATTGTTATATAGTTGCTAATTAAAATATGTGTCACTATGTGTTTGATTTTATACCTGAAATTGAAAATAAAATTTTGAAAACTAGTACAGACTCAAAGAAAATCTAACATACACATTTTCTCTAACTCATAAATATTTTTAATATATGAATTCTAAAAGCCATTTATGGAAATATATAGGATTAACCATTTGAAAAACAATTCTCACTATCTTCTCAAATATTTCTTTTCTCTTGAATCTATTTTGATATAAGGATTGGGCTGATAAATTCCTCCAGGTAGACATCTAATCACTTGTCATCCTCTTATTCTACAATTAACACCACTTTCTACGTAAGTGAAACTCATCTGCAAGCAATGAATATGATCAAAGAATTTTAATAATTAATATACAATTTAGCTATAAAAAGGTTTAGCGATTGTCATTTTAAAAGCTTTGCTGTTGATGATAATTTACTTACAGAAAAAAATTTCCCAACTTTGACACCTGATATAATTGATCCTATTAAAACTATAATGACTTGGTCTTTTCAGATTATCTATTGAATGATTTCAAGAAAATTATGCTGGAATGCAAGTAACGAGTGAGATGCACAGAAGTATCCCTTCAAGGATAGCTAGCTACGCCAATGCCCTTCAACCAAGACCATGAGGAGCACAGCTGTGGTTATACAAATCTGCTTTATTACTCTTTGCTGCAAGGGTGAATGCTTTCTAGAGGGAACTGCCTACCGTTTTAGGGACAGAGTCTTAAGAAGAGACTGTTACAGGATTTGGGGTCTGGTTCTGTGATTTGCAGGAAGGTCTAAGAAATCTTCGGAATTGATCTGAGACTGGATGATGATCAGAAAGCAGTCACAATTTTATGGTTGGGTGAAAAAGTAGCTGTCACTTGTTTAGTGACAGAGTGGGACATTTGCTAATCAGTGGGTTGCACAACAACCTAGCTTTTGTTTTGTTGCCTAGACACATGTATAATGTGGCCTTGTTTCTCTCTTTCTATCATGGTTTTAGATTCTGTCTAAAGTTGGTGCTGTATGAGATTGTGATGTGCAATAGAATCACAGGGCTCAGCTGAGAGGGTCAGGTCAGCCTCTGTCATCAAAAACCATACTTTGAAAAAAAAAAAAAAAACCATACTTTGTTCTTGTTTTTTTTTTTTCTCTCTTTATGAATAATACAAGGATAATGACTAAGGAAAACGTCCATAAGAATAATAATGTTAAACATTTTAAATATTAATTTTTAATTATTAGATCTTTTTAAAAAATCAATAATTCCTCCCTCATTCTTCAAATGACTTGAGTAGACTTTTCAAACACGATACCTGAGATAAATTAATAAGACACAAATGTCACTTGAATTAGATTTTCCTGGCAGCAAAGACAGAAATCAAAGTAAAATCAATTATGTATTTTCATTATATAAAGGGGAGAAATAACATTTTGCTGGTCATCTTCTGCTTTGCCCTCCAGAACTATTCTTTATCCTGGCCTACATCTTGTTCCCAGGAGGCAGACTGGTTGGTCGCTCTCTGTCCTCTAGGTAATATCGATCAATGGGCAGCCCCAGAGGGAGGCCAGGAGGAAGGGGAGCAGGAGGGCAAGGTATTTATGTAGCCATTGTTTTCTCCATGTCCTCGATGTATCCCTGGACCAAGAACAGCTCCTACAAGACCGTCTTTCTCATGTACTCTTTTTCTGAGCTCCTCTGTTTGCTTCTACCCTTGGCCCCTTTTGGCCTGCATTTTTACCAAACCCAGAGTACGACATTATTCTTTTGTGGTCTTCCTCTGCCTTGCTTGTTCCTGTGCATTTATATTGCCCATTAAACTCTCTGTTTTCTGCTATGACACAGATTGGTACACAAAATATCTTTTTATAATACATTGCCAAAGACAGGTCTCATACTGATTTTAATCGTTCAGTTGATGTAAGTGTATTTATTAGTTCTTGTTTCAACAAACAATATGACAGATACATATACCTGCCCAATTGATATTTTGAACTGATTTCTTATCTTTAAGTGTCTATTATTTATATCATATACCAGCACAGAGAGTAGAATATGTTTCCACATTTATCTGGAACAATTGTGGGAATTATGTTAAAACATTTCACAAAAGATAATTCTATTTTACTTCATATATCATGAATAACTAACCATACATCACAGCTTGCCTGAGAGAGTCCTGGCTTATACCTTGTCCTTTGCACCCCCAGTTTAACATTTGTCAAATACTTGTCATTTTGGGCAAAGGATTTTATTTATTTATATTTATTTATTTATTTATTAAAAAATAAAACAAGCTGGAAGGATTTTGCAATAGTTCCCATCCTCACTTTCAGTTTTTAATACAGTGTCATCTATTAGTGAATGAGTTGCATGTGCAATAAAAATAGCCTCCCAGTAATACATCATTAAACCTGAAGCAAAGGAGCAAACAACTGGCTTTCTTTTACAGACCCTCCCGAGAAGCATCATATATATATCTTGCAAGGGCAGACTGCAAGGTGCTTACTGATAAATAATGTGTACTCCAACACAAGCTAACAGGGAAAGCTAACTAGTCTCAGTAGTTGACGGGAGCCCTAGAAAGTCTGGTGCTCCTCCCTCTTCAGAGATTTATATCCAGGCCTCTACAGGTGTAGTCAGAAGAAAAGAGCTACCAGGTCTCCAGTCATGGCAGTCTTTGGGAAGCCAGGAAAACGACAGGCTATGTGCGTAAGAAGTTTGTGCAAGAAATAAAAGTAGAACATCAGTATGCAGAGCACATTGAGAAGGGTCCAACGGTTTAGAACAGCGGTTTTTGTCTTTTCTTACATAATGTGGGTCAAAATCCTCTTATATTATTTATTATTTAATTATGCTCTTTTTGGCAATGACTATTATTTTTTTTGGCAGCAAAATTTCAATAAGTTAAATTAAAAGAAATAATGAGAGTACCTGGGAGGCTCATTGGGTTAAGCATCTGACTCTTGATTTCAGTTCAGGTCATGATCCCAGGGTCATGAGATCAGGTTCTATGTTGAGCATTGACCTTCTTAAGATTCTCTTTCTCATTGCCTGGTGGCTCAGGAATTAAACATCTGCCTTTGGTTAAGTTCATGATTCTGGGGTCCTGAGATTGAGCCCTGCATCAGGTTACCTGCTCAGTAGGGAGTCTGCTTCTTCCTCTCCCTCTGCCTCTCCCCCTGCTTGTTCTCTCTCTCTCTCTCTCTCTCAAATAAATAAATAAATAAATAATATCTTTTTAAAAAGTTCTCTCTCTCCCTCTTCCTTTGACCCCCTCTCCTCTCCCTCTAAAAAAGGAAAAGGAAAGAAAAGAAAGAATGGAAATTAATGGAACCCCAAAGTACAAAGTGAAGGTTTTCATTGACTTCAGTTATTCTTTCATGAATAACTGTAAATGGAACAAAATATTTGAGAGAGTTATCATTGACTCTAGGGCTGAGCTGATAATCCTCAAAGATGAAAACCAAGTGACTAAACTAATTGAGAATGTCAACATCTACCTCAAAAGCAAAATTTCTATTAAGAAAATATGCCCGAAGGTGAGGAGCCACCACGGGCAGCCGCAGAGGGAGCATTTTCCACGCTCTGAGCCACGATGTCCACCATAATGCAGCCATTGCTCTGCTGCGTCCAGATTGCTCCTGCTCTGAGTTTCCTTTCACAGGGATGCAAATTGAAGCAATAACCGTTAACGTATGGGTTTCATAATCAGAAATCCCCACCAAACAGTAAAATGATTTCAGTTTTATATCAATATTATCAGAAACATCAGAGTGAAAATCAGCGAGAATATTAATGCTTTGAATGTGTCATCGGATTTATGAAATCAAAGTAAAGGTTTTGAAAATTTATTTATCAAGGTTGAAAATATTCATTATTAAGAATGTACTTTACATTCAGTTAACATTTTTTACATTCAGTGAACATTTTAATAATGTATAAATTATGTGGTTTGCAGTAATGATATGTATACAAATTTTAACACAGCAGAGTATTGGTGGGTTAAGAAATATCCCAACAACTAGATTCTTATTAATTAACAAACCCGTGGTAAAGAAATGGTTGTAGAATCGATTGTAAAGTACTCTTAATTCAGATTATCCAAATACATCCAAAAGTTGGTTATTCTATTGTACAATTAAAAAGTAGAAGCTGTAGTTCTCAAAATTGCATGTGCAGATAATTTGTATATAACACACGAATATATAGTTTATGCATAACACATACAGAAACTAAATACACGCGTGCATATGTTCACACACATCCACGTATAAACATGCGCATGGCAATTAATGTGCGAAAGTTGCTGACAACAGAAACAGCAGGACGTAGCTGGCATGAGGCTAACCTGCAGCTGAAAAGAACTACAAAAGAGGAATAAAATATTTAAACATCACTGAAGGCATTTATAAAACAACAAAGGCTGTTGGAACTAGAGGGTCAAAACCCTGGAGGAAGGGTAAGGCATTGATGAGCCCTGCATTCCCTGTTGCTTTTTCCTTTTTAGCTTTTTGCCTATCCTAGGTACAAGACGCGAGGGCCAACTGAGAGGAGCAACCCTGTGTTTGCAGCACTTCCTGGGCTAAGAAAGCAATCACTGAGATTTATGTTTTCCAACAACGAAGAATGCAGGGCAATACCCTAGGAGAAAAGAAAACCACAGAGAAATGACCCAGACATTCTGAGTACAGTATTGCTGTAAGACGTTTTTCAACTTTTACACTACCCGAGCACAGGTGATGACTCAGAGAAAGAAAGCATAAAACAGCTGCTGAGAAGCTGAACACCTAAGCAGATATTCAATAGTTGCAGAGTTCTGAGGAAAGGAATACAATGTTCGGGGCCCCCCCTAGGAGAAGGGCCCTTTGTAAACACCCCAGGCTTTCCGGTAGGAAAATCAGAAAGGTTGAAGCCCCGGGTGTAAGCATAGATCGGGTATGTTTCCCATCCAACTGGATCAAGGACTTTGTCCTGTTCTCTAAGTGATGGTACAAAAAGGAAATCATCCGTGGCAGAAAATAACATCCAGGTATTCTACAAGTTTTTATATGCAAGTTTGGAGAATTTAATTAAAAAACAAAAGGCTTGACCAGAAAGGGGACCAAACGGCCAAACATCAGTGGAAATGAATAAGAAAATAATCCATACCCAGAACAAATGCAGCTATTGGGGTCATTGGGCACCGAGTTGAAAATTAATGGTTTAGATATTCACGAATATTAACAAAAAGAGAATTTGAACAAAGAAAACATGAAATAAGTCAAATGAAAATTCTGGAACTGAATAATACAATAACAAATTAAGAATACAATTGATTTGTTTAAAAATAGATGACAGAGGAAAAAAAACAAGTACACTTGAAAGTTAGGTCAAGATGAACTGTCTGGATTGATGTGCTAAAATGAATTTAAAAGACACAATAGTTTTTAAAAGACGTATAGTTCACATTGACAGCATTTAACCAAGCTGTAGAAAAGGGAGAAAAAGACAAAGACTCAGGGCCAATAATTAAAAAAAAAATAATGGACAATAAATAATTTTCTAAAACTTATGAAGACCTGAAGTAAATCTACAACTTCAAGGAGATATTAAAAGAAAAAGAAAAAAAAAAAGAAAAGAAAGACTGACAGTTAATTTCCAAACCGGAATAGTGGAAATAAGAAAACAATGAAATTTTGTCAAAAGTGCTGAGAACAAGTATCTGTCAAATGAGAATGTTTAATCTGGAAAAATCTTCCAAAAACAAAACTAAAAAAAAAAAGTATTTTTAGACAGACAAATACAGAGAGAGGTAATTACCAACAAAACTCTAACCAGAAGAAATTCTAAAGGTATGCAAGTTTCTTGGGGTAGAAAGAACATGAATCCAGGTAAAAAAGTGGAACAAAGGAAGGAATGAAAAAAAAAAGAGGTAGTAAGTACAGAGATAAATGTAAACAACAACAATAACAATAATAGCATTAGCCGAAAACAGTAATAGTGATGTTTTATGAGGTTTAAAATATATGCAGAAATGAAATACACAGCATATGAGTATTAAAGACAGAAAGGCACATACGTTGACCTTTTTAGGGAATGAAAACATAGTAATTTACTATAGAATTTTAAAAATCAAGAACATAGATTATCACATGTAGATAGTCATTAAATCAAGTAAAATAAATGTCTACTAACAAGTCAACAAAGAGGGGAAAAGAAACATTATGTATTTGATTATTCCATAAAAAGAGAAATATCTCATAAGATGAGAACTATACTACCTTAGTATTTATTTTATGTTTTCTTATCTGGAAGTAGAAAAATATAAGATAAATAGTAAGGTGGCATATTTAAACCATAATTGCCATAATCCCATAAAATGTAAATGGATTAAACATTACAATTAAAAGCAAAGATTGTCAAATTAGTTAGGAAATAAAAACCTAACCATATATTTGCTTAACAAAAAGCTGTATTAAAGCATAAGGAGAATGGTTGAACAGCAAAAGATAGAAGCAAATAGATGATGTGAACGTCAACAATAAGGAGCTGGTGTAGCTATATTCATATCACACAATGTAGACTTCCAAGCAGGAACCATTTCCAGAGATAAAGATTTCATAAAGCTAAGAAAAACTGAAACAATGATGTGTAACAATCTTGGTGTTTTTTGCTTGCAATAGAATAATCTAAAAATATTTAGAGCACAGACTTCAAAATAGCTTAAGACGGAGAAATCTCTCAGATTTCTTTGGGCTCTGTGCTCTGCACCAAGGAGTTTGCTAGGGATTCTCTCTGTCCCTCAGCCATCCCCCTGCTTGCTCTCTCTCTATCTCTCTCTCTGTATATATATTATATAAACAAAGTGGCTGAATCCGTAATTCTTTCCCTCAAATAAACCATCAGGTTGAGGATATCACTGACTAATACCTTCAAGGACTTAAGGATACAATAACCTTTCAGAAAATAGAAGTCAGATTTGGAGGCTGACAGACCATAGATAGCAACTTATACCAAGGATTATAAACTAGTCTACAAGCTATTACAGACTAATATCTCATGATCATAAGTGCAAAAATTCTAAGCAAAATGTTAACGAGCTCCGTTAGGAAAGAACATTAAGGACATTAAAGATCTATATTATGTTAATGAAAGAATAATATCTTACCATAAAATTAGTTTTATTCTAGGAGTGCAAATATGATTTATCATTTGAAAATTAATCCATAACATTAAGAAAATTAAAAGAATTTGAACAAATCTCACATACATATTTATTTGAGTGTAGAATAGTTTCTGAAAATAAACAAAGACACTTTGGGCTTATAGAAACAAACAAAAAATATGTGGTAAGCTAGCAATGGAAGGGAGCTTTCTCCCCCATTTCACTTTGTTCAGCTATAATTGATCAAAAAAAAAGTATATATTTAAGGTGTTTTGATATATGTATACACTATGAAATAACCACAATCAAGCTAAATAATATGTCCATTACCTCTAATATTTACCATCCCCCCCCCAACTTTGGGCAGGAACACTTGAGATTTTCCCTCTTGGCAAATTTCGTGTATACAATACGGTATTGTTAAGTGTAGTTCCATAGTGGTACACTACATCTCGCTCCAGAATTTCTTCATCTTGCTTAACAAAAACTTTATACCTCTTGACCAACATCTCCCATGACCCCTTCCCTCCCCTGACCCTGACAGCTACTTATCTAGTCTTTTCTCCTGTGAGTTTGATTATTTTAGATTCCACATATAATTGACATCATTCAGTCTTTGTTTCTCTGTATCTGGCTTATTTCACCTAGCATAATGTCCTCCAAATCCATCCATTTTGTTGTAAATGGCAGGATTTCCTCTTCTTTAGTGCTGAAAAATACACATCTATATCTCACATGTTCTTTATTGATTCATTCATTGACGGGCATTTAGGTTGTTTCCATAATTTGGTTGCTGTGAATCACACTGCAGTGCACATGGGGTATAGGTACCTGCTTGAGATGCTGATTTCATTTCTTTTGGGTATATACCCAGGAGTGGGATAACAGGATCATAGTTCTGTTTTTTAATTTTTGGGAGACCCTCCCTGCTATTATCCATAATGGCTGTAGCAATTGACATTCCCACCAACAGTGTACAAGCATTTCCTCTTATGCATACACTTGTCCTTATCCTTTGACTTTTTGATAACAGTCATTTTAACAGATGTCAGGTTATTATCTCACTGTAGTTTTAATTTGCATTTCCCTAGTGATTAGTGTGATTTTGAGCACCTCTTCAGATACCAGTTGGTCATTTGGATATCTTCTCTGGGGAAATGTCTGAAGTCCTTTACTCATTTGAACAGGGTTATTTGTTTTTACTATTGAGTTGTAAGAGTTCCTTATATATTTGAAGGTATTAAGCTTGATCAGATGTATGGTTTATAAAAATTGTCTCCCGTTTTGTAGGTGGCCTTTTCAGTCTGTTGGTTTTTTTCCTGTACTGAAGCTTTTTAGGGTGATATAATCACACCTGTCTATTTTTGCTTTTGTTGTTTGATATTTACAAGACAGCTTTAGGAGGATGCCGATCTTTTGGGCAGTATTTTTTTTTTTTTAATCCATCCACAGTCTCCCTGGAATTGTACCCTTTGCTCATTTTCAAGAAAACTTGTTACAAGGAACGTGGCTGGCAAAAAGGCTCCAGAAACTGCACCTCAAAATAGGCTCGTGCATTGATGCCACAGTGACCTATTCTCAGGCTGCTCCCAGTCTCTGACCTCATATCCATGATATTTGTCTTCCTTCCCCTCATGAAATGAAATAAATTTATCACTTTGCTCTAAAAATTACTTCTCAAAATTCAAGACATCTCTGGATTTAAATGTACCTACTGGAACTAATAATGCTAAATTCAAAATGCCCTATGGCCAAGATGACCACTTGATCTGGGGTAGATCTCTCTCTTCCCACCTAGAAATAATTACCAAGTCTTTACAGAAATATTGTGACTCACTTCCATCTTTATCCCATTCTTTGTCAATTGTCTAAATATATTCATACGACTTAGTCCTTTTCTTGTATAGTTAGTAGTCTGCGATCTCTTTTATTGTTTTCTCATCTATTCTTCTTGTAAAAAACTTACATATTTTACCCACCAAACCTTATGCATGAGGGTTTTGACAGCTGATATATTTTTTTATGATTTTATTTATTTTTCAGAGTGCACGAGGTTGGGAAAGGGGCAAAGCAGGAAGCATACTCCCCACTGAGCAGGGAGTCCTATGGGGGACTTGATCCCAGGACCCTGGGATCATGACCCGAACCAAAGGCAGACGCTTAACTGACTGGGCCACCCAGGTGCCTGACAGCTGATCTTCTATGACCTTGTATATTTTCTTCTATCCTCCTAATAAGAGGATCATATGGAGGGGACAACATAAGGGGCTCCATTCATTGCTCCTTTTATCATTTACTATGTTGGGGCTTTTCATTAGGAATAGCCAGCACTTACCATATAATTAGTTTAAGTTTTAGTATTTTCACCATTCTATGGATTTATCACATGATTTTGCAGGTTCAGAGGTCGGCGGATAGAGTACTTTCCTTTGTCAGTGCAAACTCATTCTATTCTCACTTTTATCCAATCCAAAATGGACAATGTTGTTATCTTTTTCATTCTGTAGGAGTCTTTGAATACTGAACACTGCATCCAGCTAAGGGTTGGTGCCAAATTGTTTTCCCATATTCTATATATTTACAATCAAATTCAGGGCGACTTGGCCATTTGGCCAATAGTCTAAGACAGTAATGACTAATTGAACAGTTATTAACATTTTTTCAGCAAAATTACTTAATTCTGTAATGAACTGGAGCTCATCACATATATAAAATCTTTGATCTCATAAAGATATATAAAATATGGATTATTAACATACCAACTTACTATTTAAAAACTGATTTTGATGGGCACCTGGGTGGCTCAGTTGTTAAGCGTCTGCCTTCAGCTCAGGTCATGATCCCAGGGTCCTGGGGATGGAGCCCTGAATCGGGCTCCTTGCTCAGCAGGAAGCCTGCTTCTCCCACTACCATTCCCTCTGCTTGTGTTCCCTCTCTTTCTGTGTTTCTCTCTGTCAAATAAATAAAATCTTTAAAAAAAAAAACTAATTTTGAAAAAGACATAACAGGAGCATTTATTCTATTTTTTCTCTACTGACTGCACTTCAGGATAGTCAAGTAGTTGATTAGAGTCATTTACCTTTATAGAAGAATTACAGGCCTTAAACAAAGAAAGGATGACAGAGTTCAAATGTCACCAGTTTGCATTCCAAAATTAAATGATGGATTTAGGTAATAATCATGAATGTATGCTAAAGCCATTTCATAAAAAAATAATGATGGGTTTTATGTTTGCTGTATCTAGCATATATCACCTGTACCCAACCTACAATTTTGCAAAGTCAAATATCATACGTCTCTAACAAAAGAGGCATCATGTACCTGACAATATCAAACATCTGTGCTTCCTAAGTAATATATTAGGAATGGCATACCACTACCTAAGAAGGATTTTGCTTCCCCCCCAAAAAAAATGCATCAGAATCTAATCAAATTTTAGATGTACTTATAGTACAATCAATACAGAGGATAGAGGACAGATAAACAATATAACAATTGTGAATCCAGAATGTATTTCTTAAACCCTGTAAGACCACCAAATAGTAGTTTATTCGCTAAATAAATAATGACTCAGGAAAAAACACATACAATCAGGATGACCTGTCAAGGAGATTGAGAGAAAAACAAAAGGCAGAGTGCAGGTATGACTACATGCTTATCTGAAGCTACCAAGTATAGAAAGGCATTTCTAAATCAGTTAAGGAAAATTGAACACAGATTCGATATTAGGTGATTCTGACAACATATTGTAACGTTCTTCAGTAGATAATGACGCTGTGGTTATTAAAGCAAAATTCTATCTCTAAAAGAAACATGCTGAGATCTTCTTGTGTAAAACGTCCAGAAGTCTTAGATTTACTTTAGGAATACTACCTCCCAGACATCCCCCCACCAAAAACCATAGTGTGTTCACACAGGGATAGAATGACCAACCACAGAGAGTTGTTAAAAGTGAGATGGTGTATACTTTGGAAAATCATTATATTTTTCACTCCTTTTGAGTTTATGTGAAATTGCCATAACAACAACAACAAAATAGTGGATTTTTAGTATATAAGCTTTCTTGTGAGAGGATCCAAAGGTAAGGCCCTGGCCTATATAGGGCTGCTAAAAATTGAATGAACTTGGCATTTACTTACTGTATTATTCGGTCTTCCCATGTTCTTAATCCTTAAATTAGGGCTGCTAATATAAGATTACTAAAACAATAATCTCAGAGAAGCAGTTCATATCTTCAATTGACTTTTTCAGAGGATTCCTTGATTTCATATAATGGGAAACAATCTTAATTACTTCTATGCCATCATTTCTAACTGCTTTATTTTGTGTAGAATTTATGCTTAATTTTATGCAGAAGCATTTGGCTTTCTCAACCTATAAGACCAAATCTGGAACTCAGAGGCAGTCTGGTTTGTAAGCCACAAATTGAGAGCAGTTCCCTTAATAATGCGATATTTCTTTCCATTCATTCCCAGGGGCTGTTTAAAATCAGAGTTCATCTCTCACAAGATGTCATAAAATAAAGCAAGAAGGTTAATATACACCCTATGCCTTTGTGAGAGTCTGGAAGAAGAAAGACACATAAATAAATTAAAAAAAAGCAAGAAGGAACAAGTAATCACTAATAGTCTAAATAGCTCATTGTAATTTTCTTAATGCTATTATCCCGGCCAGTAATTTATCTGATTTACAAGAATAAACAGGTGAAAATTTAACAACTTTTATCTTATTTGAAGTACAGTTGATATACAGTATTATGTGAGTTTTAGGTGTACAACAGAGTGATTTAACATTTATATATATTACAAAATGCTCACCATGATAAGGGTAGTTACCATCTGACACCATACAAAGTTATTACAATATTAATGACTACATTCCCTATGCTATATTTTATAGCCCTGTGACTTCTTTACTTTATAACTGGAATTTGACCACTACGTTAGAAGGGTTACTAGGCTTTCATCCTGCAAATTCTGGGTTTTCAATATATGTGTGTCTTTTCTTTCACCAGAGTACATCACCTCTAACATTCTGTTACTTTTAGAACCCAACTTCCAGGACCCCAATTCTGTGCCAGTTAAGAAATGCATCCTACTTCTAGCAACTATAAAATCACAATAGCTTCAGCATGATAGACGGTTACTTCTTTTATACCAAAATAAATTCTTACTCTAGGCTTCTAGGAATGGTATTTATGGCCCCATATTTTTATCATTAACTTAAGCTCTTTATATTATCTATTTTTTGTTGCAGCCGTTTTCTTAAATTAACTCAGCAGGCAGGGAGGAAAGGCAGAAGGGCACACCTTCCCACTTTTAATAAGACATTACTGAAGTCCCATAAAACATTTAAACATATACCTCATTGGCCAGAATTGGTTGCTGGTCAGATACAGCTGAAAGGGATATTGATAATTAACTATGTACTTTATTCTGGGTTATATAATGCTGAAGTAAAATATCCAGATTCTTTCTAAAGAAGGAAGGAAAACATAGAATTAACTGTCACAATGTATTATCATGCTATGATGCAGTTTTTCCCAGTACGTTCATTTATTTTTCTGTATAATAGAGTAGAAAAGAGACATTGTGACTTAATAATTATTAATGAGACAGCACACTAAATAATCCTTTACTTTGGGATTTATGTCATAAGATGAATGGGAACTCCTGAAGAACAAAAATTATCTATGAAAATTTCAGTTTAAAATCTCACTTTTTCATTTATTAATTTTCATTATGAAATATATATTATTTGAATTTTTCCACATTTAATTTTTCATATGGAGGTATATAATTTCATATATGGAATTATTCCTAAAGTATTCCAGTATTAAGTTTAACTCTGTAATATGAGCTTAGATGGCGTTAGTTGTGGAAGAGATTGATTTCATACACTGGCTTTCAAGAATGAATATTACAAGGATATAGAGAATTACACAGCCCACCCTAAAATTAAATGTGTGTCAAGGGAAAACACAATTGTAAGGCCCAAAGCTACAGTATCTTCACTAGTCCTCCTTTACCATAGCTCAAATAGTTTTCATTGTTCTGCTTCCAAATGGAAAATTCCTTCTATCCATGCTTCTAGATTTTATTCATGGAAGACCTCAGAAAGTAAGAATCAGATTAGATCAGGCAATAAAAGTTATGGTTGCTTAGATAAAGCTTGGCTGCAATTTAGATTTTGGTCAAGTTCCAATCTTAGCCTAAATAAGGATACTGTGCACAATTAGAAGCTCAGGGAAGCTCCTGTTATGAGGAGATATTCAAGGAAACTGTGTAGAAGGCTGCAAAACTGGATGTAGAATGGCTTTTTGTTTATATAAATAAATCAGGATGATATAATTTCATAATTTTACCAGCCACTGGGTATGTTGTAAAAAAAAATCATAGCTGATTATTGAATCATAGAACACATGCTTTTTATTTATAAAGATTTAAAGGACAGTTATTTGGAATCTGCAGTCAACTCAACAGTTTTTTTATGTATATCACCATGATTTTCTCTGTGGTACAGGAATTCATTGATTACAAATAGTCAAGATTTCCCTAGGCTCGTGAATATGAATGTGTTCCTTTTCTATTTAATTAAAAGTTGACATCATGAGTCTTATAAATTGTCTCCTTTAATTAATTGGAAAATACACAGTAAATAACAGAAAACTTTACTAAAAATGTTTTCTTTAATTTTTATTTCATGCTTCCTTGAGATTTTACAGCTGAAACCAGAGAGTTGTAAAATCTATCTGTGGCATTGAGCAGTAGACAACTTATTTAGCAAGATACATTTAAACTTTAACCCAAAGGTCAGCCAGATGGACATTATTACATGACTTCTAGCTTTGCTAAGCAAAAAATAAATTCACACTTGACAAAAGTTGCTACCATACTTCCCTGTCAGCATAATTTACATTATAGGAGAAAGAAAAAAAAATGATTTGTACCCTATGGCAGAGTTGTATTACAGTCAGCGTTTTCTAATTGTAATTCTTTTGTTAGCTACATAGTCCTGCAGCTTTTAGTTAATAGTCATTCTCTGAAGAATACTCTCAGGACATTACTTTTTTGTTTTGAAAAAACTTCCAATCAAACTCTGATAATGCAGACAACATTATCACCACGTCTGACAAGCATTCTTCCTATATCGGTACTCAAGAATTTTAAGAGGGCAAAGCTTTACGTTCTGTGAACATTTAAAATGAGATATATATTCTTTAATATATATAAGCATATATATTTATTAACACAATAGTAAAACAATAATATTAATGTCAACATTAATAACTACTGTGCTAATCATCAATAATTA
Source organism: Procyon lotor (assembly GCA_028646535.1). Taxonomy (NCBI): domain Eukaryota; kingdom Metazoa; phylum Chordata; class Mammalia; order Carnivora; family Procyonidae; genus Procyon; species Procyon lotor. Next base: position 150,108,198 of record CM053605.1, on the reverse strand, counting down.
TGAATATTACTTATAATCACATTAATTTTATATTACAATATAATTATATGTTACTCTAAAATCATACTATATATTATGCAATATAATAATATTTAATCCTTATAGACTATAGATAAGTACCTTTACTCACAATAATTATTAATCATTAATATCACAATATGGTCGATATTTTACTTATTAACAAAGCAAATTCATTCATTAATAATAAATATGTGTGATTACCATTAGTGTGTGCATATATTTTAAATTTTGGATATCCATTTCAATATTGATAAGCATGTAGGTTATTTCCAAAATTTGCATTTATAAGCAATGCTATGATATATTTGTATGTGAGTAGTAAAAGTATAGAACCATGAATGAGGGGGTGCCTGGGTGACTCAGTGGTTAAAGCCTCTGCCTTCAGGTCAGGTCATGATCTCAGGGTCCTGGGGTTGAGCCCTGCGTTGGGATCTCTGGTCAGTGGGGAGCCTCCTTCCCCCTCTCCCTCTGCCTGTCTCTCTGCCTACTTGTGATCTCTCTGTCACATAAATAAATAAAATCTTAAAAAAAAAAGAACCATGAATGAGAAGGGTATACACTAGCTTCCAAAAAGTAATCCTCTCAAGGAAAGTAGAAACGTGTAGGAAAGGTCATAGTTGCTCTTATTTCAGTCAGTAGAATACATTTATTCTATGAAAACACATATATCCAGTGTGACAAAATTTCAACATTAATATTTTCTGTGGCAGGTATATAGTACTCAAATTATTTTTTCATATTTTGACTATATTTGAATTTAGGCAAGAGAGATAAAACAACAATGTAAAGAGTATTGCATACAATGAATATTTTAAATTTGAAACTAGTTTAAAACTAGTTTCCCTACCATATTTATTTATAGACATTTTAATGACACTTCCTTAACTTACATCCAGGTATCCTGACTATTATTAAAACCAACCAGGAATTGGAAATAGCACATGGCTGTCTTTAATATGGCGTGTTAACTGAATCCAAGTGGAAGAGAAGTGGTTGTAGATGCCTCTCTCTTAGCCAGGAAGTTGGCTGTAACGAAGCATCTCATTTAAGTGTATCTTGGAATTCAGACCATTTGCCTCCTGAAATAAAAGCGTTAGGAGACTAGGTTGAATATGGCAGGATAATGGAGTGTGGTGGTTGCCACGGTGGCCATCCCAAATATTCTTCAATACAAGTGATTCAAGTTATTTGACTTTAAAACAGAAGAAGTAAAGACCAGAGCCCACAGCCTAGCACTCAATAAAAATATTGTGTGGGAATGTGTGTGTGTGTGTGTGTGAGTGTGGTACTACAAATTATGAAATGGCTCAAAATAAAGTATTTTTTTTTTTTCTGTTTGGACTGCAAAAGCTAAATGTTTTTTGTCAGGCTAACATTACGGTTAGCAATGGCAGCAAACCTGGCCAGGGGAATGGGTGAGTGAAAAATAAGTTTGCTTCTTTTGCTGTGCATTCATTCCCCATACCACAAACAAATAAAATAGCTTACAAACTATCCTTTAAAGATCTGTTCATACAGGGATGGTCCAGCAACAGAAAGATTGTTCCCATATCAATCATACAGACCATATTTTTTCAACTGTAGCATGTAAGAAGAAATCATTAATCTAGAGTTTGGGGATGATCGGAGCAGCGGATGCATTGCTAAGGATTCAAAATCATCATTGTCAAGACTCAATGAATATGTCTACACAGGATTTCATGGCCTAGCTCACAGATCTGAGATATCATAAATGTGTTAAGTGTTTACTTATTTTTTTAATTAGGTTTGCCCCATGCAGCCTGGCAAAGTGGTCCCTGACTTCACATTGGTAAGGAGTGTTCTAGGATAGTGGTGAGTCCCAGAATGGAATTAATTTTCTACTACTATCTTATATGCAGTCAAAGAAGACAATAGACATCTTCCCACAGATTTGGAACCTGAAACTGTCCGATTATCAGTCACATGAAAGTATCTACTCCATGCCAGGAAGGCCTTATTATTCTTGTCCAGTAGTATGTATCAGACACCATATGCTTCCCTTGATTCCTTTTAGTAATGGAACATTTTGTATCGATTTTCTGGTTATTTTATTGGCTGTTTCAAAGTCAAAAGGTTCGTCTCTTTCATATATATAAAAAGAGAGAAAGATTCCACATCTATATCCCATGTTTTAACCCTTTGGCCATACAGGAGTCATAGAAAACCTTTTTAACACAACACACTAAATTCAGTCCTTTTTTAAAGCACATATATGATGAAGTGAAAAATTCTAGCTACACTAGCAATACTAAAAATTATAAAGAATTTAAGTATCAATTCATAAAAAGTATTTGTGGGTAAACACTAACCATATAGCAGTAATTAAAGTAAGTCTTTTTTATGGATTACATATTTAATGTCATGAAAACCATTTGCAAAAAGAGTTAATATTCACATTTCCCAAATAGAAAAAAAATCCCTAAACTTCAGAAGGGCTAACAACTGATCAAAATCACATTTTATTAAGTGTCTGAATCAGTATGTGATGTCAGATGGCAGGAATCTTGAAGGGAGGGAGAATCTCCAAACTGAGAGTCATACATTGTTAAGGCAATAATGCGTAGCACTTACGAGTTTGGTCACATAGTTTGAAAACCAGAAAGCAACTTGCAAAACTACTAGCCTTGGGCATAACATCTCTACAGATTTATATGTCAACATCCCCTCACCCACAATTCCAAAATTCAAAAGCTCTGACAACTGACATTTTTTGTAGGTTTTTTGTAAACTTACTTGGTGGCAAAATTTAATCTGATCACCATGAAGGCACTTTGAGCTCTATTAACTCCAATAACTATGCATATCCAAATATTTTACTAAAGACATTTTAGCATTTTATCATTATGTTTGATTAGACATAATACTGTAGATAATCTTGGAATTATGACAAAAATACAGTAGATGGATCATATCACCTCTATGAAATATTTTGGATACTAAAGCACATCTGGTTCAAGATATCTGCCTAAGAGATTGCAAACCTCTTATCCCAATTATAAAATTGGGAGAAAATAGTAGCCGTCACATAGAATTTTTATGGTAATGAAAATAATGTAGAATAGTTACTGACTTCAATGTCCATCTCTTCATAATCACTCTGTCCATGTTAGCTATCATTGATATGCTCCTAAAGTAAAAGCCACAATTAATTTGTGAAGAACTGGTAGGAGATATTCTAAGTAACTTGAAATTTTTAGCTGTCCTTCAATATTCCTTTCCATCAGTGATGTCCACATCATTGCTGTCCTTCTACTTCTTTAGGATATAATTGGTCTATGTCTATAAAGAAATCATCTACAATGAGAAAATGAGGCTGAGTTGAGATAGTAGTTTCCACAACATAAGGCTCCATAACACAGTGATGCAACATCTCCTAATGGATGGAAAGTAGAAGCCAATAATTTGACACCTGGGGAATAGTAGTTTAAGCAAAAGCAACAGACAGACATATTTAAAAAAGGCAAAGATCCCGGAATTGCCAGACCTAGGATCCTCTCATTGTGGGGGAGTGGGCAAAATATAACTCATAAAGCATAAATCCTAAAATATAGAACTCAAGTCCACAAATTTTAGAATAAAAGAATCTATGAAATGGTGGGAAATTGGAACAAACAGAAGATGAGTCCAAAGAAATAGTGTGAAGTTGTGGCTACAAAAGATTAGGCTATGAGCACTAAATCTGTCTGTAGCAGGCAGCCTGGAAGGTTCCCAAAGGTCATTGCTTCCTGGTCTTCATTCCCTTGTGTAATTCCTTCCATTGAATGTGTGCTGGACTTGGTAACTTCTTTCTAAGAGTAGAGTATGGCAGACATCAATTCCTAGATTAGATTGTAAAAGACAGAGGCTTTCTTCTTGGGCCTCTCTCTCCCTGCCTGGTAGTTGTTAGGATGGGAGCTGCACTGAGAGATGCCTGCAGGGAAATTAGCTGAGTCCAGGAGAACCTGAGGGCATCAGGCCAACAACATGTGAGGAGCCAAATCCTGCTTTGTGATGAGACTGCCCCCAACAGCGGCTTGAATGCAAACTCCTGAGAGAGCATAAAGGAGAGGCAGGACGCACTCAGCTGAGCAACACTTGGAATTCGGCCTCCTAGGAACAGAGATAGCAAATGTTTGCTGCGTTAAGTAACTAAGTTTTGGAATAATCTTTTATCCAGTGATAAAAATAAGGAAGCATTTAACCACAGAAAGAATGCTAAATGGCTTCCATTACAGAACAGAATACAATTTTTATAAACACATATAGAGTTAGAATGGATGGTGCAGGTGGAGGTAACAACAAGAAATAATATAGAATGAATGATGTGCAGAAAGAAGGAAATAAGTGTTCTGATATTTTATAGGTATTATAGTGGAGTAAAAATGCTACCTAGATTTCATAAATTATGAAATAGAAACATAACATAATCTGAGCCAATAAGGTGCACTAGACATAATCAAATAATGTACCACTATGCACAAATAATACACAAAACCATGGATATTAATACTAATAATAATAAGGAGAAAGATAAAGAGGGAGAAGTAGCTAACACGTATTGAGCAATTATTATATTTCTGTCCTTCTTCTTAGCCCTTTATATATATATTAACTCATTTAATCCTAACAATAATCCTAGAGATGTATGCTATTATCTCCAATTAATAGGTAAGAAGGAATTTTTAAAAATTACTAAATAAGGGCACCTGGGTGGCTCAGTTGGTTAAGCGACTGCTTTCAGCTCAGGTCATGATCTTGGAGTCCCATGATTGAGTCCCACATCAGGCTCCCAGCTCCACTGGGAGTCTGCTTCTCCCTCTGACCTTCTCCCCTCTCATGATCTCTCTTGTGCTCTCTCTCTCTCAAATAAATAAATAAATCTTTTAAAAAAATTACTAAATAATACAACTATGTGACTTAGTAAACTCTGTGCTCACACATAAAAATAATATCCTCGAATGTTTGTTAGTAGGTAAGAATAAAATGAGTCTTCAAATCAATGTCAAAAAAATGACCAATAGGAAAGTATAAGAAGGGAAGTTAGAATAAATTATTCATCCCCCCATGCTAGAAAAACCCTCCAGTTTTATGTATAATTAGAATCCTCCTCAACTTAGGCTTTTGCATGGGCTCCTATCTCTGCCCCAAATCCTCTCCCCAGAAATCTGAGTCTTCATGGGATCTGAGTCACATGATGTCAGATGTCCTTATCCCCTTATTGTCCTACAGATCACCTCTTCAAAGAGTTTTCTTTGAACACCAACATTAAAATGCAGTCTTTATCTCTTTACATTTTTGGTGACTGAGGTACATTCAATTAGGCTTGTCATGCCCCTTATACACTGGTCATTAGCTCTCAGAAGATGCTAACTGCCCTCATTCAGTGGCCCATGCATGCTCCCAGTTAGTCATTTTAGTTCATATCACTCCATTTTTTTTCACACAATCCTTGATCTCAATCCACTTCTCTAAAGTCACTACATACAATGTTCTCGAAAAAACTATATCATGAATGACTTAGGTCTAGCAATTAACTATAGGTAAGATAATAATCCTACTTTAGGAAAAGAATCTGATTACATTTATTTATTTATTTTATTTATTTATTTTAAAGGTTTTTTTAATTTATTCGATAGAGAGGAGAGAGATCACAAGTAGGCAGAGAGGCAGGCAGAGAGAGAGAGAGGGGCAAGCAGGCTCCCTGCTGAGCAGAGAGCCCAATGAAGGGCTCCATCCCAGGACCCTGAGATCATGACCTGAGCCAAAGGCAGAGGCCCCAACCCACTGAGCCACCCAGGCGCCCCAGAATCTGATTACATTTAAAACTTAATTCTAAACAAACGCAAAATGTTCACTAAATGTTAAGCTCTATTTAGATAAAGAAGTTAGAATCAGCCTATTTATTATGACCACCATTAACTGTAGAAAGAATTGAGTCTATGTATTTAAAAATAGATACATCATCTGTCATTTTTTTTTGTTGATGATAAAAATTCTGTTGTCAGAAAGTCTAAGTCATAAATACATCAAATTTAGCACCTAATTATTTAAGGAAAAGTTTAGCACATAATTATTCAAGCAGTAGGAGAGAATGGGTGGTTCATAGATACAAATACATTGCAGAAAAATATATGAAAAATGAGGCTATTTAGATATTTTTCTCTAAAAACTGTTATCTGTTAAATAAAATTCTTAGAGATAAATATTTTTGAAGTGATAAGAGAATTAGCCACATGGGAAATATGATTGTTTGGATTGTAAGTTAGAACATTCTGAGTCAAAGTCAGAAGATGGGGAGAAAATTGCTATACTAACTATTTTGAAGCCCTTTTTTACTTCAGATACTTCCAGATACATACCCAGATATACCCAGAGTTGATAAAACAGCAAGGTTCATTTTAAGTTAAGCAGAGAACTGCAGATAGATAAGATCTACAGAGGTAATAATAAAAGGAACTGGTAATAGCAATTAATAGCAACACTTCTAGAAATTCTATGGCACCGCTAGAGGAAAGTTGACCCTGAGACTAGAAAATAAACAATATATATATTGAAGTTACAAAGAAAAGGTACCAAGTAATTCTGATAAATAAATAAAACTCATACATTTTTAATACATTATTTATTTCAATCCTTGTTTATATAACTGAAACCTTGGGCTTCAGGGCTGTATAAAATGCCTGTTCTTTTTTTCCACTTAACATTTCAACTACACAAAATCATTTACAGTTAAAATTTTTTGTGAACCAAAGCATTATCATAATAAATGAGCAAAAGGCTATTCTTTGTTTTTAACAAATATAAGGCTTTCTCTTTCCCTAAACTTACTTTTAAAATGCTTTACCACCTAGAAATTATTTTTTTTACCATCTAAAATTTTTAAAACAATGCACTCCCCATGGCTTTCTGACCACGTGCCATGAGTATTTTTATTTGATTTGATATTTGTCAAGATAATATTATTGTCCCAAATGAAACTGACCATCCATCCCTTAATTCATTCTTCCCTTCATTTAGTCCAAGAATAACATTAAGAGAAAAAAGGTCTTTGGGAAAGATGAATTATTAAAGAGAAGTTTTGCTGTGAAATTTCTTTGGTACAGCTAAAGAAGGAAAAGAAAACAGAAAAAGAAGATTGCACGTATGGTAGCATCACTGAGGATAATAGAGTTCTGACACTTGAGTGGCAAACTTTGAGCTACAAAATAATTTGAATCCAAATTGATAGACGAGTAAATTAGTTGGCACATCTCTCTCTTTCTGATTACTATAAACTTGGAAAAGTGGATAAATGGTGAGACTTATGAGAGAAAATCACTAATAAGCAAGCACCAATGTGAGGAATAAGTATTAAGTGTACAGTCCAGTGGGAGGATGTAAATTGAGGCAAGGGATCAAAAGAGTTCACTATGAAAGTGACAATCCACTCAAGAGGGAGGAATTGAAGTACATGGTTCACTAGAAGACATTAATCAAAAGAGAGAAATAGTACAATGTAAAGAGATGTTAGAAAATCTGATTTTCAAGGAACAGCCAGGAGACCAATGTATCTGAAGAGGTTAATGAGCAGGAAAAACGCACAGGAGTATTGTTAGGTCTCAGACCATCACGAGGACTTTGGCCTTACCTCTGACTAAGTCATTGTAAGGTTTTGTCTAGAACAGTGACTGTCAAAATTTAGGTTCATCCAAAACACCTTGGAGGGATTGTAAAAATACAGATTACTGAGTTCTGCTGCCAGGATTTCTGATTCAAAAGATCTGGGAGATGACCCCAGAAATTGTTGCTGGACTAATGACCACATTTTGAAAATCACTAGTGTAGAGGATTGACATAATGTTTAATTCAGTTAAACTGGTTTATTTTTGGAAAGAGACTGACACAGATCAAAGCTGAAAGAAGTGGAGGACCCCTTCTCTCTGTAGCTTGTAGTTGAATTCGTTTTCAGATCTACACGGCATAGTTGGCTTCTATTAGATTGTAGATGCGTGTGTGCATTTATTATGATCCTCACAAGATTATAGTGGCCAATTCTGGGACGTACTGATTGCCTCATGGGACAGGTGTGCACTTTTGATGCAGGACCCTAGTGCTCAGGAGTCTGGTGGGGTCTGTGCCCTGTCTCATGCAGCACAGAGACTCCCGCACGGTCTTGGGTCTGAGCCTCTGAGCCACCTGCCCCGGGGCCATCAGTTAGTCATTGGTGAAGGTTATTACCTGCATGTCTACATTGTAATGCAATGATGGTTCCCTTGCTTAGACTGGAGCTAAGAATTCTTTCTGGAAGAAGAATGTCACTGCACTTAACTTTAGATAAGTGATAGTAATGGGCCAGCAAGCTGTGTATCCTTCTTGGCTGTTACCTCCAGAATTTAGAGGACTTGTAGTGCCTGCCGCCAACATGACAGGCCAGTAAAGCCTGAAGCTAGTCAGACTTTGAGGTCTGAGGGACGTACACTTCTCACTAAATCTGGAGCTGCAGAGACACAGGCCCTGTTGAAGGGAGCATCATCTCACCCACTACCTTTGTTCATGGCCCCATGGCATTTGTGACAGCCTTGGCAGATCTCCAAGAGGAGTCTAGCTGCTCTATCTGGCAGGATTACTTCAAAACCCAGTGACCATCAGCTGTGGGCACAACTTTGTCACTCCTGCAACAGTATATCCTGAGAGAAGCTATAGAATACCTCTCCAAGCCCTGTCTGACATTTGTTTCTGTCCAGGTAAGAGCTTCAGGAGCAAATCCTAGCTCAGTAATTTGATATAAATCACTAAGGTACTCTCCAGATCAGAAGAAGCAAGAGGAAGAGGCATGAAGAGAATGCTATGTTTGAGAAGTAGAATCAACTTTCAACTCTTTTCTGTGCGGAAGACCTAGAGGTTTGATGTATACAGTACATTTTCTCCAACAAACACCAGAAACACCACATATACTGTGTGAAGAAAGCTGCTCTTATCACATGAAAATTCTAGAATGTGGCATTGAGCCCTTGAAGAACAATGGGGAACGGGCTGAAATAAAAAAAAAAAAAAGACTAATTTTGCAAGTCAGTGGAGCTGACAAAAAGATAACAGATAGGAGAGTGGAAATAAATTCTTTATGTGGACAAATTAGACTATTTCTACTAAATGAGCAAGAGGCAATTAAGCAAACACAAAATAAAGAGATGGATGTTGTAACAAAACTAAAAGAATATCTCATAAATTTTTTCATCATATCTGCACAATGAAACATCTGCTGAGGATGAAAGAAGGCAAGTGTATAGTATGAACTGAAGTTATTGACATAGAAATATCCACCACAGGGATAGAAACCCAACATCCCCTGACCTCTTTTTTTTTTTTTTTTTAAAGATTTTATTTATTTATTTATTTATTTATTTGACAGAGAGAGAGAGAGAGAGATGACAAGTAGGCAGACGCAGGCAGAGGAAGAGGGGAAGCAGACTCCCCGCGGAGCAGAGAGCCCGATGCGGGCTCAATGCAGGGTTCGATCTCAGGACCCTGAGATCATGCCCCTAGCCGAAGGCAGAGGCTTTAACCAACCGAGCCACCCAGGCATCCCATCCCCTGACCTCTTTTCTTTCTCATTAAAGAAATACAGAATTGGCCTTGCTCCACATTCTGGTTTGAACAAATTTATCAGCCCAAAGTGGAAGTGATGGCCCATGTATGTACTCTGTTTCTTTCCACAAGGAGAAAAAAAAAAAAAAACTTTCGCAGACCTGAAAGCTAGTGAGCTAATGAAAATTGGATTTTTCACAAGAATGTTAGGAATTTGAATAATTGTCCATGAAATACCAAAATACCTATTTTGATAACCTCTTCTGGTTGTTGTCCCTAGAAGTATCAAACAAACATGTTTTGAAGTTTTTGCCTCAAACATTTTTGAAGTGATTATCTTTTGTGTCTTATAGTTTCCTGTCAGCTCATAGGCTTCGAAAAGTGCTGAAACAAGCTTTGTAATGGAATTAGTTGAGAGGGAAACAATAAGGCAGCTTCAGTGAGATCGTCACAGACCTGCTTAAAGATATGGTCTGTGCAGCTAATGTTTCCAATTCTCTTTCTCACCATTCCTTGCATCCCCTAATGTTTATCTCCCAGCTGCCTCCCTGCCCATTGTGGGAAGTGTTGGTTGGAAAGGAAGTAGCGCTGAGAGAAAATATTGATACATAAAACGTGTGTTCTTTTTTAAGTTCATTAAAAGCTACGTTTACTGATTGAAGAAAAAATAATTTGTTGTCCTAAAAGGCAGCCTTTTAGATAATGGGAACCTATTTTACCACATTGCAGTGAGGTAGGAACTCAGCGTTGAGTTAAGTACCAGGCAGAAGAGAGAAAAAGAAGACTTAATGAAAAATTGGTTTATATACCATAGGTTCCAAAAACAACAACAATAATAGCTAAGTTTAAGGCCAGGTGATTCATACACTTAATATAGATTTTTTAAGATGTGTACCAAGAAACAAGAGAGAGGAAAAAAAAAAGGAAGGACAGAGGCAAGAAAGGGAGAGAAAGAAGACTATTGTAACGCAATAGTAGTAGAAATGTAGAAATGTACTTAAAGTGATTGGTGGATTCTTTTATTCAAGGAGCATATGCCATGGACTAGGAAATGAGATGGGAGATATTAACATTGTTTTTGCCTTAGTTAAGCTTGTCTCTCACCGTGTGACATTCTCACTCTCCTGAATGTGGTTCCTGTATTTAAAGACACAATGCAAATTCTTTTTCGCGTGTCTCCTAAATGCAAGCTCTTTCGTAGTGGGCTCAGCCAAGAAGTTATGATCTGTTCTATTCTTGGCAGAAAAACCAGGTGGGAAAGACTTGGCGGATGGCCTCAGATGCACCCTATGGCTTATTTAAGAAACTGCCAATGAGTCATTTTGGTTATAGGAAATGTCTGCCTTATCAGGAGCTGTTAGGACCTAATTACCATGTACAGAACATGCAATCTCCCATCTGGTAGCACACAGCTTCCGAAAAGCCGTATGGTTGTAAAGTTTGGGATACAGTTATTTGTTAGTTTCAACATAACACCCACAACTGACACATTGAACTAGTAGAACTAGATAAAAAAAAAAAATTAAGAATTTTTTTTTTGTTTTGTTTTTGTTTTTGTTTAAGAATTTTTTTGACACAAAACATTGCAAGCAAATTCTATATGAAAAAACAAAAATGCTTTTTAGAGGGATTTCAAAGAAGTGTCACTTGTCAATCAATGACCCAGAATATCCTACAAAAAATACTTTGGTGTCTTCAATGAAAATATGTACAAATTATGATGTCAAAACCAATTTAAATTTAGATATAATAGAGAATTCTTGTTAATCCATTCTTCTATTTTGCAGTATAAAACAAAATGCACAATTAATTCTTTATCCTGTCGGTGTCTTTTCCAGAAAGTAGGTTTTCAGTAGCTGACATTTATCATATATGTCCATATTACATCTCATATGCATATTGATATATACTATATATAGTGCATATTTCGATTTTTAGAACATATGTCTACATTTACATATCTCTATTTACCAACATACCTCTTTCTCTCTCTCTCTAATCTTCAGAAGGTATATTATTGAAGAGTCTCAAAACTTAGTGGAGGCTTTGGCTAACCTCTGAAAGATTCATTTTCTCAGTGGACTATAAAATATAGACATTGATTTATGGATTTAAAGGATAATAATGAAATGATATTCTTTGCTATATGAAGTTCAAAAATAGCTATTCAAATAAGTTGAGATAGAAATTACTTATCCTTCCACAAGGCAATCTTTTTCTCAAAGAAAATAAATATACAAATAAATGGAAAGAGCATTTAATTTCTTCTGAATAGCAAAATCTGCCCTTAATGAAAAATTGGTTTTGGGAGGCAAATGATTATATTTTCCCTTATTTTATAATTCTATAGTCTTATAAATCTTATATGTCTTAATCTCGTAAATCCTGAATAGTATTATATCTTTTATAAACTGATAGTCCACCTGGATATGTATAAAAAAAGACTAAGTGTATAAATAAATTAGGTAAAGCTTTATGTACTAACATTTGGTAAGTTTGTTATACTTAATTTTATTTGTAAGATGTTCCGAGATTGTAAATATAATGTCTAAGATGATCTCAGATATCCTGCATATCATTTTTTAATGTTTTGAGTATTTTAAGTTCTATAAAACTCAGTTTCTGATACTTTTTTTTTTCATTTTTTTAAAGATTTTGATTTATTTATTTGACAGAAAGAGAGATCACAAGTAGACAGAGAGGCAGGCAGAGAGAAAGTGGGAAGCAGGTTCCCTGCTGAGCAGAAAGTCCTCGATCCCTGAACCCTGAGATCATGACCTGTGCTGAAGGCAGAGGCTTTAACCCACTGACCCACCCAGGCGCCCCAGTTTCTGATACTTTGAACAGACAAGGTCTGAAATTAGTCTACCTTATACTGAATTTTACATTTTATTTTTCCAAATGTGTGATTTTGTAATATCCCAAATTCTACATAGTTACCAAATAGACTTAGGTTTGAATTCAGAAGTTATTTTCTCTGTTTTTGCTTTTTTTTAAGACAAACTTTAGTTATTGTATTTTTCCTTCTTAGTCTTAACTGTTGCTACTTTTAAAAAACTTAAAGAAAATATATAGTTTATTAGTTTAACATTCTAATGATAAAACCAGGGACAATTAATTACATTCATTTGATTTGATATATTTGTGGTTAAAGACATAATACCAAGAAACTTCAAACATTATCACTAGAAAAATAATGGGAAAAATAAAAACAATGATGTACATTTTCCCCTAATTTAAGTGTTCTTTCAGGGAATGACATTTCCAAATTCATACTCATTCTATTTTGAGAATAGGTTCATGTCATATATTTATTTTTTATAGTCATTTTCTCTATAGTCCAATATTGATAAAGGTTGGGTCGAATCATTATGATAGTTGAGTTAACATTATCTGGTTTTACAATTCTCATTAATCAAATTAAGTTTGACCATTATGTTCTATCCATATAGAAGAAAGAAGGCAGGATTGAAGGAAGGGGTGACAGAAGGGGAGAAAAAGGTGGAAAAAAGGGAGGGAGGAAATGAGAGGGAAGAAAAGGAGGAAAACACAGGGTTATTATGAATAATATAAAAACAAAAATACTAACAGACTCACTAGGTCAAATGAAAACTATCAACTTATGCTTAAACAGCATATAAAGGCAACTAAATGCGTCAATGATAATTTAAAAAATTAATTTTGAATCCTTGGTTTAAGTTGCTATTCCATTTTAATAAAATGAAACTTAAATATTTCTGTACATGATTTTACAGAAATCATTCTTATCAAGATTAAGCATTCTCTAAACTTATAAATGCAAGGAATATGCCTCCTGTTTGCATTTCAAGTAAGTTATTCTATAACATGTTTTTCTGATACAGACTTGGTCAACAATGAAAGTCTTACATAAGTCTAAAGACTTTTAGATATGTAAATGTAATTAAATCACTCAGACTATATTGAAGAAGAAGTATTTGAAATAAAAGCAACACAAAAGATGGTATGTCTGTTGGAGTAATATTGAATATTTTTCTTTTTTTAAGATTTTATTTATTTATTTGACAATGAGAGAGCACAAGCAGGGGAGCAACAGAGGGAGAAGCTGGCTTCTCAGTGAGCAAGGAGCCTGATGAGGGGCTGGATCCCAGGACCCTGGGATCATGACCTGAACCAAAGGCAGACATTTAAGCAACTGAGCCACCCAGACACCCTGAATATCTTTCTTAATACGGATTTCTAGCATCAAATCATTTAAATTAATATGTTTTCATTGCTTTTGTTTTCTCAAACTTTTCCACATGCTAACCAGATGTTAATATTTTATATAATTGAAATATTTGATGTAAGTAATAAGCCAGAAAAGGTAGCTTTTCCCATTAAAAATTACACTTGTGGGCACATATGCTATGCATATTCTTATCTTAACTTTAAAATTAAACCATGCTAGGTTTTTCTTACTTTGTTGTGTAGATCTTTGTGTTTGCATGTGTAGGTTTGGGAGAGCTATTAAGAGCAGGGTCTCTGGATCAAATGGATTTGGATTTCCTTCTTGGCTCTATCATTAAAACAACTATCTACACAATATTTAGTGTGTGTGACAATTAACAAATATTTAATAAATGTTAGTTATTTTTAATAAATGTTAATTATCACTCATTGTAGCAATTATTTTGAGTCATGATTAAAACTTCAATTTAAAAAAGATAATCAATTTTCTACCCTTTATAATTATTAATTTACTAGGTCCTTTGATATAAGTCATCACATTTTATACTCACTTCTATATCAAATAAAGGTTAAGTGATTTGTATAGTACACCAGGATAAAATGATAGTCTACCTTGGAAGATTACCATGTCTTTGTATTTTTAATTCAGTTTATTTTTACAAGCAAGATTTCTTTCTAGTTTCTCAGGGAATAAAAATGAATGAGAGAGACATGAAGAATGAATTCCAGACCTGGTTCTAAAGCTAAGTACTCTTTAAATTACAATATTTTATGGAAAACAACTTCAATTTCATCATGGTTCAATTGGGATAAATAGTACTTCTCTTTAGAATGTGTCTAGATTACAAAATGATGCAGTAATTTAGCCTCTAATAGCTTGTTAGTGTTTAATTTGCAATTCATATTTATATATATTCTTTGAAAGTACATGTCTCCAGGTGACATTATGCTTAGAAGATGAGCTAAATGTTAAAAATATATCCATCGTAGTAGTTATCTGAGGAGAGGTAAGATGAGTTGTAATTGACAAGATATATAAAGGTAAGCTTCTGACCCAATGGTACTCACAATGGATGTATGCTTTAAAATCTGTTAGCTGAATTGTAGCATTCTAGTATGCACTTTTCCATGTGCTTTATTCCACAATAGGACATTTAAAGGATCCAAGTGAAAAACATGTCTAGTATAAGACTTACTTCTGAGTGCTAATCATGTGGTATAGTATAATACCCATTCATCCAATGCTTTAACTGTTGATTGTTGGATGTATCTAAGTGATTTATCGATCTAAATTTCCAAAAGACAAGGTTAAGCAATTATCCCCAAGGAGGAGAGATATGGAAGCTCCCATGAGCTTCCATCCAGTTCTAGGATCTCAGATGTTACTACACACAGAGGAAGTGAACATCTTTTCAGCCTAACCAAGGTAAGTATAAGATTGAAATTTTTGCTGTGTACGTGTCTACATTAGTAACAAAAAAGACAACAGCTGAGAAATGGTGACAAGATGAAATATCCTTTTGACTCTTTGTGAATTATCTTTAGTCCTCTTTAAGAGTATCTCTAACACTTACAAGTGATTAAATCTAGAGTCTTCCAACTGGAAAATTTTTGTTGGTACAATGATTTACCTCAGGGCCATCTGAAACACTTAGTTTAGATTTCACTTCTAACCTGAAGATTTGGACTTTACGAAAGATGCTTTTTGGGGGTATTATTTTAATTCCCCATTTAGAATATATTTCTGAAATGGCAGAATGTTAGCACGACATTTTTAATAAAGCACTATGTTTACACACAAGTTTATCCAGCATAGATTGAAAAATCCCACTGCTTCTGACTTCATCTTGTCTATTCAAAGGTTGGCAATAAATGCCCAAATGCATAAGAAAACTTGTCAACTTGCCTCTTTATATATTGATCAGAACAATATGCTCATGTTTATTTTATTTCATGGGCTTTATGTGAATATAATGATTTTAAATTATTTAACTTGGATCACTAAATAGCCAGTTCCTGTCAAGGGTGATCGATCTTCCTCTACCTGAAATTAATTACCTAAAATTGCAATAACAATTTCTATTCAGTAGCTTCATTTTTTATGAAAATTAATTTTAAAAATCACAGAAAAATCGGAGCACTTAATTTGTGAATTTATTTATTCTTACTTAAACTCTATATATTCTTTAGTGTTTTTTAAATTTTCTTTTCTTTCTGAATTTGTTTAATAGCAGATCATCATGTTTAAGCAGATTAAAGAGTAAGGTCTATCTTGTTTCTGGTACATTGCCCCAGCACTTAGTCAATGCCTGGCATGCAAGAGTCCTTCAGGTTAACTTTGAACCCCTCTATCTTTCTACCATAACCCATGGGCCTAGCCTTTCCCCAAAAGGCCCTTCCTTGTCTAATGTATACTAATGCTCTGGTATTTGCAGTGTAATGGCAAAATTTATCTGGCTAGAAAAGCACTCAATTTATAATAAAGATAAAAATTCTGCTTTCAAATAGGTCCAAGTGACTAAAATTTGCTGAAGGGGAAGCTATTTGGGGGCAAGTGAGTCGCCTTCTCACATTTCTTAAGTTACATAACTGCCTATATTTTTTATATCGGTCCACTGAATTAAGCTAATAACTTCCAATTGCATAGTCATTTTTGCTTTGCATTCAAAATTTCTTCATACATCTTTAAATTGATACATGTACAAGAAATTCTATAGTTTGAGGATCATGGTATAAATATGTGGTTTTATTTAGAAAACCATAAGAAAAATGCTGTTTCATTATGACTAAATATTATTTTCACATCTGGGAGAAATATTCTACCTGGTCTTTAAGAAAATACAATGATTTATTTTATACTATATATTAGTTTCATATTTTAAATATAACTATACAGATGATTACAGAACTCATCATAAAATCCTGTTCAAACTTGCTTCATGAAATATTACCAAAAAGTCACAGTTGATTTCCATACATATACACACAATGATATCATAGAAACATGCACTTCACTATCCAATTCACAGTAAAAGTACTGCAATTTCAAAAATTATAGAATACTTTTGAAACAAAAAATACAAAATTTGTTTATGAGTTTTGATCTAAATTATAATCATGTAGTGTTTTTTAAATTTATTTCTTAAACCTAATTTCTTTATTTCATTTGGATATAAGTAAATTTCAACTACCTTGATAGAACCAATCCCAAACAAAACTAACAAATAGTAAACATAATTTGGACATATGATTTTGCTCTTGCATTTGAAATTAGCTTTGTCATTTGCATTCAAAGCACATTAATGTCCTGAGAATGTGGATCACTCATTCATAAAATAATACAAAGCTATGACATTCCCGTCTCCAGCATTAGAAACACCAACTAACCATTTAAAATAACACAACATAGCACAAAAAACATTGTCAATATTTTAAGATTTGGAATACTTAACCCAAATTTTTTAGGGATACTAGTAATATAAACTTTATAAATCTTTTCTGAGAAATTAATTTCAGTGTAATATCTAATTAAAGAACATATCATCTAAACTTGGCGTCATTTCAAAATTCTTTTGAATGAGAGTAAAAAAAAGCTTAAGGTCCAGTCAATAGGAAAATAAAATCAATCTTCAGTCAAAGATAAAAATGATGTCATTCACCTCAAATAACTATGATAATTTTACTATACACACCAATTCATATTTGAGAGAGAGAAAAAAGAAAAATTAGCACCAAATAGAGCAACATTCATTTTTTAAAGAACAAAAATACAGTACATATGTGAAATATGATGGTCAAATATGGAGTGAACTTAAGTTGTTAGTAGGGGTAACAAACTTGTTGTTTGTTTGGAGATAATTACAGATTTACTTGCTGTTGTAATAAATAATACAGAGACAATCTATATATCCTTTACCCAATTTCCCCCCCTGGTAACATCTCCCATTGCTATAATTCTGGAATAAGAGTAGAATATTTGAAATCTTTCCTTTCAACAATCTATCTTATGCCTTTGCTTAACTCATTTACCAGTTCTAGGAGATTGTGTGTATGAGTGTGTATGTGTGTGCACAATAATTCTCTGGAATTATCTACATGAATAAGTGCGTCATCTTCTAAAAAGAGACAGTGTATTTTTCTTCCATTCCAAACTGTATGCATTTTATTTCTTCTTTCCTTACTGTAGTGGTTTGAATTTCTACTACTAGGTTAATGAGTGGCAGAAGCCCACACCCATGCGGTGTTTCCTAAGAAGGAAGTCATTCAACTTTCACCATTAAGAATGAGGTTAGTGGTAGAAGTTTTGGAAATACTTTTCATCAAATTAAAGAAGTTCCCATTTGTTCTTAATTTTTAGAAAGTTTTTTTTTTGACTGGGTGTGGGAATTTGTTCTATGTAACTTGATAAGAATATATGATTTTTCTTCTTTATTCCATTGTTACTTCTATTTTGAAATGTTGAAAAAGTCTTGCATAACTGAAAACAATTCCACTTGATTGTGTTGTATAATTCTTTTTATACATTACTGGATTGATTTGCTAATATTTTGTTGATGATTTTTCTCATTGATTAAATATTCTTTCAGAAACAATCTAATATTTTTAGCTTTCTCTAGATCTCTTTGCATATGTATGTGTGCCTCTGTGTGTGTGTGTGTGTGTGTGTGTGTGCGTTCTAATCATGGTCCTTTCTTTGGTTTATTCATTAGTCTAATAGCATAGACTCTGGAACGGATTTTGTGAGTTCAAATCCCATGTTCACTACTTTCTAACTTTGTAATCTTGACAATTTATAGAACATTTTCTTTTCCATGCTAAATCTCTCTCTCTGTGTCATATAAAATTACACAGTACTAATTAAAGCATAAAGTTTGCTTTATATATGGCTTATAAATATAAGAGAAGCTGGGACTAAAGATGGTTGCCAAATAAACTACAATTACACCTGTAAATATTTTATTAAAGTAGAATATATTCACATACAGTTGCATAAAAAGAACAACAAAAAGCAGTGTGTTTTAATAAAAGATCATGTATTACTAAGTTTGAGTTGATAATCTCTAACTTATTCGGATTGACATTTATTGTGGTAATCACCTGGAGTAAAACACTTAGTTTTGGTTTATTTATGGTATTTTGGATAAAAGATCTGACTGGGGGAAGGTACTCTTGTGAAGACCAAACAATATAAATCATTCACTCACCAAAATATTTAGTTCAATTAGCTACTGTCTATCTATCGATTGATCTATCAGCTACCTAATTATTCATTTATTCATATATTCATATATTCTAGGATTGGATCCAGATGATAAAACTAGAGTGATAGACAACACAGAGAAATATCACTTCATTAGGAGCTACTTTTTTCACTGAAATGGAAGACATGCATATTGCAAAAAGTCTAGGTGAGAACATGACCATAGTAAATGTTTAAGGATATATCCGTTGGGGCGCCTGAGTGGCTCAGTGGGTTAAAGCCTCTGCCTCCAGCTCAGGTCATGATCTCAGGGTCCTGGAATCGAGCCCCACATCCAGCTCTCTGCTCAGCAGGGAGCCTGCTTTCCCCTCTTTCTCTGCCTGCCACTCTGCCTACTTGTGATCTCTCTATATCAGATAAATAAATAAAATCTTTAAAAAAAAAAAGGATATATCTGTTTCCCTGACTCCATTTCTGTGTCAAAGGTCACTGCTATCCATCTATCTATTTAATTATGGACAATATGTATGATACTCTTATATCCAAAGAAACCATGTGACAGCCCATCTTTGCAACTGAATTGAATTAGTAAGATCCAAAAGAGCAAACATATTTTTTTATTAAGTAATATGTCCTTTTACACAACTGTAGACATTTGTTCCTTCACAAAATATGTTATTTTATTATGTCATACAGCAAGGGCCCTCAAGTAAAATCACAGATTGAGTTATGCACTCTATTACTGATTTTTAGGTAGTATATAAAGTCCATAGAATTTTTTTTTAAAGCTTTACATATACTTCTATCTTACTGGTTGAACTTCCTTTTTCTTGGAACTAGATTTAAATGAACTTTTTCTGATTTGTGTCTACATATTCCTGTTAAAATTAGATAAAAATTTAAAGCTGAATCGAGTATATGGTGAAGATTAACATTTCCTTCAACATTTGATAAAATTAATAAAATAAATAGTTGCTTAACACGACAAAGTTGATTTTTAGGAAATAATTTATTAACTACCAACACTCTGCAAAGGCCCACAAGAGTGCTGGTGAATTTGCAGATTTCTGAGAAATCCAACAATGCTTAGGCTCATGGAGATATTAAAATGCTGCAACATCAGATTTCATTTTGACTGTTCTTGGAAAGTCTCCAACAAATTGGTTAAAAAGCCTACTACAGGAAGCCAAACATCTTATAGAGTCTGAAAAGCAGAGAACATTTCTGCTGAATAGAATACTTACTTCCTTTCATGAAAACATGCTTCCCTAATATACATCTGATAATGCATAACCTATCAGTACAAATCTAACAATGCTTTTAAAGTTTTAGCTCTTTATATGACTTCTCTGCTGTGAGAGAAAATAATGCACTTGTAAAATCCATGGTATAGAGCACTGTGCATATTTCAAATGTGGTAAGAAGGTATTTGTGTAGCTGACTATGTTTGCTATTGCAATAATGGCATTATTTTTCCAATATACCACTTGAGTGCTGAGTATATGATTCCCTTGAGGTCTTCATTTTCATTATAAACAGACTACTACTGAGCCTACTTTTATAGTCATAATAATTTGAAATTATAAAACAATTTCTGAAAGCTTTGTTAAAGAAACAAAGTACAAGCAAATCTGTATCAAAGCCCATTTTTCTGCAGTTGGGGCTGGATGAGAAATATCATCAGTGCATGGAATACAAAGGATGAATCATATGTTGAGATTGAGTAAGGTGTTCTTTGACAGGATCCATATTGGACGTGATGCTGTAAAATGAGCCAGTCAGGGGGAACTGGATAGGCTCCAATTTAAGGCAATTATAGTTTATTTTTTAAACTTATTTATTTATTTATTTGCTTGACAGAGGTAGACTGAAAGAGAGCATAAGCAGGGGGAGCAGCAGACAGCGAGAGAGGGAGAAGCGGGCTCCCTGCAGAGCGAGAAGCCCAGTGCTGGACTTGATCCCAGTCACGACCTGAGCCAAGACAGAGCCACCCATGTGCCCCCCCTTTTTTAGATTTTATTTATTTATATTTTAGATGGTTTAAATACTCCTAAAAACGTTCTTTGATTCTGTATTAGTCTATTATTTAGGTAGTTGTAACAATCAGGGAAGAATAGGAGAATGAAATGAGACTGAAATCAAATATAGCATGAATATAGACAGTACTCTCCATATTGGCTCCTTTCAGACTTCTGGCTCCAGGCAGTGTGGAGAAATGAAGTAGAATAAATGAGTTTCCATCCACCCCTCCTTCAATATTTGACAAAGGTTGTGAATTTCAACCACCAAAACTCAAATTTTAAATGTTTCTCATTGAGGACTTGTGTGCGAATATGCATGCAAAATTGTGTGTTAATATATGTGTTTGCATGTGCTTACATGTTTGGGGAGAATGACATTTCCCTGAATTAGAATATCAAGTAAAAAAGTAAAGTTCCAAACTAATAAAAGCACACACACATTCTAAGCGACTTTAATAAATGTTTTAGTAGAAATAACTCCTATACGTAATATACGGTCATGACTTATTATAGCCACACATCCCCATTCTCATTAAGGATTTAAAAAAAAATCACAGATGTGGTGTTGGCTACGATTTCACCCCAGTTCCTGCCATCTTGTTTCTTATCCCACATCTATTTCAAGGGTTGTTAGTCTTACATTTTCAAATAAGTTCTCTTCAAGTTTTACTGGTCAGGGTTCTGGTGTCATGTCCTCAAATTCTTAAAAATCGAACTAAATTTCCTCTCTCTTTGTTTACTATCTCCATTTTTATTTTACATACTGACTCTTCCCTATACATATTCTATTTATAACTTTCACACTGTTGTTTGTTAAGGAATAGTGTCTATATCTTATGTAACTAGTTGACTGACTGCATTTTGGGAGAGGATATTCCATTAGCTGTTTGTAATGTTATCCCTTGGATCTGATTGTTTTGAGTTTGCTTTTACTTTTTTTCTTCAAATTCATTTGCCAGAAAATCAGCTGTATTATATAACAATTTTTTGAGCTTTGCATAAATTGCCTGTTGACTACCAGGTAAAGAAAAAGTCTGGCAGAGGGCAAAAAAAACAAAACAAAACAAAAAAAAACAAACAGCTAAATTCATCCTAGGTTTAAGGTGGCAAAAGGCACTATATATACCCTCTAGATTCTGCCTTTAGGTATATAACTATTATTTCTCTGTTGTGTTTAGTCAGTGTTTTTACTTCTTTTATTCCTAGCTATAAAATTTCTCATAGATACCACCTTTTCTCTTTATTCCCTGATGCTGAAAGATCTAATACTTTCTCCTTACAGACACATCGATGTTTAGAAATATGCCTCTGTATCTTGTATGGAGGCTGGGGAGAATTCCACAACTATGAATGGCATTATATCTGGGCATATACTAATTTCCATAATTTGATACCATCTACATTTAATGACTTTTACATCAGTGCATATGCATGGCTTGACTGATATAAGCCACATTTGCATAGTTCAGTTTTCAGATAAGTGAAATTAAATGTTAAGACAGTAAGTTCTTGGGGCACCTGAGTGGCTCAGTGGGTTAAAGCCTCTGCCTCTGGCTCAGGTCCTGATCTTAGGATTGGGCGCTCTGCTCAGCGGGGAGCCTGCTTCCCCCTCTTTCTCTGCCTGCCTCTCTGCCTACTTGTGATCTCTCTCTGTCAAATAAATAAATAAAATCTTTAAAAAAAAAAAGACTGTAGGTTCTTAAAAAAAAAAGACTATAAGTTCTTTCAAAAATTACATGTTCCTTATTAAAGATAATTAATAGCTATTAAGCTTATATGAAGTTGAAAAATAAAAATAACCTCAAAGAAAGAAACAGTTCACATATCAGAAAATCAGTCCATGTTTTAACATTTCCTTGTATATTTGAAACACACAAACAAAAAACCCTGAAACAGACCACTACACATATTACCAAAGCATAGCACTGTGGTAGTAACAATTTGTAAATATTCAGTTCTACTTACTACAGAATGATTTCTCAAGATTTTGATTAATGATAAGTAAAAGGGGGAGAAACAGATGAACCAACTATTATAATAATAATTAGAAACAATTTTTTCAAAGATAACAACTTCATTGTTTTTAGAAAGATTGAGCTTTAGTCTTTTGAAAAATAACTATCATCAACTGATGTGTTATCATGTCATATTATTAAATAAAGTAGAATCAGCCTTTCATTTTCTTAGGGCTGGCTTACAGACTTGAAAGCTTCCAGAAATTAGAATAAATGATCATTTTTAGAGAAGAAATTTTCCTCTTGCAAAAGATGTATTTGAAGCTCTGCTAGAGATAATACTTGCTTTGAAAATGAAGTGTCTGATGAGGCTTGTCTATAATTAGGAAACATTCGATAAACTTCCCATTGTAGAAACAGATTGAACAACTATTTCACAGTAAATCAGAATTTCGCTATCAAGTTATGTGATAAGCTCTTCTGTGTTGCTCAGTAAATCATGAAGTGTGACAATAGGGACACTCAATAAGCTCCTGAGAACTGCATAATAAATCATATAATTTCACAATAAGTTGCACAATAAGCTCTACTGTATTAGTCTCTAAATCATGGGCTTTCACAATAAAATTATACTAAGAATTTCACTTTTCTTTGCTATGTCTACTGTTATTCTGTGGCTTCTATCAATCAAGAATAAAACTTAGCATTTAAATATGAAGTCCTTCTCTCCCACATTAGTGGAGACAAAGTCTTGAGAAAATCAGGTTTTATTTGCATGAGAGGAAAAGACAAACTATCTTGTTCTATTCATTAATAAAATTAATTACAGCATCAACGTGAGTTCACATGTTTGTGATAGAGAACTCATTAATTGAGAGTAGATATTATAAAAAACACAATGTATTTAATCTGGGTTAATACTTAAGTACTTAGAACAAACGGTATACATGAATACATTAAATATAATTAATGACAAGAGAGAGATTAGACTAAGTTTAAGTAAGCAATCACAATTATATAAATTATTTGGGGAAGATGGGGCTTGATCCCGGGACTCTGAAATCATGACCTGAGCCAAAGGTAGATGCTTAACTGACTGAGCCACCCAGGCATCCTGGAAATAAGATTTGTACAGGATGACAAAACGTGAACATGAAAAAAATGTGATACCTGACATTAAAAAAACTTAATCTAAATACAATACAGCAGATATGTCAATAATAATGAGAACTATAATTCTATGTGGAGGATGGGTAGAAATAGAGGTCTTACTGCAAATGTAAACATTGCTGGAGAGGGAGTTCTGTGGCATTTAGGCTTTGCTTTCATAGGGAAAAATACAGTATTATTGGGCTATCAACAACCCTTCTACACACACACACACACACACACACACACACACACACACACACAGGTATATGTGTAATTTTGTTATGTTCTGATACTCTACTAAATTCTTTTTTATGTGATTAAGCCACTGAAAACAAGGAAACTCTGCAGAAGACCAGACATGATCCAAGAACAGTCACCACCATTGCCGGCTATATTCTTTGATATGAAGAAGACCCTGATCATGAAAATATTCTACTTTGGACCCATATGAGCCAATATAGGAAACTATTTTCTTCTTTACACCCTACACCCAAGAATTAAGATTTCTTATCTTTTTTTTGCTTTTCTTATTTTTTTTCATTATTTCCTATAATATAGAGATGATCACACACATATTCACATACATATGCTTCAACAAGAGAGATAGGAGAAATTATCCAGGTGGTGCAAAATTGGGTTTGAGAGTCTTTTAAACATGAGATTAATGTCCTGTATTCAGTGCTCCATATTATATTAAAGGAAAGTCAGGTAACTAAGTTTGAAACTCACACTCTACTTTTTTGGTTTTGCTTTGTTTTTTCTTTAAAAAATAATTTGATTGCATCATAAAGCAAACATATAATGCAGTTATATGTATTGATAACATCTTGTTTTCAATTTATATAATGGGAAAAGTTTGTAGAACTTAGAAATACTAGGAATCCTCTGGTTAGAAGTAAAGTAGCCCACCTTTAAACTGTGAACCTATTAATTGGTTGGATTTTTATATAAAAATGTATGTAAGTTGAAACAAAATTGAATTATCTTTAAAATAATATTTCCTGAAATCCTAAGGAATATTAGAAAAATTAATGTGAACACAATCTGAACTAGTTAATAATCATTTTTAGGTTCCTTGATAAGCTTTGAAACATTTAAATAAAGCTCACCGCATTTTCATTGTAATATTAATATATCCACACTATAAAATATCAAAATCTTTAAGGCAAGAAAAAATTTAGAGTAGATGTCTTATCAGTTCATGTAGATGATATTAAGTTCCAGAAAAGTAATCATAGAACACAGCAGGAGTTGATCTCAAGAATATTAATGAAGAAAATGGCATAATTAATATTCTCAAAGTCCCACATGTAATATTTTTGTTTGGGCAAGGGTAGAAAAGATGTCAAAACTGCAAGCTTTGAATTTTGAGAGAATTTTAGTTTTCCAAAACATGTGGAACATTACAGCATTTTTAAAAAGTAAAACAAAACCTCTTATTCAAAATAAACATTTTGTCATTTTCATCTAGCTTGAAAATTTCACTCAATAAAATGAATCATTAAAATTCAATCCATATATATCAGGTTTCAACCAAGATAAATTAGCTCCATTCCTTCCTGGTTCTCCTCCCTCATATATTAAAGTGTCCCGGATATAACATAATAAACAAGCATAGGAAGATTCTGAAAGTTGGAAAGAAAAATGTAGAGTACTTAGGGACCTAGATACTTGAGGAACGGCACAGTAGTGAAGTCCGTGGGTTTTGTTTTTCCTTTCCACATGTCCTATACAGGGCAGCCTGGAACCAACCACACACACACACACACACACACACACATACACACACACAGCGCAAGTCCCCGTCTTTCTGAGCTGAAGTGCCTGAAAATGGTGGCCTAACAGAAAACCATTGGGCAATATTAACCTCACTTCATCCAAGCACCAACATAGCAATCACACCTATTTATGATAGGGCCACGCACAGAACAGATTTTCGGCCCCACCCACTTTTTTGGTTGAAGGCAAGAGTCAGCTTCTCCCACTAGGTTGATCTACCTGTGGAAGTAAATGGCTTCTACTCTAATCCCAAATCAGGGTCATGTCCCTGGAATACAGTGATGAGCTGAGCCTCCACCCCTGCTCTATAGCAATGAGACTACATGAAGCACTGTGAGAAGCCACTTACCGATCCACTTCCCAACACCCTTGTGCATTGTCAGCAGGCTCCATCAATTTGCTGAGCCTTATCATCCACTTGGCATCAACAAGACTAAATTCAAGGATCTATGATTCAGGGCTAGGCAGACCACTTACTTGGTCCAAACCTGTTGTCAGCTCATTATAAGGGGAACTGAGCCTCTATCACTACCCAGCATCACAAAATGTAGAATGAAAAGATAGGAGATGGAGCTAAGTGGTACTTTAATTATTTCCACCTCCCCTGGCACCGGATTCGGCAGAGAGCTGACCTTCTGCCCCCATAGTGTAGAAGAAAAGAACTGGACAACAGAACCAAGCAACAACATCTAATCTAGTCTGAACAGTATATTTAAAGGAATTGAAATTATACAGTAGACCACAATAAAATCAAATTAGAAATTAATGACAGAAAGACCACAGGAAATTTTCTAAACAATTAGAAATTAAACACTGTACTTCTAAATAATACATGTGTCAAGGAGGTAATGTCAAAAGAGATTTTTAAAGTACATAGAATTGAAACTGAAAATATAACAAATAAGTGGGACACTTATTTGAAGCGCAGAGAGGGAAATTTATAGCACAAAATGCTTACATTATTATAAAAACTCAATAACCTAAGTTTCTACCTAAGAAAGTAGAAAAAAAGGATATAATAAAGCCAAAGAAGGAAGAAGGAATTAAGTAATAAAGACTGAGCAGAAATAAATGAAATTGAAGAAGGAAAACAATAGAGGGGGAAAATCACTTCTTTGGAAAAGAAAAAAAAACGAACAAGAAAATGTATAAACCCCTAGCAAGACTAACAACTATAAAAAGAGAAAAATACAGGGGTGCCTGCATGGCTCAGTAGGGGTCTTCAGGGGTCTTCAGACCCAACTCTTGGTTTCTGCTCAGATCCTCATCTCATGGTTCATGAACTTGAACCCTGTGTCAGGCTCAGCACTCAGGGGGAGTCTGCTTGGATATTGTCTCCCTCTGTCCCCTCCCCTGACTGCACTACATCTCTTTCTCAAATAAATAAATAAATAAATAAATAAATAAATAAATCTTAAAATAAAAAGAGAGAGAGAGAAATACAATTAGAAGATAACTAGTATGAAATAGAGACATCACCATACGCGGAAGCCATTGAAATTATTGAAAAGATACTAAGAAAAACTTTACTTATAATTTTGACAACTCACAAGAATAAAACAGTTCCTTGAAAACTACACACTGTCAAAACTTAACCATTATACTGTGAATAGTTATATAACCATTGGAAAAACTAAATTTGCACTTAAAAATTCCTGAAAAAAAATCTTTGTGCTCAGATTGTTCCTCTGCAGAATTCTGCCAAATATTTAGAGAAAAATTCTGTAATTTCTTGGATATACAAGACAATGGAGTACCTCCCTACACATTTGTGAGACTAGTATAACCTTGATATGAAGACAACACAGATGATATTAAAAAGAAAAGAAAAGAAGAAAAGAAAACCTGCCAACCAATAGTTCTCAAAAACATTTGTGCAAGTTTTCATTTCCTACTTCTCAGCATTCCTTTGCACAGAATATTCTACAATCTGTGCTGAAATGTGAGGGGGAAAACCATAGTGTGCTATCAAAAAATTGATTGTTTTGTTTCTCTTTCCAATTAAGAGGGTAAACATTGGTACAGTGTTCCAAAAGTAGACTATCAAAATTACCTACCAAACAGTTGATGTGGTCACAGAAATGTTGGTCACCATCTGTCATTCTATAAACAGAAAATCATTAATTCAAGCAGAAAAAAACTTATCACAAATCATCCTTACTAATAATATAACATAGAAACAGCTTTGAGGAAAATATACACTTTCAAGTTCTCAGTTCGGTAAAATAAAAGAAAAAAACAACTTAAAATGTTCAACAATTGTTAATAGTTTGTGCTAAAGTAATAGAGCTAACGTCCCTAAAAACAACCACAACTATCTGTAAGATGGAAGAACCACGGCATATAACTGGTTTTTTAGTTTCCTAACTTTGCACCTTACCACCGGCAATTGAAGTATTTTATATATCTTTGGATTACTAGTACTTATAACACAGATTATGTACCTAAGACAGAATCCAAGTGTTGAGGAAGTGAATTCCTAAATGAAATATTGAATATATCCCAACCATATTAACTGACTCACCATTCAGCTATTGCACTGTATGTATATAATTTTCAAAAATTTACCTTTCATTCTCCATGTATTTCTGGGTATTGTGTGAGCTTAATTCCTTTTTTTTCCTCTATAGGTATAATTTCTGATTTTGTTCTTTCCCTGAGAGTCTGCCATTTCTCTAGAGTTAACCTTTGTACATAGCTTTTGATCTGAATTTTATGAATTTCACAAAACCTTAGTGAGGGTGTGGAAAAATGTAAAGCTTCTCTTGTCTGTGTGATTTCTGAAAATTTTATATTGTACATGAAAGAACTCTTAAAGTGTCTTCACTATAAATGTAGGCACACAAACTAATTGAATTTGAAAACGAATTATCTTTATAGATCTATGAGTCTTCATTGTGTTCCATGAAACTTCATGTGTTGCATGAAATTTTTTATGTTTATGCATGGTCAAGAGTTTCTGAGTAAAAAGTTCAGGTAATGTAGGTCAAAGGATAAATGAAAGACAAATAAGTCTCAGAATGTAAATATAGAGCTCTCCAAAGAGATGTGCAGATTTAATGCTCCTGGGGCCCTTTCTTCACAATCCAGAGGTAATCACCTCCTTTTCTCCAGGAAGATTTGTTTACATTAGAAAGGGAAGTTCTCTTCCTCCTTTTTTCTGTGAAGAGAAGAAGCTGCTATGCAAGCTTCTCTGCATAAGAGTTGAGATTATTAGTTTTGGGGTTCTCTTACCCAGTACAGAGTGCCCTCACTTCAGAGTGGATGTCATCTGCCTTCATCATATTGCCCTGAGTAGAAACTGGGGCATGAGGAACTAGCATTAAGCTATTCTGTTAGTAAATAATCAGTTTGATCACTGCCTCTGATTCAGAAACCTGTGTTTACCCTATATTTCAGCAATCTGTTGATTGTTTCTTATATTATGTAAATTCTTTTAGTTTGAGGTCATCCTACTTGTCTATTTCTACTTTTGTTGCTTGTGTTTTTTGTGTTATATCCAAGGAGTCCTTGCTTAGACCTATATCATGGAAATTTTCCCTTTGTTTTCTTCCAGGAGTTTTATGATTTCATATCTTATATTTTAATATCTTATCCAGTTTGAGCTGATTTTTGTGTATGGTGTAAGATAAAAGTCAAATTTCATTCTTCTGCATGTGGAAAGGTTGTTACCGACATTTATAAAACATTTACAAAACATTAGTGAAATAAATTTAAGAAAACAGGAATATATGGAAAGACAGCATGTATTCATGGTCTGGAAGACTTAAAGACATTGTTAAAATGTCCATACCACCCAAAATGATCCAGATTAGATGCAATCCCTATTGAAACACCAATGACATTTTGTATAGAAACTAAGTCTTAAAATTCACATAGAATCCCCAAAGACCCCAAGTAGCCAAACCGATCTTGAGAAAGAAGAGCAAAGCTGGAGGCATTACGCTTCTTATTTCAAAATATATTACAAAGCTACAATAGTTGAAGCAGTATGATATTGGCATAAAAATGGATAGAAAAGTGGAACAGAAAAGAGAACCAATAAATAAACCCAAGCACATATGGACAACTGGTCTTCAGCAAAGTTGCCAAGAATCCATAATAGGGAAAGAATATTCTCTTCTTGCATGTGGTTATATAAAGCAATGATTGCTAGTATTTTAAAATTTCTTTAAAATATAGTTTTATGTATTTTTTTATTTTTTTAAAGATTTTATTTATTTATTTGCAATGATTGCTAGTATTTTAAAATTTCTTTAAAATATAGTTTTATGTATTTTTTTATTTTTTTAAAGATTTTATTTATTTATTTGACAGAGATCACAAGCAGGCAGAGAGGCAGGCAGAGCGGGGTGGGGAGGAGACAGGCTCCCTGCTGAGCAGAGAGCCTGATGCAGGGCTCGATCCCAGGACCCTGAGACCATGACCTGAGCCAAAGGCAGAGGCTTTAACCCACTGAGCCACCCAGGCATCCCAAGATTTTATGTATAATTAAAATAAGACTTCTGAAAAAATATCTGCCATGAGTGTTTTATTATGTTACATAATAATGATTACTTTTTAACCTCTTTAAATCACAATATAAAAAGCATCGATGTATGATTTGGAAGCTATTAAATGTCTATGTTTTTGGGAAAGATACATCTCATCAAGCTCAGATTTTACATAATCAAGAATAAATATACTCTATTTATTATTCATTAAAATTATCTCCAGAAAAAAAGAGATACAAGACATATTTGCTCAGCCAGTCAAATATAAATAGCAATGACTATATATTAATATGTATTTTTAATAATTATATAATATAATAATATATGTAATGTATATTAACATAGAATGAACAACAATGATAATAGATTAATATCCACACAGAAGAGATATTGCTTTTAAATATTTATTTGGGAAGAAGGAGTAGAGAAAATATATTGTTCTTTATAAATTGTAGACATCATCTAATTTATGGCATTGGATGGTAGAGGATCTGGGTTACAGCATTAGAACATTTTGTTAATAAGAATGAAATAAATAGGCATGCTAGAAACAGGGGCCTTTTTGCTATGGCAGAATCCATGTACAGACCCTTCCTCTCATTCACTATAACTACAAACTCTTAACCAAGTAATAATAATAAATGTGTTATTTGAGGAATCTATGCTGGAATTAAATGTGGAGAAATGACTCACAAATGGATATAAAAACCAAAATAAGATTCTCTGATTAACAAAATCTAAGAAGTTTTGTTTTGTTATCAGACATGCTCCCTACAAAATTTCTATAAAAATATTCTTTAGGCTTAAAGAAAGTACACCAGATGTAAATTCAGATCCTTAGAAGGAAATGAAGTGGTAACAAGAAGAAGAAACGTCTAATTAAATGTAACGTAACTTTTCTCATTTAAGTTTGAATCTCTGAATATATAAATATATCTGGTGAACTTTTTAAGAAATATAATATGTATGGCAACTAAGTCAAATGTAAATTAGGGAAAGCATTAAGGAGGCTATATGATTACAAGATTTCTATACTGTATGTGAAGAACCTATTATTATTATTATGTTATTATATGTTATATATTTATAATAGGTATTATATAACATATATAATTATATTATTATTACATATATACACATCATGATATATTAAGTAATTATATCATAATGTCTAGAATAACCAATAGAAAATTAAATATGTCCAAAAAGATAATTTTTAAATTAAAAGAATACTAAAAATACTCAAATAATCAAAAAAAGGCAGGAAAAAAGAAAGAGTAAGCAGAAGAACAAAAATGAAAAGGAAACTACAGAAAATACATTAAATTATATATCTAAATGTCACTTCATAAATAATTACATCAAATTGTATACACAACCAACTAAAAGGCGGTTAATAAGTGCAGTAAAAGAGTCTAACCCTGCTCTACAAGTTACACACTTTTGACTTAAATATACAGATTAATCAAAATAAATAGATGCAAAAAGATGTATTGCAAACACAATAAGCCTAAGAAAACTGGAAGGGCTCTTTGAAGGTTGGGTAAAATAGACTTCAAGACAAAGAATATTACTAGAGAAAAAGGACACTTTGAAATGATAAAGGGGAGCATCCATTAGTAAGTGCAGATCAAGCATTTAAAGGAGGCTTAAAATATGTGAAGCAAAAATTCACAGACTTAAGTAGAAGGATAATAGGAAATATTAACATACATATTTCAGCAATTAATAGAACAAGCAAACAAAAATTTAGTGAAGTCATAAAGGATTTAAATGAAATTACCAAAACACATGGTACATTCACAACGACAGAACATTTTCTGAGCTAAAATGATTCCCAGATATATTTAAAAATACCAAAATCATACAGAGTACATTCTCTGACAACAGAACTAAATTGAAAAGGATTCACTGTTATTTTTGAAACCCTAAATATGTAGAAATTAAGCAGTGCACATCTAGATAATTAATGGATCACAGATTAAATTACAGGAGGAATAAAATATAATTATAATTGAATGATAATGGAATGTAATATATGAAAATTTATGCAACACCACTAAAGGAGTGCCTAGCAGAAAGCATATAGCTTTTAGATTCTAAAATAGCAATAAAGAAACATCTGAAAGCATTGGCCTAACATTCATTCTTAAAAAGATAGAAAAAGATAATCAGTAATCCCAAAGTAGGTAGAGAGAACAATAGAAACAAGCACAGATAACAGAGTAATTGAACAAAACCAAGATTTCATTCTTTCAAAAGTTTTTTTTTTTTTTAATTTGTCAAACTAATAGCTCCAGCAATCAAGGAAAAAATGGAGTATCATCAATATCCGGGATGAAAGTGGGGTTATCAACAAAAATTACGTAGATATTAAATGACTAATAAGAAAATATCATGACATCAAAGCTTAAAAATTAGAAGAAATTTGATAAACATTACTTACCAAAATTGCTTGGAAAAAAAAAAAACTACAAAAACTCAGTAGCCCTATATATATTCAGGAATTTGAATTCGTCCTTCAAATACCCAAAAGAAAACTTTCAGCCCAGGCTAATTCAATATGAGTTTTTAGCAAATATTCACGGTAGAAACATGACCAATCTTAGTCAACCTTTTCAGGAAATAGATTTGAAGCTATCATTTTGGACCTTATGTTGTAAGCCTGTACTAAAATCTGACAAATATTTTCTCGTTGTTTTCTAAGGAGAACTCAATAGGCTTTTTACCTTTGAATCCATAAATGCCAAGTCTTTTTTCAGACCCCCTCTCTCTGGTATTACAATTACAAATATAATTAACTATTTGATACTGTCCCATCATTTCCTGAAGTTGTGGTCCTTTTTTCAGCCTTTGTGTCTCTCTGCTTCAGTCTAGAGGATTATGATTTCACGTCCCCTGAGTTTCCTTCTGCAATGTCAAACTTGTTGTTAAGCACACCCCATGACTTTACTATTTTGTTATTGTATTTTTCAGCTCTACAGGTACCTTGTTCTATTCTTTATATGGCATCCATTTCTTGACTTTTTGGAGTCAGTATATCCTTTCAATGCTTGAGCATATTTATAACTGCTCTGAAGTCTTTTTCTATTTATTGTATCGCCTCTGTGATTTGGGGGACTATTTCTGTTGATCTATTTAATCTCCCAGTTTGGGGTCATATTTTTCTACCTCTTGGTCTTATTGGATTAATTTTACGTTGTTAAGTTATGGAGTTGGCTATCTTCCTTTAAATGCTGTTTTTAATTTGTCCTCAGCAGTTTTTCATTTGCAGATCCGTTTAATCTTTTTGAGGCCTGCTTTTTTTTTTTTTTAAGATTTTATTTATTTATTTTTGAGACAGAGAAAGAGAAGACCAAACAGGTGGAGGGGCAGAGACAGAACCAGGCTCCCTGCTGAGCAGGGAGCCCTACTCCGTATACCATCCCGGGACCCTGGGACCATGACCTGAGCCAAAGGCAGCCCTAACTGACTGAGGCATCAGGCACCCTTAAGTCCTGCTCTTAATCTCTGTGAGGGTGGGTCTAAATTAACCTTTTTTGACTAGTTTAGCCCCACAGAGAAAGTATGATACTCTGGGGTCACTAGTGGATGCTCTCGTGTTCTGTGATTTTTTTTTTTTTTTTTTACTTTGGCGAGCCAGAGCCCCTTGATAATCCTTTCCTTGGCTCTTTTGCAGTACCTTGTCCCACTAATTGCAAATACCTATGTCTTCCCCTGTTCTGTTTTCTTTCTCCTTTTTACACAGAACAGTGTGGGATTTTTTTTTCTTCTTTTCTGAACTTCCATCAAGAAAGTGACCCGAGGCAGTGGTGAGGCTCAGTTGTTAATGTCCTGCCAAGGAAAGCAGCTAGGCCCTGTCTATCCTTTAATACCTAGACAGTATTCTTACTTTGTAATCCAATTTTCTAATTGGAAGGGAAATTCAAATACTAAGAGATCTACCATGGCTAGAAAGAAAATGACATTGTTTTTCTTTTGATATTATTTCAGGATTGCTATTTCGCCCAAGGTGCTAGTATTCATGGTTACCTTCTAAACTTTTTAAACTGCTGAAACGCCCTCCTCAATGGCTAATAGAATCAATTACTTCCTTTTCCACATGCAGTTCTCTTTCTACTGCTCAGTTGTTCCTCACTCTGATGCTCAGAAGTCCTGAGTGTTCTTTCACATTTAAAATTAGATTTCAGAACTGAAATTTACAATTACAATTACAATCACAATATAAATTTACAATTTATACTGTAAATCTATGGTCTTTCACTTTCCACATGATTTTGCTCCAATGTCCTTCCTGAACATATTTACTAGATGTTTCCCTCTTCTGTTCATTATTTTTGGCTCATTATTACTTTTTGCTCATTATTTTCCCTCATTATGCTCCAGGGCTCCAGTCTGGCCCTCGTTCTTCAAGAAGATGTAGAGCTGCTCTCCTTCCTGGACTTTTCTTTCTACAAGCTGATGTTATACCTGAGCCAAACTTTTTCCAAGTCCTCGAACATCAGATGGCTTTTTATGTGTGAATATTGTGTAAGAATGTAAAGCAGGAAGAAAAACTTACACAGCCTTAAGTGCCACTCAGTGAATTTTCATAAAGTGCACACATCTGTGTAACTTTACTTACAGTATTATTTAGAGCTCGGATGCCTCTACATGTTCCTTTTCAGTCATTATGCCACAAAACAATCACTATTTTCACTTCCATCCCAGTAGATCATTTTTCTTGGTTTTCAACATTCTGTAAATAAAATAGTATAGTAGATAAACTTTTTTGTTTAATTTCTTACACTGTCTGGTTACTTTTAGCAGAGTATATTTCAGCTTTTTTGGTATATTCTTTTTTTTTAAGATTTTATTTACTTATTTATGAGAGAGAGAGAGAGAGGGATAGCACACAAGCAGGAGGAGGGACGGAGGGAGAGGGAAAAGCAGACTCCCTACTCAGCCAATTTGGGCTCCATCCCAGGACCCCAGGATCATGATCCAAGCTCAAGGCAGATGCCTAACTGACTGAGCCACCCATTTGCCCCAGTTGTTGGTATAGTCTTAAAAATTCGTTCTTGTATACTATATTTATATTGGCTCCCCTTATAGTTGCTTAATTATCGATTTTTCCTAGCCTTTTTCAATATTTATTTGAGAGTCCATTTATCCACCTATTTCCCTATATTTATAACTATCTATCTCCAGAGGACAGATAATTACTTTAACACAGTATCTTAAAAAGTGCCTGAAATTAGTAAGTACTCAGTGCAAATTGATGAATGACTGAATAAACACATATGTACAAAATTATTTATCAGGAAATCAATAAATGAGTCAGTCGCTCCCATCAGGCACTTCTGCATTAAATTTCTTAAGGTTGTGGCATTTGATGATGTCTAAATTTGTTTTCAGTTCTAACACAAAGTTACCAACTGATTTTTCTCTTTTGTTACTTAGATAGGATTGAGAAAATAGGAATATTGGGTGCAAGAGTTCAAAATAAGAGCTCATCTGGAGGCCCTCGCATTTCTCTTGACTATTGGTCTCTAACTGCCTGTGTATACTAGGAATTTCCATGGAAAAATGAAGGCTGCATGCTGGTTTAATGAATTTCTGTAAGCACTTGTTCTGGAAAAGATCATAGTACCTGCTTCCAAGTCTCTAGAATTTAATTTTAATTTATATTTAAATAATGGTTTAAAAATACATATATCTTTATTATGATATACATATTAAAGGATATTCAGGCAAAAGTAGAGTGTACATAAAACCACTTAGAAGACAGCAAACTCTATCATCTTCAATAATGCCATTAGCATATGTGAACCAAGTTTAATGGTACATAATAGTTGAGAATAAAGAAAAGTGTCTGTGTTCTTGGTTCTCAGGTGGAATTATACTGGAGCAGAAAACCACAAGCAATCATTAGTGATAGCCTCTACATTTCTAACTAGAAAACACTGACATTCCGTGGAAGAAAATCAAGTGATATAAAAATGTGATAAACCATAGCCCTTAGAAATAAGAAAAGAAGAGGAGTACCCTAGTGGTTTAGTGGGTTATGTGTCCGCCTTCAGTTCAGGTCATGATCCAGCCTGGGATCAAGCTTGGGATCAAGCCTGGGATCAGGTCCTGGGACCCAGCCTGGCATGGAGCTTGCGTCAGGCCCTGAATCAGGCTCCCTGCTAAGCAGAGAGTCTGCTTCTCCCTTTCCTTCTGGTCT
This sequence comes from Procyon lotor, assembly GCA_028646535.1. NCBI lineage: Eukaryota > Metazoa > Chordata > Mammalia > Carnivora > Procyonidae > Procyon > Procyon lotor. The sequence goes on along the minus strand of CM053605.1, from coordinate 150,071,596 downwards.
TCCACTCCCCAACCTCTCCTCCTCAGCTTCTGCTTGAGATCTCTAGCTCTCTTTCTCCCTCTCAAATTAAAAAAAAAAAGGAAGAAAACCTACTAGTGCATAGTTGAAAGAATAATCTTATTCAATTCTTAAAGAAACGTTATGACCCTAGTTTTCCATAAATAGTTTGGTAAAAGATATTTGTCTTTTATATATGCATTAGCCTTTACAATTTCAAAATGATTACAAGTGAAAAAAAGTATTTTCAGAAGGTGAAGCATAACGCAAAATATTTAAGTAAACATTAAATAAACAATAATGAAAGAGCTAGAAATTAAGAAAACAATCCCTGGCTTTTTTTTTTTTTTTTTTTTTTTGAGATTTTAGTTATTTATTTGACAGAGAGAGAGAGAGATCACAGGTAGGCAGAGAGGCAGGCAGGCAGAGACAGAGGTGGGAGCAGGCTCCCTGCCGAGCAGAGAGCCCGATGCGGGGCTTGATCCCAGGACCCTGAGATCATGACCTGGGCCGAAGGCAGAGGCTTTAACCCACTGAGCCATCCAGGTGCCCCAGTCCCTGGCTTTTGAGTCTTGTCATGTTGCCCTTCACTGTAGTTGGTAGAACATACTTAAAAACCCTCACAGAATAACGAAACTTGACTTTTAAAAAATGTGTTCCATCTATTTGTGAGATAATATAGTTATTACCTCCTGCAGTTTTTTTCTTACATTTTAGATTTTAATCCCTCTAGTACTGAAATTTTGTTCTTCACCCAAGAATACAGACTTCCAGCTATTGTTTAAAAATATAAAAATAAAAATAAATAAAATAAATAAAAATAAAAATATCCTGGAGTATTTACTTTTAGTTCTAACAGTCCACATACAGCTGTACAGTTGAAGGGATTAAAAAGTTAGAATATTGTTTCAGAGGAAGTTATTCACTGTCTGTAGAAAGAATAACAACTTTAAACTCTTCAGAGTTTACAAATGTTAACTTCTATCTCCTGAGGTAATCCTGGTCCCATTATATATTCCTGGACTCTTCAGATGAGCAACATCTTATTTACTTTTGATGTTGGAAATAAAGTATTTCTTGCCTTTAGCCATAATAAAATCGTTACAGAGAATGTTACATCCCATAGACTCAAAGCAGCATTCAAAATATAATTCTTTTAACCATGATCTAGTGCCCATAGCACTCGAAAAATTTTAGAACTAATATATAAATTGTGCTAAAAAAGAAACAGGAAGGAACAGAAAGAAAGGTTTGGGCTTTTGTAGGCTTTGTTTATTTCTGCATTTAGAAGGATATATGGTCCCCAAATCAAGATTTACACAAGTTTTTTATTAAAAACTTTGGTGTACCCAATGCTCTACTAAAAACCAAACAAAATTAATAGGAATGGCAACATCTGTGACTCCAATGACTTCATCAAAACCAAATAACAGAAGTAGAATGCCATTTAAAAAAGAAACCCATTTCCAACCAGACTGAAACTACTCTGTAGTCTAAAGTGCCCGGACATCAGCTAATAAAAAAGCAAATAGCTTCCCAAATTAAGTGGTGTGTCATGATAGGTCTGTGCCATGAATAGGTTACAAGTGGGTGAAAACATTGATTGATTAGATTTGGGATTGGTGAAAGTTTTGGGGGTAGCAAGGAACATACCCCACTCCTACCAAAACTGTTCATGTTTTATGGACACAATCTCATTTTTTTTTTTTTTTAAAGATTTTATTTATTTATTTGACAGAGGGAGAGAACACAAGTAGGCAGAGAGGCAGGCAGAGAGAGAGAAGAGGAAGCAGGCTCCCTGCTGAGCAGAGAGCCTGATATGGGGCTCGATCCCAGGACCCTGAGATCATGTCCTGAGCCGAAGGCAGAGGCTTTAACCCACTGAGCCACCCAGGCGCCCCCACAATCTCATTTTTTAACCCAGGTATATTTTATTAATTCTATTGGTGTCAATGTGAGCCACAAGGATGTATGACATTAACACTTCCATACCTGTCATGTGAGAAAGAATCCACAGAGCACTCAAATGAAGAAAAACCAAAATACATCTTGGAAAAAAAAATGAACAATCATGAATAAAGATAGAACACACCTTACCATGACTTGTCTCACACAGACCAGAAATTACATGTGCAGCAATTAAGATGGTATGGTTTTGGCCCAGGTATAGACCAAAAGGTCAATGGAGCAAAATGAAGAGACCAAAAACAGATCTATGAATGGATGAAATCTTATATTCTGATAATTAATTGTTTGCATTGCATATCAGTGGGGTAAATATTGAATAATCAAAAATGCATCTATAACAATTGGTTATTGAAGGGAACAAGAATGAAATTAGATAGGGGCACTTGGGTGGCTCAGTGGGTTAAAACCTCGGCCTTCAGCTCGGGTCATGATCTCAGGGTCCTGGGATCAAGCCCCACATCAGGCTCTCTGCTCAGGAGGGAGCCTGCTCCCCAACCCCCGGCCCTTTCTGCCTGCCTCTCTGACTACTTGTGATCTCTCTCTCTTTCTCTCTCTGTCAAATAAATAAAAATATTAAAAAAAAGAAAAGAAAAATACCTTTAAAAAAAAAGAATGAAATTAGACTACTACCATATACTTATATTAAAAATCAATTCCATGTGGATTCAATACTTAAAAGATGAATGAGAAAACTATAAAAATTATAGAAAATAATATAGAGAAATAAATGTATAATCTTATAACAGGAGAAGGATTTCCTAAAAAATATCTTGAAAATATATAAGAATATCATAAAGAAAGATAATGATAATTATTACATTAAAATAAGTAATATGTATTTATTAAAAACATCATAGAGATTGAATAATAAATTGAAATCCTACAGAGGATTAACATCCATAGGAAAAATGACTAAAAACTTGAACAGCCATTTTCAAAAGGAGGACTAAAGAGTCAATAACCACATGAACAGCTTATGCTTATTAATTGCATATATTTATCATATACCATTAAAACCCAGTAGATTGGTAAAAAAATAAAGATCAGAAAATGCCAAGTGTTGGTGAGGATGTGGAGCATGATGAGCAACTTGTTAATTGCTGTTTGGAGGATAAATTGGTAAAAACATTTCAGGAAGCAGTTTGGCATTTACACTAAAGTTGAAAATATGTGCATCCTATGATCCATCAATTTCACCCCTTTGTATGCACTCCAGAAAAATAGTTGCCAACGTACACTAAAAAGTTTCATATAACTTTTCTGCTACTTCAAAGGGCAAACAACTCAAATATCCATCAAGATTAGAACGTGTCGATGTATATTGTTTAATTCATATGATGAATAAACATGTCTTCATTTAAAAAAATGCCAAAAGAATAAAAAATATATATTGAAAAATACATTGTTCCATTTACGAAATGTTTTTAAAAAGGAAAAAAAAAAAGCTTTTTGTTTGTAGATATATACATAGGTGGTGAAACTATGAAGAAAGGCAAATAGCTAATTTCCATATAATACAAGATATTTCTTTTCTCCGGTTGGATTACAGTGATAGTGAAAGAGAAATGATCAGCCTCCCTGAAAGAAATAGGTAACGTTAATGGCCTTTACATTGCCACAAAAGTTAAGTCTCTCAGGAGGTATAGTCATTAGCTAATTTGTCAAAAAGGCTGAATTCTAATCTTTTGCTACTAAGGCTAGAATATATGAATATACGAATAAACACATTAATCCTTCTAAGTATAGATTTTTTAAGACCTATTACAGTTTTACAGTGCTCTACTAAGGATATTTAACTTGATATCTGTTTGTATAAACCTATCTGGAAGGGGGAGGTATAATGAAACAAACACTTGTATTCTACCAAGAAAGGATATTTTTCAAATCTGTGGTGGATAGTCAATTCCAAGAGAATTCTCTTGGAGTACAAATGAGAGAAAGCAAAGACATGTACTATTCCCACTATCATTATCAAGAACCTCAAGGTAGAAGACTGCTCTATCCAAAGATGCTAAAAAATTGGGGCGCGTGGATGGCTCAGTGGGTTAAGGCCTCTGCCTTTGGCTCAGGTCATGATCTCAGGGTCCTGGGATCGAGCCCTGCATCAGGCTCTCTGCTCAGCAGAGAGCCTGCTTCTTCCTGCCTCTCTGCCAACTTGTGATCTCTCTCTCTGTCAGATAAATAAATAAAATCTTTAAAAAAAAAAAAAAAAGATGCTACAAAATTATAATGTAGCCAGGCATTTCCATGTGGCAAATGAATGGCTTCCAAATTTTGAGCTGCACAACATTCACCAGATAAACAAGCAGATTCCAATTCCAAGCTGTAAACTATGGGTACAGAGTTCATAAATTTATGATGATGCCATGAAATCTGTCTTTACCACAAGTATTGTCAGTTGATTGCCAAGCAGTGGCCCCAGTCTACACACGCAAAAACATATGACAGATAGATTGGAGACCAGGAATCCAGTGAGCAATAGCAAAGCCAAGGAAAGAGCCTTCACAGGAACTACACGCATTTGCTCTTTGTTTTGGCACTGTTGTGGTTTGCTCTTTTGATATATTTGGGTTGTTTCCTTCTGTAGTACTGATTAGATCTGCTAAGCAGTCTTATCTTGATCTCTTTTTGCTATAGCAATCTAATCCTTCTGTACTTTGACCATGCTGCCTTGTACTTTAGCCCAGGATATAAGATATAAGACACTTGAATAATCAGCAAGAAAAAGAAAATGTGGAATTAGTTGAGGTTGAGAGATTTGAATTCAGCTGCAATATTTAGAAAATCAGGAATTCTGTGACTTTGCCAGGGTTAGATTCATTATAGCTGTTCAGTGATTAAACGCAATGGTTAAGCTAAGCTCTTAGTGTTGGGAAAAGTGCCTCTGGGGCAGCTCTAATTTGCAGATCTGCCAGGCTTTTCTCTCTGTGAAACTCTGAGCTCCTAGGTATGACTTCCTTTGAACAAAACTTCTGTGCATAAAGTATATATTGGGTACCACGTTTTGATGAAAAGTACACTAATAACAGTGTACTTTTTTAAGGTATCACTTTGTGCCAGAAATTTTATACAAACCATTTTATCTATACTAAACTGACAGAACAAACTGAAAATGGTAGTTTACAGAATATACTGACAGTGACGATGTTCACATCAAGGTTAATTGACTACCATTTATATGCTGTAAGCAAGAACTATTGTATTTTGTTCCTACACAATTAACTGTGAAGTACTTTGTTTTTGAGACGGGAATTGGAATATAATACAGATTTTACTAAAATCATGTGTTATTAGAAATATGTAACAACAAGCCTGAGATATCCAGGAAAATGGTAACTATAGTACAGAGTGACCTATAGCAAGATAAACAGTAACCCTGATCACAAGAACAAAGTTAAAGTTCTATTTTTTAAAATATCTATGTCTTTGAAGTTAATCTTCATAGAATAGTATAATGCATTAGGGCAAATCACAATATTAGTTTACTATCTAAACTAAATAGTTTACTATTTATTCTGAGCTGGGCCACACTGAGCTGGGCCACACTATTCTACAAATATCCCTTTGTAAATATCTCTAGGAAAATGGTTCCTCAACATTATTCTGCCTAGAAGTGAAGAGAAAAGCTTATTAAAAATACATGTTCTGGTGCCCATAAGTCACTTACCCTCTCTTATTCACATAGCCTGAGGTGACTTCCAGACTGCTGCCTTTTTAACAAGAACCCGAGGTGATTCTAAACTAAGTGATGAGAAGAAACAACTTTGAGACACTGTTTTATGGCAAAACAAAACCAAACAAAAACCACGTCAGTAGCTAATGTTCATAAATTTTCAGAGTAGCCTTTGAAAACCAAGCATAAATATAGTTTATATTTTAATGTGTTCACATTGAATATAGAAGTTGCCATATCTTCTTAAAAATGTGGATTTATTTTAAATCTCTTTTTTAATTAATTTAAATTCTCTTGAGATTTTTGAAACAGAAAGGTGTTGGCAGAAAAATATATATATACATATAAATTTGAAATAACATATATCAGTGCTGTCAAATTTTCAATAATTATTAGATCTTTGGGAGAAAAAATCAAAGTTTTAAATTATCTCTTAATATGAAAAAATTTGGTTTATACTAGGTACTATATATTCTCCTGGACTCGTAAGTATTTACAATGTTCTTTAAATCATTCAAATTTATGGTTAAAGAATATTATTAGCATAATTCATAAACTAATGCTAATATTAGTCATCATAAGAAATAATTACCACATCTAGGCACATCTGAGTCAAACTGCTAACTAACCAAAGATAATGTCTTAATATTTTCCACGAGAAAAGAGAAAATGATACTATAAATACAGAAAGATAAAAGAAAGCATGAAAGCTGTCTTTTTAAAATAGAGTTGAAATGACAGTGTAAACATGCTTTTAAGTGCTAATAGAAAAGATAAAGCAATCAATCTAGTATTTGTATGCAGCAAAAATATCCTTCAAAGATGAAAGCTAAAAAAGGCATTATTAAATTGATGGATGCTGAAAGGATTCACTTCTAACAGCTTTGCACTATAAGAAATGTTAGATTCTTCTGTCTGAAAGGATTTAGTATATGTTGGAACTCCAAATCTGTAGCAAAGAATAAGGGGCATCACAGAGGGTAAATACTTGAGCAAAAAAAAGAAAAGTGTGCATGTGAAAATGCACATCACCTTAAAACTTCACTGATATTTTTGAAGAAAGAATTGTAACATGCTATGGGTTTTATAGAATATTTAGAAATAAAATATATGACAGAATAACAGCAAGGAGTTTTAGGGAAGAGATCATTACTTTTTCACAAACTAATATTATTTAAAGATAAGGTATGATAAATTTTAAAATGTATATTTTAAATTCTTAGCAACTACAAAAGATCACAAAGATAGCTAAAAAAGCAGTAGAGAACACAAAATAAACTATTTATAATACTCATTTTACCTAAAATTAGACCAAAAAGAAGGAATAAAAGAAAACAGAAGAGAATACAGAAACAGAAAATAAATATTCTAATAAATTGCAAATGTCAACAACTACGTTAAATGTAAACATACTAAGTACATAGATTACAAGATAAAGTTTCTCAGGATAGACAAAAAGGAAATTCTAAAGATAGGTTTGTTATAAAAAACACATTTTAAGTGGTAAAAACACATGACTTGAAAGCAGAAGAATGAAAAGCAACATGCATTGCAAACATTAAGCTTAAGAAATAGGGTGATTGCATTTATATCAGTTAAAAATATACTGTAGTAAAAATCATTAACAGAGATAAGAAAGGATAGTTCATAATGATAAAAAAGGAAAAATCATTTAAAAAGACAACAATATTAAATTTGTGTGCACATGATGAGAGTTCAAAAATACAAGAAATGGGGTACCTGGGTGTTTCAGTTGGTTAAACATCCAACTCTTGATTTGGGTTCAGGTCGTGATCTCAGGATCATGAGACCAAGCACCTCACCCCCACCCCTGCCATCCCCACAGCGGGGCCCTATACTGAATGGGGAAGTGGCTTAAGATTCTCTTGCCCTTTCCCTCTGCCCCCTCCCCATGTGTGTGTGCCTGCTCTCTCTCACTTTCTCTCAAATAATTAAATAAATCTTAAAAAAATTTTTAAAATAACAATACATGAGGGGAAAAAATGAGGAATAGAGGGAGAACTAGATAAATCTATAATCAAACTTAGAGATTTTAACATTCCCCTTTCAGCAATTTCAAATACCATAGAACAAAAAATCAGTAGGCAAACAGAAGTGATGTCTGACATTGTTTAGACCTATTGATATTGAAAAAAATGCTATATCTAACAATAGCAGTTGAAGGTTTTTAACCAAGAAAAATGAAAACTTGACTCTCTGGAAAGACTTGTGAAATAATAGCAATTTTTTTTTTTACAAATACAGCTTGGAAAAATCTCAAATAACTAACAGAAAAATTGTGATACATTCATTTGATGGAATACTGATGAGCAATAAAAAATGAAACAGATTGGCTTGCAATGAAGTGCCTAATTTTCATTCTCTCCTCTCTGTCCCTGTCGCCTTATTTCTCTCGACAGATATATGGATAGATTATAGATGGATAGATGATAGATAGATGATAAATAGAAAGATAGATGATAGATAGATAGATAGATAGATAGATAGATAGATAGATAGATAGATAGGCAACTCATCATCATTTCTGCCTCCTGTGTGTTCTCTTGGGATTTACACTTCTCAGAATCTCTGCCAACAGGGTTCAATGTTATATTCCATCAATGGAAGCCAATCTTATATAACTGACAGGATGGAAGAGAAGCAAATGTAAGCTGACCTCCATAAGCATAACAACAATATATCCAGCTTAGTTTCAGGGACACTGAGTTGCATTATAGGTCTTTTCCTCTTTTTTTCTGCAACCTCTCAAGGCTCTGAAATAAAGAGTTGAAATTGGGAGTTAGAAGTCAGTTTCATAACTTTTTTTTCCCCTCAAGACTTTTAGGAGCTTTGTAAATACTGAATGACCTTTGATTACACCCCTTTCCAACTGAAGCAGTTAAAGAAGTCTCTGGTGTTTTTATGTTTTGTTTTTGTTTTTGTTTTTTGTGAGATCCTAACAGATACAAATCATGGATAGCTAGATAGAGAAAGAGAGACAATTTCTGTTGAGATATAATTTTCATACAAAAAATTAAAAAATTAAACATAAGGGTGCCTGGGTGGCTTGGTGGGTTAGAACCTCTGCCTTCAGATCAGGTCATTGATCTCAGGGTCCTGGGATCAAGCCCCGCATCAGGCTCTCTGCTCAGCAGGGAGCCTGCTTCCCCCTCTCTCTCCACCTGCCTCTTTGCTTACTTGTGATCTCTCTCTCTCTCTGTGTCAAATAAATAAATAAAAAATCTTTAAAAATTAATCATATTTAATTTAAAGAGTTCTATCAATTAGGCATGCAGAATAACCATAGTCCAAATAAAAAGAAATAAAGTACTCCTCTTGTCTGATGAAGTTTCTTTATGTCTCTCTCTCTGGTCAAGCATAATGCCAAATTTTGAATTATATACCATAGAATAACATCTCCTGTTCTTGGGCTTCTTATAAAGAAAGTCAGGCAGTGTCAATTGAAGAGGAAGGCTGATTTTTCTCAAAATATTTATATAGCAAGAGAATTATCTGTTTCTGGAAAGTTTGAAAGAATATACCCACAGTTATTCCTTGTTTCTGAAAGAGGTAACACTGCATAGTGGTGTAAAAACATTTCCCTAAATGAAGAACAGCTCTATGACAGGCCTATATTGTGTTTTGCCAACCTTATATGCAGTGAGATTCTGCAGGCTTATATATGGGGTGATGAATTGTATTTGGGCAGCCATATACAAACCTGCGTGAGTTGTAAATGTAAATTCTGTTCCTCTTCACCTATCTCAGCAATCTTGTCTCCTAGAAAACACTTTACAGATAACATATATTTTGTATTTCCATTCTGAAGCAGAAGGAAATTGAGCCATAGTGTGTATTCCTTTCGTCCACGAAGCAGTTCGTAGCCTGTGATTGTAAGATAAGAAAGTGCTATATAATTAGAGGTAGAATTTTTCATCTTGCCCTATTTACTATGCAAGATTTATAATGAGTTGGTACTTGGAGATGCCTTGATGAATTGTTGACAGTTACATTTCAAAGTTGAAAAGAAGAAAAATCATGTTTATCAAAGATAAACATATATATATGTATATATATGTGTGTGTATATATATATAAACATATATTTCAGGGACTGCAGTCATTATATTTCTCTTTTTCAGGACTATAATTGTGATACTAAAATAATGGTTTTGAGGAAATTCTCCAGCTATGTTTAAAACTCTGGCAAAGGAAATTGTTTTAATTGTATAGCTACATTTATTCTAATGTTTCTGCCAATATTGACTTTACAAATCATTTTATTAAGTCATAATAAATTTCACAGCCATATTTTATTAAAAGTACTCTTTCAATCTAGAAGGTATGATTTTAATATGTAATTTATACTTTTATTTTTACACAAAGGTTTTTGCTTTATCAGAAATGGAATGAGAACACTAGTCTTTTCCTTAATGTTTCAGTGAAAAAGCTCTGTTCTAAATCCTACCATAACTGAGAAACAGAAGTTCCCAGAGGGGCACACAGAGGATTCTGGCTTTTCTAAAACCATTTCCAAGAAATAAGCCCAGAATAATATAAATCCCTCTTCTTACTGAGGATACTCCAATAGTTTTACAGTTTTTCTATTCATGAAATTATTACATTAAGAAATAAACTAAAAAGAAGTATTAAGACGATTATAAAAGTTAATATTCACTTCCCACATTCCCATTTTTCCATTATTAACTAGAGCAACTAATTCTCAAACAACGCTTACAGGTGTGAAAGCCTGCAAAATAATGAAAAGAAAAAGGAAGACCCAAGATTAGTACCACTATTATTTCATCGGGGCAAGCTGAGAAAGATGATCCTTTGTAATATTTTAGCTCTACACTTTAACTAGTACAACACAAAGAGAGGATTAATACATCCACCTCATATTATTATGCTGCAAACAGAAAGTCCAAAAGGATATTTCCAGAATATAACTTAAAAATCTCAAGCATCTCTGCATCCTCAAATTAGCATTGGATAGAACTGAGCTAATGGTTATTAACAAATCTGCAAAAATAACTCAGTTGAAAACCAATGAAATACAATCCCCAAACTATGTCTCAGTGGAAAACGGATGTGATGCTGGCTTTCTACATTTTCGCATGTTAATTTGTGCTAAAACTATATGTGCATGAAGTCACACATTTTCTGATATTTTTTTCTTTGTAAACATAAAGAACTTCCTTTGCAATTTTGCCCCCCCTGGGAGTTGGTTTTTTTGGCTTTTTTCCCCACCCATTTACTATTTCGGTGAGATCATTGCTTTCTGAGATCTTCACTTTTGTTCAGAGATTGCCTGAATTATGTTGGGGTTGGATCCTAGGTGTTTTCTCCTGTCTTCTTATACCTCTCATGGCCTCCAAAACTGAGTATCACCAGATTTTAGTGCTGAGAAAGTAGAAAGCCACATCTTTTTAAAATGCCTGTTTATGCTTCCTATTGTTTGGTTCTATAACTTCTCATCCCCTAGGCAGAGTTATTTTATCATTTTATCATCTTCTTGAAGGGGATGTACCACTTGCAGCTTTTGTAGTCACTCAGATGTAAAGTTTGAGCTCAGTCACCACTACATCTCTGGGCTTGGGCAAATAATTTTACCTCAAAATAAGATATTTTGTGTTAACTTCCTCTATGGCCTGAGTGTGAGGAAAAGTTTTCAGAAGAGGAAATAAAGGAAAAGATTTGTAAATTTGACTAAAATTAGAAAAAAAATAATTACATGAGAAAAAAATACCATAAGCAAAGACCAAAAAAGGGGCAAGTTATAAGAAAATATTGTTCACAAATATTACAGATAATGGCCTAAATATTTCAAGCTTATAAAGAAAATAATTTTTAGAAGCTGACCAAAACAAGAAAAATTCCATAGAAAAACGGGCAAAAGATGTGAAAAATCTACAAGAGAGTTATAAAAGGTTTATATATATTATGAACTCATAAGAGAAATGCAAATTAAAATTAATATACAAAATTAGAAGTGGAATACAGTTTCTAACCCATTAAATTGCAAAAAAAATCAAAGGCTAATAATAACAATGTCTCTGAAGAGGATGATAGAAAGAGAAAAAAGAAACATGTGAGAGATCATATATATTATATTAATCTTTTAAGTAAGAAAGAAGAGAAAGTGACAAAATACACTTATATTTACAAAAAGAAAAATAGAAAGGATAATGAAAAAATACTGGAGTTGATTATATCCAAAGAATGGAGAGTAGAAAAGTAAAAACATATTGGAAAGAGTGTTACTATTCTTAATAGATTTTTTACTTTGGGAAATATATTACATATTATATAATCAGAGCTTTAAATTCAATCAGTAAATGTTATAAGAGTAACCAAATGAATAACTACATCTACATCAAAAGCCCGTGTTCTCACTACAGAAGATTGGACACACTATTACGGAATGGGACACAGTAAGAAAACACTCCAGGAGATGGATAAATTTGACATTCTTCTGTGAACTCATGATTCCTAAAATATGTAAGTGATTATATGTGTATAGCTGCAAACAGACCTGGATGTGTATGTGTATGAATATTTCTTCATATATGCATGTATATATGTTCATATTCCTGTGTATATTTCCTTGCTTTGTCCCATAGAAAGGATAAAACCAAACAAATGAACAAAAGGTATGTCAGTATAAATGAGCCTACCAGGTGCTTATCTCTAAACCCATCTCCAATTAACAAAATTAGAAATTGGCAGATATCAATGTTGGACAAGTTCCATACAAGATGAGTCCGAAGTATGTAGATATTATAGAAAAGAAGAAATGCCAAACAAAACAAAATAAAGCAAAAACAAAATCAACTATTATGGGCATATGTCACATAAGAAGCTGTGTGTAAGGGCCAAATCATGGACAATTTGAGCACCCACATAATTAATAACAAGAATTATTTAATCTGGGACAAATAAGAGTCTGTGGTTTCATACCAATAATTAACTGATTAGGGGGAAAAGAAGGTCTCTTTTTTTGGTTGTGATAGTTTGTTGGGGCCCAAAGACAAATGTGGAAGGAGTATTACAAAGTTGACATTTGTAACCGTTACAGTAAACATTGGCTCAGAAAAAAATAATCAATTGGTGCTAAATTTGGGAGAGATTTCGTTGAGAAGAAACTGTTCACAGTCTTAAAGTGCCTCTCCACAGACTGCTTATGCCAAGTGAAAAACACTAAACACTAAACACACACATTACTTCTATAGTAATCACTTTGGGTGATCAACATTAATATCACCAGTGAAGGACAGTTGGACATTACGAAATGGAGAACCCTGAAGAAGAAACATCATCTATCCAGTATACTGGCCAAGAAAGCATTATCTGAATTTAATAATGAAGAAACAACTAAAAAACACAAAATGAGGGCTTTCCAATTGCAGAAAGAGAATGCTGTATTGTTTAGAAAGGACAGTGATATAAATAACAATGAAAGGCTATGAAAATGTTATAGATAAAAGGATAAAGAAATTAAGTGTAGATTTGGTTGGATTCAATACAGTATGGGGAAAATAATACTATAAAGGACATTACTTGACAACTTGGCAAATGAACAATGGATTAGATTAAATATTGTATTCATTTTATTTATTTATTTTTATTTATATTCATTTTAAATTTGCTGAAGCTGATAATTGCACTGTGGTCATATAAGAAAAAAACACACATTGAATTACTGAGGTGTAAAGGTCTATGGTATATGCAACAGTTCAGGGAAAAATAAGTGTGTTTAGAAAGCATGAGAGAGAATGAGACGGGAGGGAAACAATTGATAAAGGGTAAATTTCAGCAGTAGCCACATCTGGATAAATGGTATACAGGTGTTCTTTGTATTATTTTCACTTTTGCAACTCAACTCTGTATTGAAATTATTTTTAAATAAGAAATAAGATATTAAAAACAAAATCTATAATCACACCTGCTTTTATACAATTTTTATGTACAAACTGTTGTTGTAAAATTTATAAAGAGTATGCTGATCATTGACGCAAACTCTGTGTTGTTGAGTCAGAATAAAATTCCAGGTTCAGAATCATCATCATCAGAGAGTCTGTGCAGGTGTGCCTGGGGGTCCAACTGGTTGAGCCATGGCTAATTGGTTTCCCCTCATCGTCTCAGGGTCATGAAATATAGCCCTGCGGGGGCTCTGCACCCAGCATGGGGTCTGCTTGAGATTCTCTCTCTCCCTCTTCCTCTGTCTCTCCTGCTCCTGTTCAGTTTCTCTAAAGTAAATAAATAAATCTTTTAAAAAGAGAGAGAAAAAACTCATACAGTCAGCTTGACTCTCCGCTTGAACAGTGAGTCCTCCTTGCAATAAAATAGCTCCATTCACTCACATGAGGAAGGCTGAATGGAAGAAACTGAGTGAGACAAAGAAACTTGCTTGCTCTTTTAATCTTTGTGCTTTGTTCCAGGAACATTTTTTTTTTTTTAAGATTTTATTTATTTATTTGTCAGAGAGAGAGAGAGAACACAAGCAAGCAGAGAGGCAGGCAGAGGCAGAGGGTGAAGCAGGCTCCCTGCCGAGCCAGGACCCTAGGATCCTGGGATCCTAGGGACCCCAGGACCCTAGGATCATGACCTGAACTGAAGGCAGCTGCTTAACAAACTGAGCCATCCAGGTGTCCCACATTTTTTTTTTATATATCTTGAACAATGGTGACTATATATTTATATCAGAATAGTCTGTGATGTTGTAGGTAAAACTAAAATATTTCTAATTTTTTTAAGAGTCTTGATTCCAGGACCATAAATAAACAGATCTTTAGATGATAAAAAGAAGAAAAGTATTTAAAATTTTTAAAAAGTTAGAAATAAGGAAATATTTCTTTATTATCTGGCCTTTAAAGCAAACTACCTTAAAAATCACTTAATGAAAGATAGAATTTGCCTGAGTTTTCATCCCCTCTTCTACACTTCTAAAAAGTATAAAGTAATGAAATCCAACAGGTGGTAAAAAGAATGAATACAACATAGAGAACCTTTAAAATATTGTAGCAAAACTCAGTAGAAATATGGCATAATTATATCTCTTGATTTTATTTTATATAAGACTCTGAAATTCTAATAATATGAACAATGATAAAGGAAATTTTCACTCTTAATGTTTGTGGACCCTGCTTCTGGGCTCCCAGGGAAGCCGTACTTTAACTTTTACGGAGGTCAGAATGACTTAACCAAACTTCAAAGCATAGGCTCTATTTCTGCCCCGAGCACACATTGTACATCTGCTTCATTAGCAAATAACCTAAAAGAAACATTTCAAACTTAAGATAAAAGTAAAAATCTCCCTAAATTCCCATACCTCTGAAGCCTACAACCTTGCACATACTAAAAGCATAAGATAAAAGTTTGTAATTTCCTGGGACGTTTTATGTCATGATCATTTGTGACTCTTGATGTAACAAAGTACATATATAACCCCATATTAAATATTCTTTCTCCCGGAGCACTCTCTTCTTTGTGAAGACTATGTATCCCAGGTAGCTGTCCTCCCTTGGCCTCAAATAAAACTCTCTTCCACTTTTTTTTACCAGAAAATCTAAAAGTTCATTTTGGATTGACATTTTGGATTGACAACAACCGACGACGTTTAATTTATTTAATAAGATATTAAAGAATTTCTTTCCATTGCAATGTCCATTGCATGAACCACACACAGAGAACAGTCCTGTATAAATGAACATGATCTGAAAACGTGAAGTATTTTTTCTCTATAATCTAGTGAGTCTTCCTACTTTCCTAGTTCTATTTAATCTCACTCGAGGAAAATTCTCCCCAAATGTGGCTTCTTCATGGGATTCATTGTACACTTCTTGCTGAGACAGTCAAAGGGCACAGTCAATGGATGCGGAAATGATGTAGGCTTAGTCAATAATGCCTTCAGTGCTTTGAAACTTCTGTGGCTGCAACAGAGGGGCCAGGGAATTCCTTCTTATAGTGACAGCTGCAGTGTGTGGACCAGTTTGTTTATCCGTGCAACCTTTGCTGGAGTTTCTGCTGCCTCATCCTCCAGAGTTCTTGTGGAAACTGCTACTTCCCTAAATCCAATCTCCCATCATTCTAATGAGTCTAGGAGGCCTCCATATTTTTCAACTAATTTTTTTGCTTAAAATAACATAAAGGCTTTCTGTTGTTTGCAGCCAATTATTTAAGGAGGCCCTCTGCTCTTTCTGTCTGGGGATATCACATAAGTAGATCTGTTCTTAGAGCTCCCAAGAATGACATACAGGTTACCATTCTACCAATGGTCTGCAGCAACATACAAATAAATCTGTTTTTATTTATCCGGTATACTACAAATTGGATTTTATTATTTTACACTTTTAGCTGAGATATTTTGGGGGGTGACTTTATTTAGTTGAGCTATCAACTTTTAAAATGCAAGTTAATTTATTTATGCATTTTTTTGGGATTTTATGATTTTAATCTATAATCACAAATGTCCAATCAGGAAAAAAAGATATAAGAAGGACAAATGCATCAATACCATTAGCTCTAAGCAGTGGTAGTTCTCTTCTACTCTTAACATATTTGGCTTTGCACTTTTCCTTATACCTTCCTAAGTTAGATTCTCTTATTACTTCATTAAGTGCAACCCCTTAAACTATGTATATGTAATAAAATATATTTATTATTATATTACTTATATATTAAATAACATATTATACTTATATTTATTATTTGCATACATTAGCAAAAGCCACTATATATTTATATATTACATAATTTATCTTTCATATGTATTAGTGAAAGCCATATATTAATTTATATTATATATATATATACATATATATATATACCTACATATACATATGTGAAATAGTGAAAGCCATCGTTATGCTTTTAAAAATAACACAAAGGAGAGTTTAGTACTTTGTATTGAATAAATTTAGTTAACACAGTGAATTGATTCTACCTTTACACATCAATTATGTACTACTCTTGATGTCTATTAAACTTAAATTTTACTTTAGTTCTGGGATATTATATCCTCATTCCACTTAAAATGGATTAATAACCCAAAGATGATGGTGAAAGATTGTGTAGTGATACTCAGAATAACATTATATTAAAGATTATGTACTGACGTTTTTGATCTGTACAGGGACACATAAATCAGCAAGTGTGACTCTTGCACACAAAGACATGGAAAAACATTTGACGGGGATTTTATTGGTTCAGAAATCCCTTAGTCCCTAATTTCCTCTGTGGTTTCTGTTATCAGATTCTGTCAAATTAATGCAATGAGGCCATCAAAATTTAATATTCAGTTTTACACAAACCTAGTGGCGAATTTAATTGGATTAATATATATATATATATATATTTCAACTGAATGCATTAGGGTCTTTGTAAAAACCAAAATAGGCAAACCACAGAAAATTAAACAAAACCAAGAGGCAGTCTTCAAGTGATGCCCTTTATAGACAAGATAAGTACATGCAATGTTGTTACCAAGACATTTATAACGTCAAACATAATATTAATGCCGAAATGCATGCTTTGAGAGAAAAGACAATGTAACTTTGCTAACGTTTCTTCCTCAAATGATAACTATTAGACATTTTGTAATATAAATAACAAAACATGAAGAGCAATTGCCATCATTTGGCCATGGTGGTAGGTATTTCACTTTATAGATTAATAAATCCACTGATGTGCGGAATATGAATCAACTCTTGGCATGTGTGTATGTCATTTATAAGGGAAACGACTCTACAGAGTTGTTGTTTGTTTGTTTTAATCATTGAAACCCCTCTTAGAGGGAGAGATGTTTTTTACTGTATTAGGCATTATTTTGAGCTGTAGGTTAACTCTCAAAAGAAATGCTTCGGGACTAAGGTCGACAGAGCATCAGCTGTGTTGTGAGGCAAAGTGAGACATTTCTGTGCAAACAGAAGTTAGGACAAAATGCCCTTCACACACTGATTATTCAAAGACACCAACTGATGATCAACTGCATAACTCATCTGATTCAGTGTTGAAGGTAATAATAAATCGAATCATAACCACAGGGTATATATACATGGAACTTTGTGTCAAACAAACAAATAAAACACACTGAAGCACTATATCAAGGAAAAAATTGATTACACAGTTTTTATAAACAAGGAGACTAAGTATTTGGTAAGACTAGTTACTGCCATTTCTTTGAGTTCAAGTGGCTTCTTCCAAGGACTCATCTCACTCATTAATATCCAAGTAGGCTAAACATCCTAGGCTTATAGCAGATTTCTTTTTAAGAAAATCCAAACCTGCAATTGTGTGAATTGCGTTTTGATAGAAATATGTCTATATTTGGATATAAAGAAATATTGAAAGTAATCTTCATTAAGAAATCTTTCCATACTCTCTAGGGCCACATTGTTCTGAACACTTAGACTGAATGAATAAACTTTCAAATACTTGATCTTATACTTGAAAATGTCAAGTTGCAAGTTAGGTAAATCTAATGTGGTACTAAGAATGAGTGTGAAAGCTGACCTTCAATTTAAGTTGTAATAAATTCATGTAATTTGAAAATATTATTAAAATGCTATTGTCTGTACAGGGTGCTTGGGTGGCTCAGTCAGTTAAGTGTCTGCCTTCAGCTAGGGTCATGATCCAAAGATCCTGGAATGGGGCCCCATGTCGAGCTCTCTGCTCAGTGTAGATCCTGTTTCTTCCCTTTCCCTCTGCCTATTGCTCACCCTGCTTGTGTTCTCTCTCTCTCTCTGACAAATAAATAAATAAAAATATTTTAAAAATTATTATTGTCTATAGAAATCAGTAATCATAATACATTCTAATACACTATGTTTTATCATTTACAAACTACTTAAAGTGCTTTTTCGAAAATTGTTGATCCTGTATATGATGAAAGCCCATTGTGGTAACTACATGGTTAGTTAGTTAGTTAGTAAAAAATCTTAGAGGCCCTTGGGTGGCTCAGTGGGTTAAAGCCTCTGCCTTCAGTTCAGGACATGATCTCAGGGTCCCGGGATCGAGCCCCACATGGAGAATCTCTGCTCAGCAGGGAGACTGCTTCCCCCTCTCTCTCTCTGTCTGCTTCTCTGCCTGCTTGTGATCTCTCTCTCTCTGTCAAATAAATAAATAAAATCTTAAAAAAAAAGTCTTAGTAACTAAGCAATGAAGCTAACATAAATAATCTGGCCAGTGTTTTATAGTGTGTAAACTTAGTCCATAGATTAAGCAACTTGAAAATAAGGTGACATTAATGAAGAAGCCAAATGTTATAGGAAACTGGTATTGACTCTGACTTGAGAAAGTATGAAAGGCAATGAAGCTCATCTGTCCTAACTATAATGTTTTATTTTCTTATCTACTTGACCTTACCCCTTTCCAAACTTCTGTCATCTCTAGAACCTTAAACATCAAATATTCCAGAGAGCACAGTAGTTTATCACAATACTAAGATGGTTACAGTTAGTCTAAAAAGTTATTTTCCAATTGTAAAGAACCTGAAGTTCTTTTCCAAATATAACGAACCTAAATTCATTACCTTTCCTTATCAAGTAAGCAACTTAAAATAATTTGAATCTCAAAGACCTAAACATGAGATCTGAAACCATGAAACTTCTAGAAGAAAACATAAGCAGTGATTTCTTTGATATCAGCTGTAGAAATATTTTCTCTAGATAAGTCTCCTCAGGCAAGAGAAACAAAAATAAAATTAAACCATTGGTACTACAGCAAAAGAAAAAAAAAAAAGCTCTTACATGATGAAAGAAAACATCCACTCCACCAAACAAAATAGCAATACAGTGAATAGGAGCATATATTTGCAAAGGATATATCAGACAAGGGGTTAATATTCAAAATATATAAAGAACTTATACTATTCAACACCAAAAAAAAAAAAACAAACCCCAAATAATCCAACTGAAAAATGGACAGAGGATATGAATAGCTGTTTTTCCAAAAGAAGACCCATACATGGTCAACAGACCCATGAAAAAATATTCAACATCATTGATCATCAGGGAAATGCAAATCTAAACAACAATGAGATATTACCTCATACCACTCAGAATGGCTAGAATCAAAAGTACAAGAAATAACAAGTGTTGACAAGGAGAATAAGGAATCCTTATACACGGTTGGTGGGAATGCAAGTTGGTGCAACCACTGCAGAAAATGGTGTGGAGGTTCCTCAAAATTTTTTTTTAAAAATTACCATAAAATCCAATAATTCACTACAGGGAAATGAAAATACTAAAGAAAATGAAATGAAGAAAGAAGAAAGAAAGAAAGAAAGAAAGAAAGAAAGAAAGAAAGAAAGAAAGAAAGAAAGAGAAAGAAAAGTGAAAACACTAAAATGATATATGCACCTCTATTTATTGCAGTTTAATTTACAATAGCCAAGATATGGAGTCAAACTAAGTGTCCATCCATAGATGAATAAAAAAGAAAACATGTATTCCACACAGTGAAATATTACTCAGTCATAAGAAAAGAATGAGATCTTGCCATTTGCAACAACATGGATAGACCTAGAGGGCATAACGCTAAGTGAAGCAGAGGAAAACCATTACTATATAATTTCATTCATATATGGAATTTAAGAAACAAAACAAACAAATAAACAAAGAAAAAAGAAACAAAAGAAACACAGACTCTTCTTTTTTTAATCAACATATAATGTATTATTTGCCCCAAGGTACGTGTCTGTGAATCATCAGGCTTACACATTTCATGGCACTTACCATAGCACATACCACCCCCCAATGTCCATAACCCAGCCACCCTCTCCCTATCCCCCTACCCCCTACCCCCCAGCAACCCTCAGTTTGTTTCATGAGTTTAGGACTCTCTAATTGTTTGTCTCCTTCCTGATCCCATTTTGTTTCATTTCCCCCCCAACCTGCCTCTCAAATTCTTCATTTCAGAGAGATCATATGATAATTGTCTTTCTCTGATTGACTTAAGAAACCCAGAATCTTAAATACAGAGTACGAACTGGTGGTTGCCAGAGGGGAGGTATGTGGGAGGATGGGTGAAATAGATAAAGGAGATCGAGTTCACTTATCCTGATGAGTACTGAGTAATGTACAGAACTGTTAATTCATTATATTGTACACTTGAAACTAATATAACACTGTATGTTAATTATACTTCAATAAAAAATAATCTGAATGGGAAATACTTCAATAAAAAATAATCTGAATGGGAAGAAATCAGAGAGGAAGACAAACCATGAGGGACTCTGGACTCCAGGAAACAAACTGAGGGTTACAGAAGGGAGGATTAGGGGGATGGGGTAACCTGGTGATGGGTATTAAGGAGGGAACATGTTGTAATGAGTGCTGAGTGTTGTACACAAATAATGAATTGTTGAACAATACATCAAAAACTACTGATGTACTATATGCTGGCTAACTAAACATAATAAAAAAATCTGAACTTCAGAAAATAGCATTTTTCTAAAATCTTAACGTATATTTAATACTCTGCATATAAGATGAAGGCTAGGCCAGGACGGGAAATAAGGATATAGGTTCTGGAGGAAAATTGTCTCGGTTTAAATTCTAGCTGTATTATTTACTAGCACTGTACTTAATGAAAGTTACTTAGCTAATTCATGCTTTAATTGTATTTTTGTAAAATTAGAATCACATAGCAACAGTGTGATTATTTCAGGGAAGTTGAAAAATGTTGTGAAGATAAATAGGTGGCATAAATAACTGAGTGGAGTAAGCATTCAATTGAAATACATAATATTTGAACAAATATAAAGATATTCTATTCTTTGAGATATAATATTGTCATATTGTAAAGACTTTAGTTATTCTCAAGCTAATACTCAAGTCAGGATCCCATTTGAATAAAATAAAAACCTTAATAATTTTCTTTCTAAAATATATATGGAAGAAGAATGATCTTGAAGTCACCTGACAGTAAAAATGGAAATTAGCTTAGCAGATATATCAACATATACGACAAAACCAAAAAGTACAAGAAAATCTTGGCAAACAATAAGAAGAAAAATAGGAACTCCTACAGAGAGAAAAAAAAAAAGGAAAACAATATATAAACAAGTGTATGAAAAGGGGCTCAAATTCACTTGCAATTAAGGAAATGCAAATAAAACAGTGATGGGTTCAGTTTCTCTCCAACAGAATGGAAAATGTCAAATACTAGACAATTACTCACAGTGATGGGAAATATAATAATATGAACACTTATGTACTGAAGGTGGAATTAGGGACTACATCAGGCCATGTACATATACCTCATTACCCAAAAATCTTATTCTGGGAAATTCTCATTTAAAGACATATATGATGATTCTCATTACAACGTTAATTTGTTAACCAGGGATTAGAAGCATGCTTGGATTTTATCACTGGAAGAATAGATAATTAAAGCATTACAAGTGTATGTGGTGATGACATAATCTTAGAAATATTAATACATTGAAAAATTGTCAGAGTAA
>CM053605.1:150002548-150049394 GCA_028646535.1 Procyon lotor | reverse complement strand
AGAAGAAAATCTCTGTAAGAATGTACATCAAATTATAATTTCTAGTGTTTCTAATTTAATTCTTCTTTAATTGGGCCAATATGCGTTTTCTATTTTCCTTTTAATTTCATTCACATCTTATCTAGTAATAGAACAAGTGTTACTAATTATGATTTTCAATTTAGTAGCAGCTTGGTTTTACAAAACCTAAATGCTATTAGATAGTATCCATCCATCTCCATTGAGATTTTAAACAAATTGTCAACACATAATGTTTTGGTTTTCTAAGTATATACATTTAACTTCCTTGTTCCCCTTAAAACTCTTCAGAATTCAACAAAAATTAGACATGTGTTTAGGAAAAATACTTAGAAACTCATGGATACTCTATCAAGTGTTCCTATCCCACAATTGAGTTTTCATTGATCTTAAACCCCCCAAATATACCTTCTGCGATGTGAAACAACAGGGAATGTTCAAAAACAGCTAGACTGTAGACTGTCTAAAACCCTGGCTGTTATTTGAGAGGCAGACAGCAAATTAGTGCCTGATTTTCCCATATCAAGTTAAAGTCACACAGAAAGATTATTTCCTTGTGATTTAAAATTCAGTGAGGTATCTCCTGGGTAGTAAGTTGGAGAAAGAACACTGTACTGCTGTTAAATGTTCTTGATTGCAGCCAGTTTGCTAGGTGCTATCTGGAAATCTAGAGATCCTGTGTATCTTGGCTGTCCCCAGTCCTGGACCCTTACACTCGGTAGGGGGCCTTGGGGAAAATTAGGCAGCTAAATACACACTTGATTTGTAGCTCAAAGACCTCAGAATTTTTACATTTGATACCATCCCGAATGCATCAATTAAATATTTGTTAAAGTTCAACTGTTTTCCCCTTATTCCCATCTCCTATGGGGGATTTCTGCTCTTTCCCCAAGCGACAATGAGGTTAAGAGCAGCCATAGATCTCTTCTTTCTAATGTAAAAAACTGTCATTTTCCAGAACTTAATTTATGTAGGCTTTGTGGGGTTCTCAAATATCCAATTATTCTTGAAAACAGACACAAAACACAACCACCTACACAGACAGAAAACATCCCCATCACAACCAGTTTATTCAGCTTTTTATATTGTTGTAATTAGAGTGGAATCCACTGTCTCTTATAACTTCTACATCTTGAATATTACATACAATCAAGGAAAAATACTAATGACAATTCTCCATTAAAAAAGGGCAGAATCTAGATAATTTTACATTGAGCTCAAATTATTAGAAACTAAATTAGTGAAAAAAATGTAGAAAACCAGTGAGAATTAAGATATTAGAATTCTAAGTCAATATTATACTTAAAGAAAATAAATTACTGTACCAAAACTTCCTTTTATATAGACATTGCACATCCTCACAAAATGTAGAAATAAGAGATCAAAAATAAATACATAAAATATAAGAGTAAATACAGTTAGTGAAATGTAAATGATTCTGATCTTTTCATGTTTCTGAATATTATATTTAAAACAACTGCAAATTCATTTATCATCAGAATAAAATAAACATAAAATATATGGGTTGTAAGATTATTTAGCCTCAAGAAAAATATCAAATTAATTTCTTAATATCATATCAATTAAAAATCAGGAACTCTATAAACCAAACATTTACTATCCATTCAGTTTAAAGCTTTAATTTTGGCTTGATAATACGAGATACTCTTACTCATTGATATAGCCATGGCATTTTCTAATTATATAGTAAAGTATTTTTGGTATCATGAATTATAAGAATAGATGCTGCAGAAAATATTTACTTTTGCATCATTATAATATTAAGATTATTTTTTCTTTTTTTTAATATTTTATTTTATTTATTTGACAGAGAGAGAGAGAGAGAGATCACAGGTAGGCAGAGAGGCAGGCAGAGAGAGAGGGAGAAGCAGGCTCCCCGCTGAGCAGAGAGCCCTATGAAGGACTGGATCCCAGGACCCTGAGATCATGACCTGAGCCGAAGGCAGAGGCTTTAACCCACTGAGCCACCCAGGCACCCCAAGATTATTTTTTCTAATCATTTCAATTTAATACATATTATTTCTTAAATCACCTTAGTTCAATCGAATTGAAACATTTACTCTCAAATCAAGAATATATAAATAAATATAGAAGTGAAAATATGATTTCTAACATATTGTGATCAATGAGGTTTGAGGCACTTTTGTGTGGGTTTTCTAAATTAACTTATTTTCATGAGAAACTTTGATAGAATTGTTATGCTAAAAAAAGAATTGTTTTGCTAACTGCTTTAGAGATGAAGGAAACTGAGATGCATATATGTATTATGTGATGCAGCTGGAAAGTGGTTGGGCCATGATTCAAATGAAGAATATCATACTTCAATTTCATTGCCCTTAACACTCAGATCTACTATGAAATAGAAGTGTGGTTACTGTAAGCAAGTTCTCTAAATAATTTTTGTGATTTATCTGAATAATTGACTTTGATCTCTGATTTAAATTTTATCTTCCTACCGAGAAATTTATTTTAGACTATCTACTGGGGACTAATGACATAATTAACCTCTTCAAAGATCCCACAACCTAGAAAAGATACCTTGACGCAAGTGTCAAAAGTAAGTACTTCTCATACCAAAAGTAAAGCAACAAAAGAAAAAACAGATACATTAGTCATCATCAGAATTTAAACTGTTTGCATTTCAAAGGATACAATCCATTAAAAGTTGAAAAAAGAAAACCTCGGCAATCATATATCTAACACAATTTTATCTGGAAAATATGGCACAAATTCTACAACACAATAATAAAACAGATATGTATCTCAATTTAAAAATGACAAAAAATAAAATAAAAAATAATAAAAATAAAAACGGCAAAGGATCTGAATAAACATTCCTCCGAAGAAGATAGGCAAATAGCCAAAGAGCGCTTGAGAAATGCTGAGTATACTTAACCATCTGGGGAATGTGAATCAAAACCAAAATGAGATAACACTTTGTACCCATTAGGATAGCTATAATAAAAAAATGCAGATAATTACAAGGGTTAGTGAAGTTGTGATGACATTTGAATCCTCACACAATGCAGATAGGAATGTAAAAAGGGGCAGTCACTTTGGAAGACAGTCGGGCATTTCCTCAAAAGGTTAGAGTTATTGTATGACTCAGCAATTTCGCTTCTAAATATATACCATAAAGAAATGACTGTGTGTCCACACACAAACTTGAACACAAATATTCATAGCCAAATTATTCATACAAGCCAAAAGTGGGAAAAAAAATGTCCATCAAGAGAGGAATGTATAAGTAAATAGGGCATATGCATATAATAGAATATTAGTCAACTATAAGAAGGAATGAAATACTGACACATTCTATAACATGGAGAAACCTTGAAAATGCAATGCTAAGTTGAAAAAGGCCAGTGACAAAAGACTACATGTTATGTAATTACATTTACATGCGTGTTCAGAATAGGCAAATCACAGGGACAGTAGGAAAATGGATGCTTTCCTAGGACTGGTGGGAGAAAGTTGGAGGAAGAAGTGGTGACTGCTCCAGGATTCTTTTGAGAGTGAGGACGATGTCCTAAATTGATTATGGTAATGGTTACATAACTCTGTGAATGTTATTTCTTAAATCTTCCTAGCTTTCTAGATGAAACATTTGCTCATATCTAGATTATCCAAATAAATGTATAGGCAATAGTAATAACTAACACATTGCACCTACTGGATTTCATGCATAGTTTCGTGCCTATAAATTGTACACTTTAAATCAGTAATGTCCATTTATTAGCTCACAGTTCTAGGGGTGAAGGTCCAAGCAGGTTTGATTGGGTTATCTATGTGTGGTCTCGAAAGGTCAAAATCAAGTTTTCAGGTGAGTGAGGCTCCTATTTGGAAACACTGGAAAGAATCTGTTTCAGGTTCTTTGAAGATTTAGGAAGAATTTAGTGGTGTGGCTATAGGATTGAGGTTACTGTTTACTTCCTGGCTTTTGATCAAGCATTGCTCCCAACTTCTAAAACAGGTGCTCTCTGATCCCTGCAAATGGCCCTTTCTACCTCCGAAGCTAGTCATGGTCCAGGAACCCTTCTCATGCTTTAAACCTCTCAGCTTTCCCACTCTGCCACCAGCCTGAGAAAACCTTCTGTTTTTAACGGGTTCGTATGATTAGATCAGGTAACATAATCATAGGAGTGATACCTGTTCATACTCACAGTTCTATCCACTCTCACTTGGGGCTGATTATAAAATGGCCAAGGTCATTGGGGATCATTTTTAAAATCTATAGTGAACATTAAGAGAAAGAGACTGAAACAGAATGGGACCTGGTGTTTGGGGGAGCAGTGAAAAGAGAGGGGAAAAAGGTAAAAATAACCCAGAATATATTATATTTCTGGATAATCAGGGACCCAAACATTCTTAAGGCATTAGTATATTTTCTAATTTGAGCATATTCATGCTAACCTTTTATATTGATTAAGTTACTTCTTCTAAAATTCAGATTATCTACATATCTTCTAAAGTTAGCCCTAATTATGTCAAATATTAAAACCTGACATTTTGTAAACAAAACTTTTTAATTAAATGAAATTTAAAACCTAAAAGATGAAATTTTATAATCCTGTAATTAGATTTCTTTTTCTCTCAATCAAGATGACAAAATGGTCTGTATTCTTTTTCTGTATAAATTTGAAGACTTTTTTTATCATGTCTTTTAGTAAAAACATTTTTAAGTTCGTTTTATAAATTTTATCTGATCTCATGTTTTCATTTTTTTTGCATTATTATCTGTAAGAGTTAGCATTTACCACAACAATGCTCTGTGATACACCACCCCAGAACTCAGTTTCTGAAAACAATTATCTGCCAGTCTCACATCTGGTGATCAGCATTAGTCTGTTGGCCAGTGGGGCTGAACAGACCTGTATGCCCCAGGTTCAGACGTGCTCTACATGTACCACCTGCATCAGCAGTTACCCAGATGCTGTAGCCTGCCTTTCATGTGTGTTATTCTTAGCACAGAATGATGGGCAGTGACTACTCAGGGCATATTCTTCCTCTGACAGGGAATTGGAACACAACAGGATGAGCTCCTGCTCATGTTACATGTGCTACCAAAACACTGGATAATTTAATTCACATGGTCCAGCCCAAGAACGTAATGATCTGAGTGGTACCTTCTGCCCATCATGGGTTCCCAGCAAGGGGGTAAGCACATAAATCTATTGCAAATGGGGAAGAATGAGAGGAACAATTTCATCTATCAGACTACCATTAAGTCTTTCAATGAATCCTTCTCAGCATGAAATTAGAATGAGGGTTTTCCCTGCTCTATCTCTCCAGCATGGATGCCTTTGCATTCTTCCTGGTATCTTCTCCACTTTCATCAAGTTTCAACGTGTGGTAGCTTCTCAGGATATTTTGCTACCAAACCCTTTAAACATAATGCACTTATCCTTTGATTATTTATACTACCAAAAATAATTTAATGTGCTTTTTTTTAAGGCACTGACACTTTAATAGCAGATAAAATTTGATTCCAAAAGAATAATAACACTTTCTGGTCAGACATCTTAACTAATCTTAAGGCAGGTCTATCACCTTGTGTAATAAAGTGTTGTTCAAACTCTTCAGTTTATTTTCATTGCATATAGAGTTTTGGACATCGGTTAATTAATATTTTGGTACTCTTACAATAGATTCTTATATTTTATTTCATGGAATGCAAAATTCTATTGATTTTTTTTTTGGAGACTAAGATTTATCAAACTCCTTTACTTTCAGACATTACAGCTCTGAGGAAATTTATAACATATATTATCGCCTTAATTTTAGTAAAGCATGTTGCTTTTTCAGGCCATCTTATTGGTTTTAGTCTATTCCTTGCTTTCAATCCTAAATATAGCCATTTCATAGTAGTTTCTTTCTCAAGGTTTCCTTAAGTTGGACGTCAAAACTGACATTCCCTAGTCTCCGTGAATGGATTTATGTTGAGCCCTGTGTTTTACACAGATTTTTCTCCAAAAGACTCCAAGATCCTTTCGCATGGTCAGTAGTCCGTTACTAGGCATTTCTATAACATACCTGTGTAAATCTTAAACAACATCAGATCTTTACTTGGAGTTTTTTAAAAAAATAATTATCCAGATAATTATATATGTTATCGCATTAAAATTTTAAAAATCTCAATAACATGTATGAAATGGATATTGTACATGTCAGGGCAAAGGACTAAAAAAACAGAGTCACAGAAATGAAAAAATCTATCCTTGAGAAGAGTTTGGCTAGAACTAAGTCTAAGTCTCTCATTACTTACAATGCTTCCACAAGAGGTAGCATTGTAATTCTACCGCAAGAGGTAATTCTACCACAAGAGGATTAAGTCTTACTTGCTTTACTTTTATTGTACCTGCTGTGTGACCTTAGGAAAATGATTTAACCAATTTGAATATTAGTTTCATTATTCGTAACTTAGAGTTATGGTGAAGAATATTCTGAAAATATATGCAAACTGTTGAGCACATCATATGTATTCATGAAAGCATTTTGATATTGTCATTTAAATTGGTTACTTTAAATTTTATTTTGCATCTTTACGAAGATGCATATAGTGCATATAAAATTTTTAAAAAATAATGCATTATGGAAACAATGCATAAAATTAAAATCCTTTATCTAGTGAGGCCAGGAAAATAATATTATGATACAAAAGTACTTTTAGTCTCTTAACTTACAATAGGCAATAGATTAGAGCCAAAATTTTATCATTCCTATAATGGATGGAATGAAGTTTAGAAAATGTGACAAGAAAACAAATCACCGAATAAACATCAAACGCAATAGGAAATGTGTAATTCATGACTACCAGCTTCTTATATTATTTTGTACTGACTTTGTTGTTATTCAATATGTGAATAAATGTGTACCCTAACAAATATCCTCTTTAATGTTTATATGCAGTGACCTTCATAAGATAAAAATAAATTTGAAATGTTTTTAATAAATTAATGGGGATGTGGTACAAATATTTTATTATAAAGCAAATGAGTCATATTTATTAGAGTATAGCATTAAATTATATTTTATAAAAAAAGTAGTATAAAATATAATCACTGTTTCAAGCTATTATCAAATTTTCATTATTATTCTTTATTCTATTTCCTACTCTAATTTATTTTTCCAAGTACAGAAATGATTCTTGGAATGAAAAAGCTTTTATACCAAATCCAAATACAAGCGAGAAAAGAATCACAATAGCAAGCCAAAAGCAGTTTCTTTTTAACTTACTTCTGTCATTCTTCAGGGTGAATAGGTAACATAATGTAAAATGAGTATTTTTATTAAGAAGACCAGATAATGATTTAGATGAAAAAAATAGACTGTTCTTTTAGTCATGAAAGCAAATGACAGATCTCATGGTTTTGTCATTAACTCTAATATACAGCAGCGATATGCGTCCATCACCCTGTTCTTATTGTATGTCAAAGGCCAGTAAAATGAGGATTATTTTTCTTATTGTCCCTATATTTTTTTTCTCCTTACACTTTCTCAGAAGATTAGCACTAGTTCAAGTAGAACTATCATGCTTTCTCTCTGTGTTTGGGGAAAAAATGTTAAAACACCTGTGAAAAAGAAAGCTAATATTATAGAATATTTTCGTTTAATTTTATTAAAATGATTGTATACAGCAAAAGCCATATTTTTGAAAAATGATAAATGGAAGTCTTAGTAAAGTTACACAACTTAGTTAAAGTCACATACCAAAGCTGTATCTATAACCTAAGACATCAGTTCCTGATTCCCAAACAGACATCCATGAGGCAAAAATTTAACAAACAGAGCCAACTAAAATTATGTGTTCTGTTTATAGTAAGAAATATACTTCTAGATGAAAGATATTTTGAGAGCTTTATTCATTTATTCAACAACCTATGACTTGACAAACCGTCATTGATGTTGAGATATAGAAATGAATAATATGGATAAACTTTGCTTTCTTTTTTTAAAATTAATTTTATTTATTTATTTATTTATTTATTTATTTATTTATTTATTTGACAGAGAGAGAGAGAGAGAGAGATCACAAGTAGGCAGCGAGGCAGTCCGGGGGCGGGAGGGAAGCAGGCTCCTCACTGAGCAGAGATCCCGATGCAGGGCTCGATCCCAGGACCCTGAGATCATGACCTGAGCCAAAGGCAGGGGCTTTAACCCACTGAGCCACCCAAGCGCCCCAGTTTTTGCTTTCATAAAGCTTATACTTCAGTGTGAGAAAACCAGAGTATAGACTAAACAAATTAAACACAATATACTTAGATATTGATAACTCCAATGGCAAAAGGGTAATTTAGTACAATGGAGAGTTATGGAAGGAGGAATTTGAAAGATATCAGTTGGAGAACCCACTAATGCAATAATATTTGAGGTTAGACTTAAATGGTCATATTGGGAAAAATGAAATAGAATAATTTGCAAAAGGAGAATCACAGGCAAAAATTATTAGCTACTGAATACATATAGCCAAAGTGCTTAAAAAACTTGTTGATATACTTGACACTGTAGGTGAAGTAAAGTGAAGAATGAAGGATGATTCTATATTTTTAGTTTGAAAAACCAGACCGGAGCCCTGGATATGTAGAACACAAAGAAAGGAATAGTTTAGTGGAGCTACGTGCTGCGGAATGCCAGTAGGTTTGATTTGAATTTATTAAGTTTAAGATATCTAAGCACATGGGTATATGGAGTAGGCAGTTGGGTGAGGAGTGTAAGCACAGAGATATTTTTTAAGGACAGAAAGATGGATTAAGATCACTAGGAGAGGTGGTTTATATTGAGAAAAGATTAGAATTCGTGATTAAATCAAACTCACTCTACTGTTTAGTGCATAACACTCAGGAAAAGAGACTGAACAGGAGTACCTAGTAGGGAAAAAGGGAAGGGCAGGATCAGATTATGTCTTAGA
Source organism: Procyon lotor (assembly GCA_028646535.1). Lineage (NCBI taxonomy): Eukaryota > Metazoa > Chordata > Mammalia > Carnivora > Procyonidae > Procyon > Procyon lotor. Next base: position 150,040,447 of record CM053605.1, on the reverse strand, counting down.
AGAGAAGACACTCCTCAGGAGAACAAATCTGTCAACTGTGTCAAATTCTGCTATAAAGTCCCACAAGACTAAACGTTAGAACTTACACTGGAAATATGGAGGTGTTTGATAACTTTGTAAATCTGATGAAAGTACCATTAGTGTTGAATGTATGGGAATAAGAAGTTCAGTTGGAGACTAAAATACAGCAAAGTCTTGCCGTGACGACTGGTAAAAGTAATTTGTATGATATCTTGACATAGACATAGAGTAGAGGAAATTTTTTTTTCTTTTTTAAAAGGAAAATGCTACAGGTGCCCGGGTGGCTCAGTCAGTTAAGCATCTGACTCTTGATTTTGGCTCAGGTCCTGGGATCAAGGCCTGCATCAGGCTCATCACTCAGAAAGGAGTCTGCTTGAGGATTCTCTCGCTCTCCCTCCTTCTACCCCTCTGTCTCCTCTCACGCTCTCTCTAAAACAAATAACTAAATCTTGAAAAAAATTTAAAAATAAATAAATAAAAGGAAAATGCTAGACTGTGATTTTATACAGATACAGTTGATCCAGAAGAGAGGAGAAAAAGATGATACAGTTAAGAGGATAGTTGCAGAAGTGAATTGCTCTGGAAGAAGTAGAAATGTCTGGATTGTAAGAAGAATGAGCCTACCAAATGGGGTGCAATGCAAGCTGTGAGACTCAACAATTCAAAAAATATGATTAAATGTAGGTAGTGATATATTAGAACTGAGAAGATGTGAACAATCTTATATAATCAATCCTATTTTTTTTCAACTTGTTCATGCAGTCAGTAGTTCAATAAATATATTTCTGAGTAAGCTGTGGAGAGACATAAATAAAAAAAATGCATGTCACGTAGTCTGCATTCTAATGGGAGGAGATATGCAATCAAAGTAATATTTAATACTACATGAGCTTGTGATAGATGTTATAAATAAAAAGAAAGCTCAGTTAAGAGGACAGTGATGGAACTGCTATTAAATATGTGATGGGCAGAGGAGGCCTCTCAGGGGAAATGGCACTCAAACATTAATGAGAGAAACAAGAAACATGCCATGAGTTTATCTGGGCAGCAGCATGTAACAAATGATAGAAGCACATAGAAATACAATGAGGTGCCCCTGGTAAGTTTCAAGAAGAGCATATAGACTGTGGGAGCTGCAGTAGAAGTAGGAGTAGAAAAGATTGGTAGGAAATGAGATCGGAGAGGCAGCAAGCAGGAAATTCATTCGGAATTTTATAAGGCAGGACAAGAAATGTAAATTTTAGTGAAAATGAAGTGAGAAAACAAGGAAATCTTTGAGCAAACTAGAGACACAATTTGATGTACGTTTCAAAAGAATTTGTATGACCCTTGAATGAAAATATTCTTTGGAAGGGGAGAGTCAAAGCCAGGTGAATGTTTAAAGAATCCCAAGTAGATAATTAATCAGAGCACATAGTAAGTGAAGGGAGTTATGAGATCCAGTGTCTATTGTAGAGCAATTTGTGTTTTACAGGAGGAATGACACCTAATAAAGTCATCCAGAAATGGAGAGAAGGAAGGGTGAATTTAGGCATACATAAGATTATAGGGTTTGAAGAGTGACAATATACCAGAGTTTCACTCTCTTTTTCTAATGTGATTAATGTCTTTTCACTTCTAAAAGCATCTAGTTTTGGAAAATTAATTACATAGTCATCCAAAGTTAACAGTGAAATCAGAAATCCACTAATATCTTCAAATGATTGTTATGAAAAATTGGTAGTAATGTAAATTGTCCTGTGTGTGTATTGTGTAAAAAGAGGTAAATATCAATGGTAAAATTTTGGAATAACTTAGTTGTAATGAAATAGGCTTATATGCATAGGTGTGTTTGCATCTTTATGTAATTTTAATTTCTTTAACTCAACATACATATAAATAAATATAACTAAACATGTAATATCTTCTGTATTTTACAGTTACCCTTTTTTAGGGCAATCTTCCTTTAAAATTATAGTCATAAATTCATTTCAAGTTGGTTAATTTTGTGCAATTCTAAAAAATATATACATAAATTTAATGACCTGAATACATGAGTGAGGAGTTCACTTTTTATCATTGATATATATTTTTGAAATTGTGTGTGTGTAGTCTGCAATTGTAATTGGAGCCCACATACATGAATACATGAAACGTAAAAACTTAAGATTCTTCAATTATTAATTTGGGAAGCTTTTTGATCATTTGACCTCTTTGTCCCCTGTAGTAATCACAGTTAATATTAACTCCAACATCAAAATAAGTCAACAAAGTGATTATATGCTCCCGGTTATTTAAATTGGTAAGTTTACATATCAACACTGTGTGTATGTGATTATGTTCATAACTACTTTAGGAAGGAAGAGTAAATATGAAATGATATTTAAAAGAATTCTATTTGCAGACAAATTTAGATTTATTATCACATTCTTCAGTTGCATATTGTTGGCATCTGCTGGTACATATATAATTAATTTCGTGGTCATTCGGAAGTAGCTGGAGGGAGACAATCTGCAAACCCAACTATGCAGTAAAGTATAACTTATAAATATCAAAGGCAGAAGTTAAACTCAAATGAAGTATAAATAAGCTTTTTCCATAATTGACTACACAAAGCTATATTTTTGAGACATTTCTTAGAAATAGTTACATTTTGTGTGTGCATGTCTGCCTAAAGCTATAGCATATCAAAATGCTCAGAATCCTAAGAGAGGTTCTTATTCAAATGGAGAAAGACAAATGATACACAAAAGCAAAATACTTTTAGAGAACATCTCTTTTTTGGAAGCAAATTAAATTTGGTGTGAAAATAAGAAAAGGAGGGTCTGGAAAATATATTAAAAACATTCATCATAATTATACAAGATTTGATATAAATGCACCTCTTATGTTAATATGAAGTTAAATGATATGTCCTATTGAATATTGGAAAATAATTTTAAAAACAGATAAAAGTTCACTAGGATATCCTTCTAAAATGTCTGCTTCAGTAACTTACTATTTTCATAAATAAATCACCAAATGTCTCTTATGTTCATAAAAGACAACTAATGTGCTGGGATTTATAGCAATTTTTCCATAATGAAAAGCACAAAAAAGACTTTCTAAATTATAGGACCAAAGAAGGGCAGAACTTGGGTCTGATGCTTATAATAACACCAATAATTAAATAAAGGAATTTCATTTTTGTAGTGACTAAATTCAAATAAGGAAGAAACAAAATCTCCATACCATCCCACCAGATTCCACTCCTTGCCTTGCAATTTCCTTCTACGAGGATTGTGGGGAGCTTCTTAGCCTCTTATCCCACTGGTGTGCCCAGGTGGTTCAGTGGGTTAAGTTAAGACCTTTGGCACAGGTCATGATCCCAGGGTCCTGGGATTGAGCCTACCCATCCTCACCTCCTCCCTCCCCCCAGGTTATGATCTTTCTCAAGTAAATAAACAAAAATCTTAAACAAATAAGCAAAACAAACCAAACAAAAAAACCCCTCTGATCTTATCATTACAATGAAGAATGCCATCCACTTGAAAACGTGGTTTTGGGAGTTGCAGTTCAGCCTCTAACAGTGAGCTTTGTAGCTTTTTAACTTGTCTTTCCCACCTCCTCTTTTCAGCTCCAGGATACCACTGAAAATCAACATAACAAGTGTAGCTGTGAAAACCCGCAACCTAAAAAGCCTCTGAGAGAGGGCAGATGTGCAGAGCAGGTCTGGAGTGCTCTCAAAGCCACATTAACAGAGTATTGTCAATATTTGGTCTGTATGGCAGTTTGCTGTTATTTGACCTTAAAACATGGCTTGCTCAATGAGAAAAATCCTACCCTCCTGTTGTTTGTCAAAGAAATTGGTGGTGATTGTTTAATATCATAGCTGCCTGAGCCTTTAATACCAGTAGAAACAAACAAAAGTCTAGCCAGAACTTAAAAGGAAAATCTGGGAAATGGTACAACCACAGGCAGCATTGAAAAGCTCTGACATATTTCTCAGAGTCTAAAAGACCATGTGCAAGAGTGTGCAAATACCCAAGGAAGACCTATAAGGTCTATCTTTTATACATTTTGTTGAACTTGTGGCTCTATGTAAGCAGAAAGTAAAGGCTAAGGCAAAGATATGCAATGCTAGAGCATTATTCCCAAGACACACACAAAGCTACTAGGCAAAGGGTAGAAGACTTAGTGGTTAGAAACTGAGAGAGACCTCTGTCCAATCATTAGAAGACCACCATGCCAAGGGAGCAGGGACTTCAGTGGCTTCGCACAACAAACAAATGATGCAAAGTTTAGAAACTTAGTCCAGGAAAGTCTACAAAAAAATAGCTATAGGGGCGCCTGGGTGGTTCAGTGGGTTAAAGCCTCTGCCTTCGGCTCAGGTCATGGTCTAAGGTCCTGGGATCTAGCCCCACATTGGGCTTTCTGCTCAGCAGGAAGTCTGCTTCCTCCTCTTTCTCTGCCTACTTGTGATCTCTCTCTCTGTCAAATAAATAAATAAAAATCTTTTTTAAAAAATAGCTACAAAAACAACAAATTTTAGTTTGATGAAGATAGATTTCCAGACTTATCATATTTTACTACTTAAAATGTCCAGCTTTCAACTAAAATTTATAAAATATGTAGAGAAAGTATGGCCTATAGACAAAGGGGGAAATAATTAATAGAAACACTCTCTGTGAGAAAGTCCAAAAGTTGGATTTATGAGATAAAACTTGTAAGTTACTAATATTTTTAAAAAATTAAAAGAAACCATGTTTAAAGGAGAAAGGGAATGTATGAGAATAATATCTCACTAAATACAGAATAACAATAAAGAGAAAATGGTAAAAAGAACAAGATAAAAATTCTGAAGTTGAAAAATATAACAACTAAAATGAAAAGTTTACTACTGGGGCATAATAGAAATTTGAGTTAGCAGAAGAATCAGCATGGTTAAAGATAGGTCTATTGCTATTTCCCAGTCTAAGCACTAGAAAGAAAAATGAATGAAGAAAATATCAACTTGTCAACAACATACCAACATTATGGATCCCCAGGAAGAAAGGAGAACGAGAAAAGGACAGAGTATTTAAAGTAAGATTAGCCAAAAATTCCCATATTTTGATGAAAAGCATCAATTCACACATTTCTGAGTCTCAAAGAACTCCACATGGTATAAAGTATACCTAAACCATTCTTGTTCAGTTTTCAAAGCTAAAAACAAAATCTCAAAAGGAATAACAAAGATTTATTACTTACAACGAATGCTCAACAAGATTAACAGTTTACTTCTCATCAGAAGCCATAAAGGACAGATGTCAGTGAGGTGACATATTGAAAGTATTAGAAAAGAAAAAGTGAGAGACTATCAAATGGAAATTTCATAGCCAACAAAATTATTTTTCAACAAAAAGAGAAATAAAGACATTACCAGATAAACAAAACTGACATATAAGAAATACTGACAAGAATACTTCAAGTCCTGGGGTACCTGGGTGACTCAGTCAATTAAAGCATCAGACTCTTGATCTTAGTTCAAATCATGATCTCACGCTTGTAAGATTGGGCCCCACGGCAGGCTCTATGTTCAAGGTGGAGGCTGCTTGAGACTCTCTCTTTCCATCTGCCTCTGCCTCTCCTCCCAACCCCCATGCATGCCCTCTCTCTCAAAATAAATAAATAAAATCTTAAAAAAACAATACTTCAAGCCCAATAACTTTTTACAATTCACAGAACTCAGGAAAATGCTGTACTTATGGTAATAAATATATTATAACAAAAGGATAAAAATAGAAGTGAGAGGTAGGTAGGGTAAGGTTTGGGAAGATGTCAAACATGAAGCTTCTGATGTTCACTCCCCGTGGTGAAAAAATATTATTGCCTTTCTAGCAAATTGATATATAAAATTATGCACAGAGTACTGCCAAAGGGAACCTTTTCCAAGCATCCAGAGATTTTACTGGAATTTCATTATATAAGTATGAGTGATAGAATCATTGATCACATGACAGAACTCATCTTCAGCCCTACATGGCCCCAGAGGTTGGTCTGATATCACATAACTCCAAGCATCTGTCTTCTGATCATCTGGTTGGTCTTTCTGGTGTGGTCGGCAACCATCCTGAGCCACCATGAAGGCATAAATTATCAGGGCTCACAATGAGTAACCCAGACATTCTAATAACTTGGTAAATCCCATTGATTTAAAAGCTGTTTCAGAATCCAGCCACAAAGATCAACCAAATTCTTTATTGTAGAGTGACAATTCAATGGGAAAGGAGCTCCTTAAATTATTTTTTCAACAAATGGTATTGGGACAAATGGATATCCACATGCAGAAGAATGAAGATGGATACTTTCCTCCCCACCATACACAACAATTAGTCAACATGGATCATAGAACTATACATAAGAATTAACAGCATGGAAGTCTTAAAGGAAAACATAGAAGTAAATTTTCATGACTTTGGATTAGACAGGGGGTTCTTAGATATGACACCAAAATCACAAGTGACAAAAGAAAAACAGATAAATTGGATTTAATTTTTTTTTCCTCACAGGACACTATCAAAAAGGTAAAATATCAAGTCATAGAATGGAAAACATATCTATAAATAATGTATCTAATAAGGAGCTTGTATCTAGGATCTATAAGAAATCACAATTCAATAGCAAGAACAAAGACAAATAATCCAACTAAAAAATAGGCAGACAATCTGAGTAGTTTTCCAAAGAAAAAATGCAAATGGAAGGTAAGCACATGTAAATATGTTTAACATCATTGTCCATCAGAGAAATGCAAATCAAAACTGCAGTGAGTTCATATGCCCTAGCATAGCTATAATGAAAACAAACAGAAAGTGGCTAGTGTTAGTGATAAGTGCAATGGGAAGTAAGTGCTCATGGGTACAGAGTTCTTTGGGGAATAATTAAATTTTTCTAAAATTAGATCTTGCTAATGTAGGACAACTCTGTTACTATACTAAAACTATTTAATCTTATGCTTTAATGGGGATAATTTTAGCATGAGTTATTTCATAAAGCTGTTATTAAAGCTTTACCAAATATTTATATATAGCTTATGTTAATATATAATTGATATGTAATAAATCCATATATGATATAATATATAATATATAAACAAATTTATATACATATAAATATATTCATGTATATAAGTATATATACACAAGTGAATTAAATTGGTGTTGAGTCCAGTATGTTAAACAGTTTAAATTCCAATTCAAATCAATAAACTAGCAGATAAGACCCTTCCAGGTAAGAAGTCATTTAAATGCATAATCCTATTTTAAACTGGCATATATGGTCATCCTTCTTGAAGACACTGTAGCCTTATTAAAATGTAGAGAAGAAAAAGGAGATTTTGTTTACTTTTAAAATGTCCTGAAAACTGGCAGGTTATCTTTGATTCAGTTCTTTTCCCAAATTTTCTTTGTGTGTGTTTTTGTATTAGGTCTATTTCTTTGCTTTCTTTCTTCTTTTTTTTTTTTAAATTATGTTATGTTAGTCAACATACAGTACATCATTTTTTGATGTGGTGTTCCATGATTCATCGTTTGTGTATAACACCCAGTGCTCTATGCAATACATGCCCTCCCTAATACTCATCACTAGCCTCACCCATCCCCACACCACCCTCCCTCCTAAAACCTTCAGTTTGTTTCCCAGAGTTCATAGTCCCTCATGGTTCATCTCCAACCCTGATTTCTCTCCCTTTATTTTTCCTTTCCTTCTCCTAATGTACTCTATGCTATTCCTTATGTTCCACAAATAAATGAAACCATGTGATAATTGATTTTCTCTGACTTATTTCACTTAGCATAATCTCCTCCAGTCCCATCCATGTTGATGCAAAAGTTGGGTATTCATCCGTTCTGATAGCTGAGTAATATTCCTTTGTATATATGGACCACATCCTCTTTATTCATTCATCTGTTGAAGGGCATCTTGGCTCTTTCCACATTTTGGCTATTGTGGACATTGCTGCTATGAACATTGGCGTGCATATTGCCATTCATTTTACTACATCTGTATCTTTGGGGTACTCAGTAGTGCAATTGCTAGGTCATAAGGTAGCTGAAAGAACAAGAGGATAACAACCACAGAGTCCCCATAAAACTGTAAAACCCCAACACCAGGGGAAAACAGTATAAGTGCCTGGTATTGCCTCACAGCCTGTATATTTCTTAGATACAACTTTTCTCTCTCTTTTTTTTAATTCTTTCTTATGATTTTTTTTTAATCTACTTATCATTTCAACTAGAAGTTTAATGCAACATATTCCATATATATATATGGAATTCCATTATATATATATATAAGTTATATATATATATATAAGTTATATATATATATAAACTATATATATATATAAGTCTTACTGTAGTCCTCTTTTCTTTATTCGATACTATATATACGTACGTATATGTGTGTGTGTGTGTGTGTGTGTGTGTGTGTGTGTGTATACCAGTTTTAATCATCCTGTATCTCTGGAACGTTTAGTGCTCTAACAAAGAACAAGAAACACCCAGGAAGAACTGAAATACCCTTCCTCGACAAAATTGAGGGATGATAATCACCTTCTCATCACTCCCCTGCCTTTTTATTTTGTTTTTTTGTTTTTTCTTTTGTCGGTCTTTTTGTTTGTTTGTTTGTTTTTGTTTTTGTACTTTATAAATCTTACTCTTGGGGCAAACATTGGCTGTTAGTTTCTTTCCCCCCTTTTTTTTTCTTTTTTGCAGTAACTTCCGATTGCTGTGGAACTTCCCATGGTGCACCTTGCCTGTATAGTGGTTGATATTTTTGGCTGTACATCCCCTCAACCACAACTCAACAGAATGAAAAGAAGGAGGAACTCCCAACAAAGAAACGACCCAGAGACAATGGCCTCTCCAGCAGATCTAATGGATATGGATATAAGCAAGATGTCAGAAATAAACTTCATGGTACCAGTTATGAAGACAATAGTCAGACTGTAGAAAACTATTAATGGCAATATGGTTTTGTTAAGGGCAGAAGTAAGAACATATCTAGCAGCACCAAAAAATGCTATCAATGAGATACAATCTAATCTAGACACTCTAACAGGATAAATGAAATAGAAGAATGAATTAGTGATCTTGAAGATAAATTGATAGAAAAGAAGGAGCAGGAGAAGTCTGGAATAAACAGCTTAAAATCCATGAAAACTGAATTAGAGAAATAAATGTCACCATGAAACATTCCAATGTCAGAATTATTAGGATCCTTGAGGGGGGTGGGGAGAGAGAGAGGACTAGAAGATATATTTGAACAAATTATAGCCAAGCACTTCTCTAATCTGGGGAATGAAACAAGCAATCATGTCCTAGAGTCAGAAAGGACACCCTACAAGATAAATGAGGGAATACCAATGCCCAGGCATGTAATAGTAAAACTCACAAATCTTAGAACCAAGGAAACCATTTTAAGGGCGGTTAGGGGAAAGAAATCCTTTATGTAGAGAGGGAAGAACATCATCATCATCATCATCATTATTATTAATAATAATATAATAATATTATTATATTATTATATTATATAATATAATATATATAATATAATATATATAATATATATAATATATAATTTATATATATTATATTATATTATATATATTATATTATTATATATATTATATATATAAATATATATATTATATATATTATATAATGATATAATTATAATAATATAATATTATTATTATTAATAATAATAATGTCAGACCTGTCCACAGAGACCTAACAAACCAGAAAAGGCTGGCAAGACATATGCAGGGTACTAAATGAGAGGAATATGAAGTCAAGAATTCTTTATTCAGCAAGGCTGTTATTCAGAATAGATGAAGAGATAAGAAGAATCCAGGACCAATAGAGACTGAAAAAAATATGTGGCCACTAAGCCAGCCTTGCAAGAAATATTAAGGGGGGGAGGGTTCTGTAAAAGGAGAAAGACTTCAAGAGAGATACAGAACAGAGATATACAGAGAAAACCCATAGAAACAAGGACTTCACAATAAAACCTTACTGATGACAATAAAATGATGATGACATAAAAGTCTTGCTGACAATGATGACAATAAAATCTTATCTGTCGATAATTCCTCAATGTGAATGGCCTAAATGCTCCCATAAAAAGGCACAGTGTTGCCAACTGGATAAAAAGACAGGACCCATCCATATGCTGTCTACAAGAGACTCATTTTGAACTTAAAGATACATCCAGACTGAAAGTGAAAGGATGGTGAACTATCTTTCATACCCATGGACCTCAAAATAAAGCTGGGATAACAATGCTCCTATCAGACAAATAAGATTTTAAGCTAAAGATTGTAGTTAGAGATACAGAAGGACACTATATCATTCCTAAAAGGTCCAACAAGAAGACCTAAAAATTATAAATATCTATGCCCCCAACATGGGAGCTGCCAACTATATAAGCCAACTGTTAATTAAAATAAAGAGACATATTGATAATATGTTAATTGTAGGAGACATTATCACTCCATTCTCAGCAATAGATAGACCAACTAAGCAGAAAATAAAACAAGAGCTTTGAATGACACACTGGACCAGATGGACCTCATAGATACATACAGAACATTCTACCTTAAAACAACAGAATACTCATTCTTCTCAAGCACACATGGAACTTTCTCGAGAATACACCACATACTAGATCACAGATCAGGTCTCAACTGATACCAAATGATTGAGATTATTCCCTGCATATTCTCAGACTACAATGCTGTGAAACTGGAACTCAATCACAAGAAGAATTTGGAAGAAATTCAAACACTTGGAAGGTAAGATCATCCTGCTCAGGAATGTTTGGGTCAGTCAGGAAATCAAAGAAGAACTTAATCAATTCACAGAAACCAATGAGAATGAAGACACAGTGATCCAAAACCTATGGGATACGACAAAGGCATCCTAAGGGGGAATTACATAACCACCCAAGCTTCACTCAAAAAAATGGAAAAATCCCAAATACACAAACTGTCTTTACATACTAAAGATCTGGAGAATCGACAAATTAAAACTAACCCAAGCATCAGAGGGAAATAATTAAGGCTAGAGCAGAGATCAATGATTTAGAAACCAGAAATATAGTAGAACACATTAACAAAACTAGAAGCTGATTCTTTGAAAGAATTAATAAGTTTGAAAAACCACTGGCCAGACTTACCTAAAGGAAAAGAGAAAAAACTCAAATTAATAAAATTATGAATGAAAGGGAAAAAATCATGACCAACACCAAAGAAATAAATACAATTATCAGAAATTATTATCAACAGCTATATGACAATAAATTAAGCAACCTGGAAGAAACGGATGCATTCCTGGAAACCTATAAACTATCAAGGCTGAAATAGCAAGTCATTGACAACATGAATAGACCCATAACCAGTTACGAGATTGGAGCAGTGATCAAAAACTTACCAAAAACAAGATTCTAGGGCCTGATGGATTCCCTGGGGAATTCCACCAAATATTCAAAGAAATAATACTTATTCTCCTGAAGCTGTTTCAAAATTAGAAACAGAAGGAAAACTTCCAGACTCTATGAGGCCAGCGTTACCTTGATCCCAAAACCAGGCAAAGACCACATCAAAAAGGAGAATTTCAGATCAATATCCCTGATGAATATGGATGCCAAGATTCTCAATAAGATCCTAGCTAATAGGATCCAACAGTATATAAAAGGATTATCCATCATGACCAGGTGGCATTTATCCCTGGGATGCAAGGGTGGTCCAACATTTGCAAATCAAACACATAAATAAGAGAAGAGAGAAGAATCACATGGTACTCTCAATAGATGCAGAAAAAGCATTTGGCAAAATACAGTATCTTTTCCTGATTAAAATTTCAGAGTATGGGGACAGAGGGAATATTCCTCAACTTCATAAAATCCATCTATGAAAAACCCACAATGAATATCATTCTCAATGGGGGAAAAGCTGAGAGCCTTCCCACTGAGATCAGGAACACAACAAGGATGCCCACTCTTGCCACTATAGTTCAACATAGTATTAGAAGTCTTAGCAACAGCAATCAGACAGCAAAAAGAAATAAAACATATTCACATTGGCAAAGAAGAAGTCAAACCCTATCTCTTCACAGATGACTTGATACTCTATGCGGAAAACCCAAGGTTCTCAATCTCCAAATTACTAGAATTCATACAGCAATTCAGTAATGTGGCAGGATACAAAATCGATGTGCAGAAAACAGTTGCTTTCTTATAAACTAACAATAAAACTGTAAAAAATGAAATTGGAGAATTGATTCCATTTACAATAGCACCAAAAATCATAAGATACCTTGGAATAAACCTAAGCAAAGAGGTAAAGGATCTATACTCTAAGAACTACAAAACACTCATGAAAGAAAATGAAGAAGACACAAAAAGATGGAAAAACATTCCGTGCTCATGAATTGGAAGAATAAACATTTTTAAAATGTCTATGCTACCCAGAGCAATCTATATTTTCAATGCCATCCTTATCAAAATACCAACATTATTTTTCAAAAGCTGGAACAATTCTAAACCAGAAAAGACCCCAAATTACCAAGGAAATGTTGAAAAAGAGAAACAAAGCTGGGGGCATCCCGTTGCCTGATTTCAAGCTATATTACAAAGCTGGATCACCAAAACTGCATGGTATTGGCACAAATACAGACACATAGACCAGTGGAACAAAATAGAGAGCCTAGATATGGACTCTCAACTCTGCAGTGAAATAAACTTTGACAAAGTAGGAAAAAATATCCAATGGAAAAAAAAGTCTCTTCAATAAATGGTGCTGGGAAAATTGGACAGCCACATGTGGAAGAATGAAACAGAACCATTCTTTTACACCATACATGAAGATAAACTCCAAATGGATGAAAAACCTCAATGTGAGACAGGAATCTATGAAAACCCTAGAGGAGAACATAAACAGTAACCTCTTCGACATCAGCCACAGCAACTTCTTTCAAGACATGTCTTCAAAGGCAAGGGAAACAAAAACAAAAATGAACTTTTGGGACTTCATCAAGATAAAACACTTCTGCACAGAAAAGGAAAAAGTCAACAAAGCAAAGAGGCAACCCACAGAATAGGAGAAGGTATTTGCAAATGACACTAAGGACCGATATCCAAGATCTATAAAGAATTTCTCAAACTCAATACCCAAAAAACAGATAAGTCAAAAAATGGATAGAAGACATGAGCAGACACTTCTCCAAAGAAGACATACAAATGCTTAAAAAGCATGAAAAGTGTTCATCATCATTAACCATCAGAGAAATTCAAATCAAAACCACATTGAAATACCACCTTTCGGGGCGCCTGGGTGGCTCAGTCGTTAAGCGCCTGCCTTCGGCCCAGGTCAGATCCCAGCGTCCTGGGATCGAGCCCCGCATCGGGCTCTCTGCGCGGCAGGAAGCCTGCTTCTCCCGCTACCATTCCCTCTGCTTGTGTTCCCTCTCTCGCTGTGTTTCTCGCTGTCAAATAAATAAAATCTTTAAAAAAAAAAAAAAAGAAAAAAAGAAAAAAAGAAATACCACCTTTCACCAGTTAGAATGGCAAAAATTGAGACTGCCAGAAACAACAAACGTTGGAGAAGTTGTGGAGAAAGGGGAACCCTCTTACACTGTTGGTGGGAATGCAAATTGGTGCAGCCACTTTGGAAAACATTGTGGAGGTTTCTCAAAAATTAAAAATAGAGCTACCCTATGACCCAGAAATTGCACTCTTCTGGTAAATTCTTGAATCTTATTCTTTACCCTTTCATTTCCTTTTGCATTAAATGGAAACGTTCATCATTGTTTGTTACTTAACATTAAAAATATCTTCTTCAACCAACACAGGCTTCTTTGTACTATTTGAGTTGAGACTGTTTTTCGGCTTTGTTTTAATGCTCCACCAGAATTGAGAACTGACCCAGAATTTCCCAAAGCTTTCACAGGATAAAACTAATTTTTTTTTTTTGTTGGGTTGACTTCATTATTTTATTAAATTTCAATACAATGAACTAAGTAAGAGCCTGATGCTGGGAAGAAATGTTCTGCATTTTTATTGTTGTTTTTACTTAAATGTTTTTGGATTATAGAATGGATATATTGTGTAAGCTAGAGACAAGTTTGTTTTCAGGTCTTTATAATATTTACAGACAAGTGTTCTATGATTGAGTTAGAAGTACTGACTACTTAAGCTCCACTCAGGAATTTGTGGATCTGTGAAATGGGTGCATATAAAAATGACATGTCCATGAATAAAAGATTAGAATCACAAAAGTTCAGTGAAGGAGAAACACTGAATTCCTCATTAAAAATAAAATAATAACACTGGAGTCCTCACTAGGACTTTACTGTCTGATTGAATAAATTTGGGCCTTTGAGTCTAAAATGTTAAGGATAGGGAGAAAAGTTTAATGCTAAGTCGTGTGAACAGGGAGCATTCTGTGGTTTGTGCACACTAACAGTATCTGAAAAACTGAAGACAATAATGGAATATATTAGAAGACCATTGACATTAACCAGTAAAAATAAACTGACTTTCATATAACAATGAAGTATTTGCTACTAAGTCTTCTAAATCAAGAAAGGTATCTTGCAGACATAAGTATTATACATAGAACATACCAGTCAGCAAGCTGAGGGAGATGAGAACGCAAAAATTTACTTTCATAAAGGCAGAGTGAGAAGAGCTAGCCAACGACTTTAGAGATAGGCCAAGTGGGGAAAAAGTTTTGACCATACATAAACTATATGTGCTTTGTCCATGGCTACTGTGTTTGTGCAAGCCTCCCTCTCCTTATTAGTGATATTACAATGGAAGCAAAACACAAACATGTAGTTAGAAGGCAAATAAGGGGGGGGAGTATTGGTTAAGCTCTCTCCCTCCTTGAGGGTCAGAGTGAAATCTTAGCAACTTATAATTCAATGAATGAAATGTGTATGTTTCCCTAAATATTGCCTGAAGGTAAATAACAGTTGACTTTCTTGGTGATTCTTCTGGACAGAAAATTATGTCATTTCTAGTTTTGTTTGTATGTGTTTATGTGATATTGACTCTGAAGATCTTTTAGGAATATATCTAATTTCATGCTGCTTACTGATGAATTTTGCCTTTTTTGTGCCCCCTTATTGCTCCAGAAGAGATCTCTGTCTCCTTATCGCCGCAGAAGAGATCTGTGTCTGTGAAGTACAGCCATATTTCGTAGTGTAGCTTTTCTTGTTTTGTTTTGTTTTCTTGTTTTGTTTTGTTAAATTCAACAACTTGAAGGTTTAGAATTTAACCAACTGATAATAATCAAATATTACAATCTCTTCTTTAAGCTTTGGTGTCAAAAATCCTGTCTAAGACTTGAATGTGAAATATTTTCTACTTAAATTTATTTTATTTATTTATATTTATTTTCTACTTAAAAGTAATCACATAAGAAGCACATATTTACTCCAAAATATTAGTTCTAAATGTTTTTGATTAACCTACACTTAAGTTTGGGACAAAGATAATGTAATATGAATGTAATGAGAGATTAATAAACTACATATTAATTACTTGCTAGAAATTTGAATGCACGTGTATAAATATGTATATGTTTCATCCTGAGTAACTCTGTTTTAGCTATAATTCTATATTTGAGTGAACAAATTGCCTTTAAGATGAAAACTGGGGTAAGATTATTCTGTCCATTTAATTAAATAAATCAAAATGTTCCTATTAGTATAGTTTGTATAAATAATCTTTTGAGTAAAGAACACATGAGAAAGAGAAGATACAAAACTATTTAATATCACTTCAAGATATTAAGTATTTGACCTCTAATAACGAGTGAGTTTTACAAATTTAGGTTATTTATCAAAACATTTATTATTTTAGAAGGCCTCTGATATAACACAAATATGTATGCAAATAACAAATTATAGTAAATTTTGTAAAAAAAGGTGGGCAATTGACTGTGCATCCTTACTTTGTTAGTCTTTATTTGTTACTGTTCTCAAATATAGATTACACTCGTTAGATGGTATATAGAACTTCTCATGTTTAAATCAAGTCCACATTTACAAGCCTTTGGCATATATCAGTTAATACCTGAGAGCATCAATTTCCTTATCTAAAATTTCTGTATAATAAAAGTTGATAACTCATAGGCTTCTAAAAACATTAAGATACTGTTTCTAACATAGTGTCTGATGCATAGTAGTCTATAAGTGGTAACTATGCTGTGATGACGATGATGATAATAAATTTTTTTCTGTTATATCAGGTAATTCTTAGAGTGTATGATGCTCTATTACTTTCTATTTCTTTAGAATTTAAGTCTTTTTTTTTTTACTGATTGTTCAATAAATATTTACTGACTGATTATCTTACTGATATGGCAAAGCATCTGTTTGGTTTATTTTTAAAAAATTTACTCCAGTAATGTAAGCACCCACTTGCTATGTGACAAAGAACATCTGTTATAAGGGCCAAGAAGATCCAGAAAGGGATCTGGAGAGGAAGTCTTTAAGCTGTGTCAAGAACTGCATAGGCTCTCTGTTCTTTACTCTACTTATCGACTAACAAGTTAGCTTATAAGCGTCATGACTGTTGGCAGAAGATGTGTGACTCCTGGATCAGAGACAAAGGATAAATTATTACAGCAATAGAAGTGGCCAGATTTTCAGCATTTATGCCTGTCTTCTGAGTCCCAATTCCAACAGAGTGATCCAAAGAAATCCATGTGACACATTTACACATGACAGATTGTGTTACGAAAGAAGAGCTCCAAGTTTATGGAACCTGAATCATTTTTCATGTAAAGTAAGCATAGTTGTTATTTGCTTCTGAGGGAGGCATTATCTTTATGATACCGCAAAGTAAATTAACTTGTCATTTGGTCCACAGTAAAGAACAAGTGTCTACCTTTCAAGGCTGCTACCTATACAAGTATCTTCAAAAAGACAGTTTGAGACAAAGGCTTTTTGTCTAAGACTAGTGACTTTTTTCACTATTGTTTGAAAATGAGAAGCGATTTTGCTTATTTCATAATCAAGGCTACCTCAGAGAATATAGTCGAGGATCTAGAAGAGTGAATTCTCAATCAGTATTTCTTCAGACCAAGGTAAACATTTTCACTGCTAACAATATATAGCAATGAGAAAAAATATATAGAATTATATGTATATCCTGTATTTCTGATGAACATCAGAGCAGGAGTCTCAGAAAGCAAAGCTGACAATTGAAATACATGTTCCTTAAAATACACAGAAAAATAAATTGTGAGTTTTAACTTAATTAGTTAAAAGAATGTATCCTAAAATTGAATATGAGAGAAAATTAGAGAGTCTGCTGCACCAGGAGATGGGAATGAGAGTTTTCAGAAGAGACAGATATACCTTATGAAGGTTTCCTACCTCACATAAGTTTTATTTTGATACTCAATTTGGCTTTAAATTTGCATATATCCAAGAAGGATAACATTTGTCTAGAGCTGTTAAATGTCCTAGATTTTATTATGCTACGTACTAACAACTTCACCAGCTACAGTTTTATGGATGCTAGTAGAAGCCATGTGATTCTTGGGTCTTGGCTGAAGTATGGCTTACTTCTCATAATGCAAGCAGCAATTTGAATATCAACATTATCCTGGGCCAGTTATACCATCTAAGTTCTAATGTCCGCAGGGAGACATAAAGAGATCATATGAGAATTACACACATAATGGCTGAGTTATGGGCGATGAATTACAAGTTTAGGAAATCACAATCTTTTTTGGGTAGCAAGCAAACCTAACTAACATTTCCTTGGTGGAGACAATTTCTTTATTATATATAATAGAACAAATAAACTTGCCCATTGCTCCCTAGGAAGACATTGTTTCCAATTTTAATGTCCATTTGCTATAAAAACTAGCTTAAGAATTAGGTCCAGGGGTGCCGGGTGGCTCAATGGGTTAAAGCCTTTGCCTTCAGCTCAAGTCATGATGTCAGGGTCCTGGGATCAAGCCCCGCATTGGGCTCTCTGCTCAGCGGGGAGCCTGCTTCTCCTCTCTCTCTGCCTGCCTCTCTGCCTACTTTTGATCTCTCTCTCTCTCTGTCAAATAAATAAATTAAATCTCTAAAAAAAAAAAAAAAAAAAAAAGAATTTGGCCCAGAATAAATGGCTGCTGATGTCTCTGTTCTCAAGAGATGCATAAATAAGAGAGACCCGTAGAGAATTATCTCCAAACAATATCAAGGGCCATGACACAATGTTACTAATATTGAATTTAACAGTGTAAATTCTTAATGGTTCTTTGAGGTAGTATAATTTTATCACACACTAACTGAGTCAGATATAAGCATGATTGTGAATCCATTCAAAGTGGCAGGGACTGTCCTGTGATTTTTTTACCTGTCAAATCCTGTGAGCAAATATTATCTCTGTAGAGTTGGAAATGCTGATTATGAAGATAAAGCTGTGTGGAGGTCCAACTAGTAATAAGAGCAAACAAGTAAGATCATAGAAGAAAGACAGCAAAGGAGATTTTGAGTGAATTCAAGTTTCAAAGTGAGACCTAATGATTTCCACAAAAGTGATTTAGAGCAAGAGAATGAAACTCTAAGGTATCTATCTGAGGTCTAGTGTTGATTAACAGCAAGTACTTAGAGACATCTTCACTTGTGTCTCTAAGAGAGAAGATTTTATCCCTATTGGGATAAAATCCCAATAAAGCTCTTTCTTTCCTTTCTTTCTTCCTTTCTTTTTTTCTTTCTTCCTTCCTTCCTTCCTTCCTTTCTTTCTTTCTTTCTTTCTTTCTTTCTTTCTTTCTTTCTTTCTTTCTTTCTTTCTTTCTTTCCTTCCTTCCTTCCTTCCTTCCTTCCTTCCTTCCTTCCTTCCTTCCTTCCTTCCTTCCTTCCTTCCTTCTTTCTTTCTTTCTTTCTTTCTTTCTTTCTTTCTTTCTTTCTTTCCTTCTTTCTTTCTAAAGATTTTATTTATTTACTTTTCAGAGAGAGAGACAGTGAGAGAGGGAACACAAGTAGGGGGAGTGGATGAGGGAGAAGCAGGTTTCCCACTGAGTAGGGAGCCTGATGTGGGGCTTGATCCCAGGATCCTGGGATCATGACCTAAGCTGAAGCCAGATACTTAATGACTGAGCCACCCAAGTGCCCCTGCAAGCTCTTTCTGTCTAAAGACTTCTTGTGGACTCTGAGAAACAAACTGAGGGTTTTGGAGGGGAGGGAGGTGGGCATTTCCTGAGCCTGGTGGTGGGTATTGAAGAGGGCATGTATTGCATGGAGCACTGAGCGTGGTGCATGAACAATGAATCTCAGAACACTGAAAAAATTAAATTAAATTTAAAAATATAAAGACTTCTTGTGGATAATCTGATGAAAAAAGTGACAAAACATTCTCAGATGACTCAATTTATAGGTAGTGAACTACAGTGATCATTTAGGTAGTATGCAGTTTATAAGCTGTTTTTCATTCACATGCTCAGGAAGAAGCATAACCAATTAATAGGAGAAGGCATTAAAAGACTAAATGACATGCTTCTGCACGTGTTATGGACATAAATTAAGATGGCATTTGCTAAGAAAGCATCCTGTGTGTGCTATAAATCAGATTATGGCTATCTGCTCAGTTATATCATAGCGTAAAACACTCCTTTGTAAGATGTGAATGTGAAAGGAATTCATTTAAGGAAATGAGGTATGGAATCCAGTCATCCATGAGTGGATTTGAGTGCAACTTGGTGGCCTGAATATTGAAGATTACTCACTTGTGGGAGGACACAAAGGACATTAATGTAAAGTCAATGGCAAAAGAAGACAGAGGTACATTTAAGGGCATAATATATTAAATGGACAGTCTTATGAAATGCATATTTCTGGGTACAGTACATTTCTCCAATGGCATGGATTTCATTATTATTTAATGGCAATGACATATATGGTGGCTTGATCAGCACTATCCCAACTCACCAAATCTTTTTGGGAAGTTAGAATCTGGTCTCAGAATACTTAGTCAGGCAAAATAATGACCCAAGAGCATTGACATTTCAATAAAAAAAGATTTGCTAACAGGGAAAAAGGGAAACTCTCTTATAGGATACAGATTGTGTCTGGAAATATGCATGAAGAGAAAACACATCTCTAACTGAATAACTAACTGAATATTAACTTTATAAAAGCACCATCCCATGGACATGTTGGAAATAAGCTTATGTTCTCATTCAAGAATAACTATTGAAAAATTGAAATCAGTTTAGAATCTCCCATCATTAAAGAACAGGGACTGCAAGTGGTCAAAATGACAGAACTGATTTTATGGAAAAATTAAGGTTAAATATTAGGATTTTACTAGAAATCTATGTTTTATTGTTGTTCTTTAATGTCTCAGTTACTATATAAAAATGATAATTTTTTCTTCTTGTTGTGCAACTGGTTGATATGGGCCAAATAGTGGAAATCACTGTGTCATTCAAACAGGGGAGAGGATAAGATAGGCAGTGTTAAATAATGACAACTGGAAGCCCATGGATGTAACAACTTGTATTATGTACCTAGAAAATGATTATGTTCATGAACCAGACAGATTGTCTGCAAATGGCTGAGCAATGGACTCTGGTCATAGCCTTGGTCATTTGGAATTTGTAGGAAATGGAGAAGTTCATTACTGTAAGAAAAGAATGGAAAGTGAAACTAATTTTAACTGATTTATATTTTTGAAACATAAATTTGATCTGACACAGCTATATGATGTAACAAAAGATTACCAGTTGACTGATGTAATTAAGTGAAAATGAGTATTATATAATGATTCCTCAGGACAAGAAAGTGCTCTGGATGCTGAGATAAAGTCAGACTTGAAGTATTTACTATAGAAACCAATTGCACATGAAAAGAAGTATGTTTAGCCTTCAAAAAATTAGATGCTCAATTAGCTATCTCCATTAACACATAAAATGGTTAAAATAACTGTGTATAATAGAGGAAAAAAGGAACTGAAGTGGTGTAAGTATTTCAAAAGACCTATAAAGGGAAGTGGTTATAATCAATATATTTTATAGAAGGGCTTCCTTCTCCCATCATATAGCTCAAATCTTGGAGATCAATGGGGTCTTTGTTGGCTTTTTAATTTTTCTTCTGTATAAAGTATAACAGAAAATATTGGGAGAGAAATAAAGAAAAGATGTGAGAAATATGTGTTAAGAAGACATTGATCAAGGTCTATGTATGAACTAGACAAAAAGGTATTAAACTCTTGACATGGAAAAATAATTAAATGTTGCTAGGATTCACCACTTTCAAGTCAGGTTCAAAAGTAGTATACATACCATGGAATATTACTCAGCCACAAAAAAGAATGAAATCTTGCCATTTGCAACAATGTGGATGGAGCTAGAAAGTATTATGCTAAGCGAAATAAGACAGAGAAAGACAAATGCTATATGATGACTTTCATATGTGGAATTTAAGAAATAAAACATATGAACAAAGGGGGAAAAAAAAGAGAGAAAGAGAGGCAAACCAGGGATTTATATATATATGGAATGGGCTGGCTGCCTATTCTAAGAGTAAATAAATCAAATTGAGGTTGGTTGTCACTAATTAATTAAACATGCCTCAAATCTGTTTTTTTCTAATTGTACCATTGTTATTGAAGAAGCTATACAGTCTTTTTCTAGAAATGTAAAAATATTTTATTCTCATAATCAATCTCAGCCCCTGTTCTATAAATACCCACCATCACATATATTCTTTACTAAAATTGGTAATGATTTTATTCCCCTACTCCAAATTTCCTCACCAATACTATGCTTAGTCAATGGTGTTCTCTACGAGATTTGGACCAGTGTTTTCAAATTAAAGCTCATCAGCTTCATCATATCCTAACCTAGGGAGTTCATATTTATGCAAAAAATAAGTATTGGAAAGATGTAGGGATATTTTTTGCTAAGACT
Organism: Procyon lotor; assembly: GCA_028646535.1. NCBI lineage: Eukaryota > Metazoa > Chordata > Mammalia > Carnivora > Procyonidae > Procyon > Procyon lotor. The sequence continues at coordinate 150,018,510 of CM053605.1, read as the reverse complement.
GCAGAGTTATAACTTCCTTATAATATCTGGTGTTAGTTTTTAAGTTTAAGATACATGTATTGTATCATTTCAGTTCCAAAGTCATTTCCATATTCTGTTATGATTGAGTAACTAACAAATCTTACAGGGGAATAATGATATATAGCTGTATTATTAAAGTGGCAAGGAATCTGTGCTGCTTAGATTTGTAATTCTCAAAATTTAGGCCAAACGTACTGGGGATTCAGATATATAAAAGTATTCCATAACTACAACACAAGTATATGTAGTGAATTTCTAGGATATGAAATTATAATTTAGATGGCAACCTATCAGAGAGTCATGGGATATGTGGTGGTTGTAATCCCGGGACTCTGGGGATTTTACATAAATATAAATATAAATTTTATATAAATATAAATATAAATTAGCTGTCTTGAGAATCATGTGTTACCCAGATCAGCTTGTTATTCTAGGACTTTACCTCCTTATGTACTTTAAGTTTTGTTTTGTTCTTAAGTTTTTGAATGCAAAACAGAAAGCTAAGTTAGGGATAAGAAATCTTAATGATTTACATTTTAGAGAATTTCTATGAGCTGGTTTGCTCATGTTGCAGCGGATTTTAATAACTAAATGTCACATGATATAAAATGAATAATGCTAAAGTTTGGAGTGTTCAGGGGCACCTGGGTGGCTCAGTTGGTTAAGCATCTGCCTTTGGCTCAGGTCATGATCCCAGAGTCCTGGAATCAAGCCCCACATGAGGTTCCTTGCTCATCTGGGAGCCTGCTTTTCCTTCTTCCTCTGTACCTCCCTCTGCTCATGCTTTCTCTCTCTCTCCCTCTCTCTCTGTCTCTTGCAAATAAAAAAAAAAATCTTAAAAAAATTGGAGTGATCATATTATAAACTATTACTGGTAAATGAAGAAACGGTTGTGCTACTAGTTTGTAAAAATGTCTTTCCAAATCATAGTAGCAGAACTTATGCCAGTATGTGAGAACATCACATCAAATCAAATAATTTTAATATTGATAGCTAATGTAATAAAACTTATTGAAAACACCCACTAACTAAGTTTAGAAATTCTTGGGGGTTAATTTCAAAGTAAATATTTAACTACATCCATGTGAGAACCATAAACAAACTCTGGAGTTTACATACAAGTTTTGTAACTATCTAGAAACCAAGTATAGGAAGTCCTCAGCATGATCTTGGACTGGTAGTTTAATTTCACTCACCTGAGAGCCCTAAGTTGTCTAGTTAACTTAGAAATGATCATAGCTGAGTGAATAAATAGAAGCTACATTAAAAAAAAAATAGAAGCTACATTATAAATATGTCAAACCGTATTTATATATGAATGTGTGAAGTATTCATATGCATATATCATTATATTAATATATATATTCATTATAAGAAATCATTTTTCAAAATGCAAAATAAAACTTCGGTACCCATTTAAGAGAAAGAGAAAAATCATACAGTTCATTCAGATTACCAACTGTAAGATTTAGAGTTATGTTATGACCTAATTAGTCACTGCACAAAAACAGAAAATAGTTGACAATGTGTCAAATATTTTATGGCATGGGACCTGGAATACAGGTTGACCAAAAATTATTGAATAATAGAGTATTTTCATTCATATATGCATTATGCTAGTATTTCTAACATATTAGTAATATGTCTAAACATACACATTGAAGTGAGGAAGTTTAAGCGTAACAAATGCAATTTTTTTTTTAAGATTTTTATTTATTTATTTATTTGACAGAGAGAGAGAGAGAGAGAGATCACCAGTAGGCAGAGAGGCAGGCAGAGAGAGGGGGAAGCAGGCTCCCCGCTGAGCAGAGGGTCTGATGCGGGGCTCCATCCCAGGACCCTGAGATCATGACCTGAGCCAGAGGCAGACAAATGCAATTCTTATATGTAAAATGCCACTTCAAGTTTCCAGAAATATTTTGATCCCTGAGGTATGAGATTTCATTTTCTAGGGACAGAACTATCCTTTCTCCAGCTCCTTCCACAAGCCACAACACAAATGCCCTTCAAAGAGGCAATACAGCAAGCCAGTAGTCATACGGTCAGAAATCTTTAAAATGTTTTCTAACATCAGTAATAAATGACAATTGTTCCTAGGAGATATTTTATTCCTTTCTATCTTGAATCCCTTAGATTCAATATAGCTTAGAAAATATAACATATTTGTATTTATACATAGTCTTAGAAGAAATTAATGTGATTGATTTAAAAATGTCAGCAGACACAACAAAAGGATAAAAAGATGTATGTATAAAATTCATAGTAATTTACAATCAATAAAGTGAAGTTCCTAGATGCCAGATTTTTTTTTGCCTTTTTTTCCTTGTCTGGTGCCTAGAACAGAGCCTGACATCTAGTACTGAATAAATATTTGGTGAGTAAGCAATTATGCTGAGGAAAATGACTGGTGTGCACACGAATGTTAAAAAAATATTATCTCTGTACCTGTAATATGTTACTTAAAAGAATATTCAGCATTCTTAGATGTACTTCACACATACACACAGGTAAGTAGATAGGCATTTGCAAGCCATATGAGTATCCTTCCCAACACGCCATAGATAAGGCTATGCCATATCTACATAGCCAGATATCCTTGGTTCTAACCAGATTCCCACTGTAATGCCTTATAGAGAAATCTGAGGTCATCTCTTTAAATCGCCTGTTATTAGTTAATGCTTCTTTTTTTTTCCCAAAGATTTTATTTTTAAGTAACGTCTACACCCAACATGGAGCTTGAACCCACAGCCCTGAGATCCAGAGTCACACATTTATTTTGCTGACTGATTCAGGCAGGCACCCCTAAATCAGTGTTTCTTGAATAATGGGGTACAATGATAAGAAAAAAATAAAACAGAAAATAAAAATATACAAATAGGATAAGACAAAACAATAGTCTTAGGGAGGGGAAACTTTAATGCAAGTTGTATTGTTGCCTTCTAAAACAACTCCCTTAATCTCCTAAAGTACATTTACATTACAGCCTTAATTGATTCAAGTATATGCCTAAATGCCATGAAATATTACTAACATATAAATATTTGATAACAAAGGGAAAATCTTCTAAAATACTGTGTACTAAAAGTAATAATTACGATCATTTTTAAAGGGTATTCAAAGTCTCTCTGAGCTATTAGAGGAGTGTGGTGCCTTCTATAACTCAGAAAATCACTTTCCAGAGTTACTTATAGGATTCATTTATTTAACAAGTTCGAAGAATCTGTCAGTAACATCATGGCATATGCTATCTTGATTTCACCATGTATCTTTTAAATTCCTTCACACAAAAGTAAATTGTAAAAATACGATGCAAAAATATTTGACGAGAGAAATTTGAATTCAGAAATTTTCAGAATTTGAAATCAGATTTTGAATATCAGAATTCTCAGAAATGAGAATGCTAATGGAATCCCTAACAGTAATATCAAATAATTTTTAACCAATTTTGGTATCTAATTTTTAGAGGAAATGCCTATGTTGAAGAAATAACTTTGTGCTAATTAAATAATAAGAATTAATGTTTACTACATCCTCCAAATGCATGACATATATTTTTATACTTCTAAATTGAATGCAGTTGTTCTTATGGTATATATACACTTATGATTCTCAATTCGATCATTAGTTAATATTTATATAATCCATAGTCATTATTTCATAGATCCAAAAATGAGCTATAATCACCAAATCATTTTTTCCAAACTACCTTCATAGGAAATTAGCCATATTTGAAGTAAAATTCTTAGTAGCTAAATCTGTTTCTTACTTTTAGATATATATTTTAAGATGTCTTTTAAATAAAATGTAATTATTGAAAAAATAAAATAAATTTTGCTACTCATGTTAGAAGAGGTTTTTCTTTTAGAAAACATTCTAGCAATATACACTCTCAATTTTAGTGTATAAGTAACAATCTTACTGTTTTACCCTTTTTTTGTAGTGAATTGAATTTCTTTATCTCCCCCAAATTTGAATGTATTTTAGCTAATTTATATACCTTTCTCTAATGTGAACTATGACTCTTTACATTTATCTTTTGGTTATTAGTACTTAGCCCTTGATGTATACGAGATAGTTTTTGTTAATAATGTTATTGATTTGTCTTTCACATTAGTTACAAAAATTTTCACACATATTTTGCTTATTTTTAAAGTTATTCTTTAGTTAAAAAGATGTTCCTAAAAGTTGAAAAATTTTCACACACAAAGATTTGCATGAAAAAAGGAAATTAGGGGAGAGAAAACAATGTTCCAAACATAAACCAAGAAATACTGATTTTACAACACAATTTCAACCTTAGCTACAATTCTTTTACCATTAAGTTCAGCAGTATTAGCTCACAACTATCAGTTGTGTTGAAGATTAAAAGTGAAACAGGGAAACTGAAGGGACCCCATTTTGTTCCTCTTCTTGCTTCTATTCTTGCTAGGATCCATACCCCTGGCTTATACACACCTTACAGGTAACATATGTCATTCTTTTAAAAGTTGAGAGTTAATGATTTCTCTGGGGTCTTCCAGCACAATAAATAATATCTAAGGAGTGACTGGGCAGGGTTGTTATGAAGGTTTTCCAAGACCCCTGGTTCCAGGGCATAAGTGACTTGCAGAGGACATCTAAACACTCATCTTTGTTTCTGGGTGCCTGAGAACACATATGTGCCTGACCCCCATACCCCAGACCCTAGAGACGAGATCTACTTTTATCCTTTCTGAGTTTTCTGGATGCTCTATCAGTACCTACATTTTCTCTAACTCTTTAATCAACCTGTTCTCACTTCCTATCAGCTCATGTGTGATTTTATCCTGCACTAAGCCAAAGACCCTGCAGAATACCCTCCTGGTTCTCAGACCCAGCCAGTCAGCATCAAAAATATTTTATTAAGATAAATGCACATCAAAAAACTTTAGTCTGGTGCCATTTTAATGTAAGATTAGCATATATTAATGACTGACATTTTATTACATAACAAATTTGAATAAAATTAATGGTAATTAGGAAGAAAAATTGTGAATTATTTTATTCTAGACAAAATTCTATGCTTTTCAACATCTGTGCCCTTGAGATATGATACTTTGACATGACAATTGAGTAGACAAGTTAAAAAACAAATAGGTAAATAGACATCTCATAGATAAGTATTTCAGGTTTCCGATTTATTTTGTTGTTTAAAGTTTACCAGATATAATTTCTCCTTTCTTTTTTTTTTAAGTACCCAGATTTCACTGTGACAATTTTCCCTAGGATAAAGTATCTTTTTTCTGTTATCATCTCTACCCAGGAATCCACTTATAAGACAAAAAATAAATACTCAAGCTTGTGCTGAATACTCACAGCTCTTTCTGACTTATGTGATTTAAAGATTCAGTAGTGTTAAATATACTTTTTTTTAATTTCCCAATCCAAAGTGGCTATGCCATTTATAAAATTCTGTTTTTTATTATTTTTAGAGACTTCTGTTTTCTCTCTTTCTCTCTTTCTTTTTATTCTCAAGGAATCCTGTCAAAGTCTACATTCACCTTCCAATTCAGATCACCTAGGGCCATGAGTACATAAAGCCCAAAGACCCTTGTTATCCCCCGTAGTTTCATACAAAGTTTCTTTTGTTGTTACAAAATAGAGATGAAAATGTAAGCTCTGTCATTTGGGTAAGCTAAACACTGAAAGATAAGATTATAGTGCTTGAGGAGATTTTTGTCTCGTAACTAGTCACTGTCAAAATGAACTTGCACAGTGTGTTGCCTCAAGAAAATAAAAACTCTGTCTTAGAAAATAGACACTTTGGAATATGCAATGATATGGAGCCCTGCTTTGGGAAAGGTGCCAGTCTTGTGGATATTAAGGACATGCAAGTTAATGGAATATGCTTTATTCCCAACTTGGGTCCTGGAAAATATCCAGTGACACCTGAAATGATATTCTGGATAAAGTTCTGAAGCCAGTTCAGTCATGTGGGGAATTGGCCTTGTCCTAATCCAGGGATGATGGGGGTGGGGGGAACTGTGTCCAGGGATCTATAGATATGCCTGATTGTGAAAGGTTATGTGTGCCTTGGGGCAGGTTATTGGCATACATGTTTGTATCCTACAAATGCTAAACCTCTTTTTATATAAAAAGAACATGATTTTAAGATTTTCAAAATATAGCATATGGTACTTTTGAATATCACATGGAGGAGGAACAAATGCTAAAGGTCTGGTGGTGAAACTAATTGTAATATCTGTTATAAAAATATAATTACACGAATGCAGAAGGGAGATCAACTACCTAAACTCAACAAAACCTGAGAAGTCTTTGTGAAAGCATCACAAAGCATAAAGCTTTTTTTCCAGTAAGGACACCAAAGGGATTTTGAAGAGACAGGAACATTTATCCCATTAAAAATAAGCTAGATTTAAAAAAAAAAAAAAAGCTAGATTTCATCACATCAGTGAGAGAAAGGATAAGACACATATGCTCATTTCAATAGATGCAAAAAAAACATTTGACAAAGTACAGCATGCATTCATGATAAAAACCCTAAACAAAGTAGGTTTAGCAGGAACATACCTCAACATAATGAAGGCCATAAATGAAAAACCCAAATCTAATATCATCTTTAATGGAGAAAAACTGAGAACTTTTCCCTCAAGGTCAGGAATGAGACAAACATGTCCATTCTCACCACTTTTATTTAACATAGTCTGGAAGTCTTAGCCACAGCAATCAGACAACAAAAAGAAAAGACATCCAGATTGGTAAGAAAGAAATAAAACTTTCACTATTTGCAGATCATAAGATACTATATATAGAAAACACTCAAGACTCCTCCAAAAAACTCGTAATTAAATTCAGTACAGTTGTAGGATACAAAATCAATGTGCAGAAATCTGTTGCATTTCTATACAACAATAATGAAGCAGAAAGAGAAATTTTAAAAAAGCTCATTTACAATTGCATCCAAAATAATAAGATATCTAGGAATAAACCCAACCAATGAGGTGAAAGACCTGTACTATAAAACTATAAAGCACTGATGAAAGAAATTAAAGACAACACAAAGAAATGAAAAATATTCCTTTCTCGTGAATTGGAAGAACGAATATTGTTAAAATGTCTATACTACACAAAGTGATCTACACATTTAATGCAGTCCCTATCAAAATACCAACAGCATTTTTCACAGAACGAGAACAAGGAATCCTAAAATTTGTAAGGAACCACAAAAGACCTTGTATAGCCAAAGAAATACTGAAAAAGAAAAGCAAAGCTGAAAGCATCACAATTTCAAACTTCAAGTTATATTACAAAGCTGTAATAATTAAGACAGTATGGTACTGGCACAAAAACAGACATATAGATCAATGGTACAGAATAGAAAGGCCAGAAATGGATCCACAACTATATGGCCAACTAATTTTCAACAAAGCAGGAAAAAATATCCAATGGGAAAAAGACAATCTCTTCAACAAATAGTGTTAGGAAAACTGGACAGCAACATGCAAAAGAATGAAACATGACCACTTTCTTATACTGTACACCAAAATAAATTCAAAATGGATTAAAGAAACAGGAAACTATAAAAATTCTAGATAAGAACACAGGCGGTAACTCCTTTGACATCTGTCATAGCAACTCTTTTCTAGATATGTATCCTGAGGCAAGAGAAACAAAAGCAAAAATAAGCTATTGGGACTACACCAAAATAAAAAGCTTCGAAAACAACTAAGTCACCCAATCAAGAAAACAAAAGGCAGGGCACCTGGGTGGCTCAGTAGGTTAAGCCTCTGCCTTCAGCTCAGGTCATGATCTCAGGGTCCTGGGATTGAGCCCCACATCGGGCTCTCTGCTCTGTAGGGAGCCTGCTTCTTCCTCTTCCTCTGCCTGCCACTCCCTCTGTTTGTGTTCTCTCTCTCTCAAATAAATAAATAAAATCTTTAAAAAAAAAAAAAGAAAAGAAAAAAAAAAAACAAAAGGCAACCTATGCAATAGGAGAAGATAATTGCAAATGACATGTCCAATAAAGGGTAGTATACAAAATATTTAAAGAACTTATAAAATCCTCACCCAAAAAATGAAAAATCCAATTAAAGATGAGCAGAAGACATGAACAGACATTTCTCCAAATGAGACATCCAAATGGCCAACAGACACATGAAAAGATGCTAATCATCACTTATCATCAGGAAAATGAAAGTCGAACCTACAATCAGATATCACTTCACACCAGTCAGAATGGCTAAAATCAACAACACAAGAAACAACAGGTGTTGGTGAGGATGTGGAAAAAGAGGAATATTCATACACTTTTGGAAATGCAAACTGGTGCAGCCATTGTGGAAAACAGTATAGGGGTTCCTCAAAAAGTCAAAAATAGAACTATCTTATGATACAGGAATCATACTACTGGGTATTTACCAAAGAATACAAGACATTAATTCAAAGTGATACATGCCCCCCCCCATGTTATAGCAGCATTATTTATAATAGCCAAGATATGTCAGCAGTCCAAATGTCCATGGATTGATGAATAAAGAGGTGGCAGATATAGGTAGATGGAGATAGAGATAAAGAGATATATACAATGGAATATTATTTGGTCATAAAAAAGAATGGAATCTTAACCATTTGCAATGGCATGGATAGAGCTAGAAAGTATTGGGCTAAGCAAAATAAGTCAGTCAGAAAAAGACAAATAGCATATGATTTCACTGGTATGTGGAATTCGGAAAAAAAACCGAACAAACAAAAGGAAAAAAATAAGAGAGACAGAGAGAGACAGACAGATAAATCAAGAAACGGACTCTTAATTATAGAGGAAAAAACTGATGGTTACCAGAGGGGTGGGGGCATGGGTGAAATAGGTGATGGGGATCAAAAGGTGCACTTGTGAAAAGCACTGGGTGTTGTACAGAAGTGTTGAGTCACTATGTTGCACACCTGAAACTAATATAAAGAATACTGTATGTTAACTAACTGGAACTAAATTAAAAACTTTAAAAAAGTTGAATGTGATATTCTTTTATTGCTAGGGAAAGAACAAGCATTTCTATCATTTTTTGTAAGCGTGTTCTAGTGCTACCATAAAAAAATGACCACAACCTTACTTGCTTAAACAATAGAAATTTATTATCTAAAAATTCTGGAAGTCAGATGTTCTACATGTATCTTACTGGGCTAAAATCAAAGTATTAGCAGGGTTGTGTTCCCTTTTGAAGGTTCTAAGTGAGTATCTCTTTCATAGGCTCTTTTGGTTTCTAGCGGTTATCTATATTTCTTGGTTTATGACTTCATCCTCCATATTTAAAACCAACAATGTTGCATGTTTATAACCTTTATTCCATAGTTGTATCTCTGTTGCTAATTCTAGCAGGGAATGATTTTCTGTTCTTATTGACTCTTATAGGGCTTATCTAGATAATCCCAAATAATCTCTCCATCTCAAAATTTATAACTTCAATCATGTGCAAAGTCCCTTTTGCCACAGAAAATAACATATTAACAGGTTCTACGGAACAGGAAATGGATATCTTAGAGGAGGGAGTAAACATCATTCTGCCTACCACATCTCTCAATAATATTATCCACAGGAAATTTTGCTCTTATTAAAAATTGGTCATGTATCTTAAATTGCTTGAAACACATCTAGAATTCTATGAAACATTTCTATTAGTACCATTCTCCATGTTCACTACCATCACTTTAAGTAAATACATAAAATTGGTAATATAACATAGAAAAATACCCTCTTGAATTTCCGAAGAGACATAATTTGTTATGATTCCAGTTAGGATATAAAAAGCATCAGAAATCATTGCTCTCATGTTAATAATGATGATAAATTTAATAAACTATAAATATTAGTTGTCTTTAAATCTATGAGAGACCTAGAGATGAAAAGAAACTTAAATTAACTAAGGTTCGAAAAAGGATGAGCCGGGGCGCCTGGGTGGCTCAGTCGTTAGGTGTCTGCCTTCGGCTCAGGTCATGGTCCCAGGGTCCTGGGATTGAGCCCTGCATCGGGCTGCTTGCTCGGCAAGAAGCCTGCTTCTCCCGCTACCACTCCCTCTGCTTGTGTTCCCTCTCTAGCTGTGTTTCTCTCTGTCAAATAAATAAAATCTTTAAAAAAAAAAAAAAGATGAGTCTCAGGAATAAAAAGATCTTTCATTAATATCATTTCTAGTCCTACATAGTGTGGAGGTGTGAATCTTCTATGGAAAGGGTAAGTGGAAAACTGTCAACGTTTCATTGCTTTGATAGGCTAGTTTGAAGGATTGGCATTTCAAAGAATTCCAGCCACAAAGCAACCCACCTTCACTGTGATGTGAGACCTAAAATTATGGCTCATGTTATGTACTGTCTTGACATCTGATAAAATCAGAGGTGACTTGAGTGATCCAACTATAAAGTCTCCTCTCTACTCTACTCCCACAGATATAGTGTCCTAGAAAACAATTCTCCTTATCAATAAACCATATGCAGTTCCCACTTATCCCAGAGTAATGGGTAATGTTCTGTGGTTGAACTTAACTCGATCAAATCCCCCTATAAGAAACTGGGGTCACTTCACCCTTCTGACAGCACAAAACCTATCTCCCACAGTCCTCGGTTGTTCACTCTGTTTCAGAGTGCAACTCCAGAGTGATCTTGAATGAGGTTCAAGGTGAGGTTATTCTCCCCTAAGTGATTATATCCGACTAATAAACTACTCTCAATTCTATCTGTCTGTTGTGGGTTGTATGTTCAGTCATCCCCACAACCTTAGAGTTGGAATCCATTTGTCATGAAGGGCAAAGAGGAGGTGATCAAGGCACCTATCCACCAATTTTGTTCCAAAGGGTTTTGACCTCATTCATATACCATCAAAAGGCAATGCTATCACACATAAGGGGGTAAAAATTGGTTATCAAGGGGTGAAAAAAATCTTAGTTTCTTATACGCAAAGCAAAGAAACACACACAGTATGTAAGCATGTACAATTTATTTGTGGCATTAAAATTTTATGGGGGTTATTAGGAAAAAAGTCTAATAATTTTGAGAAACACTAATATAGTGTCTGGTGGTGATCTAGAGTTTGCCACTGGCTCAAGGCAGGACAGAATGACAGAGAGAAATCTCCCTTATGGGATTCAAGAACCCCTCTTAGAATGTGTCCTCATTCAAAATCTTTGGACATGGAAGAAAAACTATGACAGATCCAAGCTAAATGCGGCCTTTCAGAAATGCATCATCACCATGACTTTTAAAAGACTAAAGGCAGAGCAGGAACCCCGACAGATACCACGTGCACAGCCTACAGGGCCATCCCTGATGTACGGCCACCACCGCCCAACGACGATTGTGGCAGGATAGAAACATTAGAAGGAATTCCCCATAGGGGTACCAACTATACCAAACACAAGGCAATGGCAAAATCACTGTGAGAGCTCCCCCAAGGTCTTCAGTCTGAGACAAGGCAAAGCAAAGGAGGTAGAAAGAATTTCTAGAGATACCAAAAGCCAGGGACAGAGATTGGAACCAAGTGATCTCTGCAGCAAACTAAAAGTTTGGTGCAGACTGGTGGTGGACTGCAAAGCAGAGACAGATATACAGTTCAGAAACCTGGTGTTTAGGCTGAAAAAGTCCTGATCTCAGTCTCAAAACATGTAAGCCATGATGAAATAAATTAATGCTGCCAAAATTTTCATGTATTAGTTTTCTATCACTGAAGAACATATTATCATAATTTAGCAGCTTCAGGGGACACAGCTTTATGATCTCTAAGTATTTCTGGGTCAGGAGTCTAAGGGTGGGTTAGTTGAGTCCCCTGCTCAGGATATCACAAGGCTGTAATCCAGCTGTTGGTCAAGGCTGTGCTTCCATTTGAGGATCAGGGTCATCTTCCAAACTCACCTAGTTTTTGATAGAATCCAGTTTCTGGTGGTTTCAAGACAAAGGTCCCTGTTTTTTTGCCTGCTCTCAGGAATCAGAAGGCTCCCAAAACACCACAAAATTGCAGGTCACTTCATCAAAGGGAACAGGAAAATCTCTCTCCCTTTGAATCTTTGACCCTTTGAAGGGCTCCCATCTGAATGAATCAGAAGGATAGCTAGGGTAATCCCTCCTTTGATTATTTCAAAATCAACTCTTTTGTCACCTTAATTAGATCTAAAAAATCCTTCCCTTTTGTCACATAATGGAAATTAATCCCAAGAGAGATTCTTCATCATATTTACAGTCTTATACTCAAGGGGAGAACACGTAGGACTAGTGCACCAAGGGGAGGGAATCATGCTGATCATCTTGGAATTCTGCCTGCTAGATCCCATGCCTAACTCTTGTCCATATGTTTGATTATTTTCCTCACCATCATGCAGTCTCTTTTCATCTCTTTTCTGAGGATAAAACTTAATTGCATTAGGCTCCACTCTTGTTTAAACAAATTGTCTAAAATACAAAACTAAAGCACAATAAACAAAAAACAGTAAGGCATCCCAAAGTCAATGAAAAAACAAAACAAAACAAAAACAAGATCAATAAAGGTGACAGATAATGGAGAAGTTGAGATGAACAGATCGCGACTTAAAAATAACATTGTTAAGTACATTACAAAAGCTAATGGGGAAAAGTGAATAATGTATAAAAGTAGGTAGGGTATTTCAGAAGAGAAACAAAAAGTATAGAAAAAACAAAAAGAAATGCAATATCAAAATAAATGACTTCTGCTTGTCAACATGAATGTAATCCTTACCTAAATACCTAGGTTTGGCCTAGGAAAATGGTCGCCTTTCTTCTCCATCTTTGCTCTCGTCATCCTCATTTCTTTTTGAAGAAGTTAGTTAAAATATTTGAAAATAAGGCTGCGTGACATGTTTTCAGGTACCAAGGAGCTGCTGTCAATAAACTCTGTGGAACACATTCTTAAAACTACTTTCATTGTCAAAAAGTCATTATTCTATTTTCCACCTCAAATTATAGTCCTTTTTCTCCTCCTTTGGTCGCCCAAGTTCATGAGACAAGGTTATAAAATGAGTTTCATATAATAGCAAATATTCAATTGGCAATAATTTAATATGTCACAACATTACTGATAGAATCTATTTTCCATGTTTGGAGAGATTTCCTGAATATTTTACTACAATGGGGGGGACCTCAAAAAAGTGAGTTGTCTCACTTTATTTTTATAAATATAATCCAGTTTTTATATTATCTCCCCTTTCCTATGCCTTATCTGAACCAGACTTGTGTGTATCTGGGTTCCTAATATAATTGATACAAATTTGTTATATTCTCCTATAAGGCCTTTATCTAGCTTCCTAAGAACTTCCAAAGTGGAACTTTCCAATGCAAAGGCTCTCAAGTATCTTACTTTCCAAAGTTGCAATGACTCACAGACTATATTAAACTATTACATCATCTACAAAATTTAAGTCCTTCATCTACAAAACTTACAAAGCATGAGAAAAATTCAGAACTAAATATAACCATTTTTGCAGTTTACACTCTACATATAAATTCCTCACCCATTACTTTCCAAATGAAAATGACAATTAAAAAACCCAGAACTAACCACAGAGTTTGTTAATACTTTTCTAGCTGCCTGACTTTTAATATGCTCCAGGGAAGGAATATAAATTTAAAAAATAAAGAAAGAAAGGAAAGGGGAAACATCTTTCCTTTAGTTCATTGAGTTGTAAGCTAATTCATATCAGTTTTCAGAGTCTAATAACTGTAATATCATTTAGGGGAAAATTTTTCCTATTAAGAGATTAATTTTCCTACCATGTGATTGTCTCCAAATCAAAAAATGGTCATAATAGTAAAAAATCCAGGGGCACTTGGGTGGCTCAGTGGGTTAAGCCTCTGCCTTCAACTCAGGTCATGATCTCAGGGTCCTGGGATCGAGCCCCACATCAGGATCTCTGCTCAGGCTTTCTGTTTAGCAGGGAGCCTGCTTCCCCCTCTCCCTCTGCCTGCCTCTCTGCCTACTTGTGATCTCTTTCTTTCTGTCAAATAAGTAGATAAAATCTTAAAAAAAAAAATCCAGGGCACCATATTCTAATGGTTCTATTGGTTCCTGCACTTGTGATCTTGGTGAAAAGCAGTCAGATTATCTGTCTTGATAATAAGAACTATGTGGGATTTATTATGTAAACAGTTTATGCACATCATATCTTGAACACTGAGTTAAAGTGTGAGATAAGATGTCAGGTGAAGAACATGTGCAATGGAGACATAAAGCAATTTTTTTCAAGATTATACAATTAGGAAGTGAAGACAAGATACTGTATGGTGTCACTTCTAACCACCCAACCTCTTTTTCTCTTACCATAGCTCCTTCTCTTGTGGTTCAGTGACAGGAAGTTGCTTGACTCTATCCCATCTTTGGAGAGAGGGAAAGGAGACATCAAACCTTTGTCCAGCCAAACTTATTTACAAAATAGGTTTTTCTATTTGACAAATATTTATTAAGTGGCTACTATGTGCCAGGCACTTTTCTAGGTGAACAAAAGAAACAAAAACCCTGTCCATTAGGTACTAGTTTAAAGAAGAGAGGTTGACAAATAAACAAATAATATAATTATTTTCCAGTATCCATTATCCAGTATGATAGCATACTATAAAAATAGATGACAGAAAAGGGGATCCAAGTTCTAAAGAAACTATTTGAATTATAATGTGTGCATGTGTGGTAGTGAGGGAAAGGGGGTCAAGCCAGGTCTCACTGACACGGTGATCTGTGACCAAAAAGTTCTATTATGTCTCTAGTACCTTGACCCCTTACTGGGTTGGGGCAGGTATAACTTATTTTTATCAGCAACCCCAACAAAACCTGCCAGTTGGAAAATACCTAGAGGGGAGGAAAAGTGAACAGAATTTTACTTCATTATATTCTTCCTACCTATTCTACCGGCATTCTTACTGTGAAAAAAATAATATCTGAAATCAGCCAGAGAACTTCTCTGTAGGCCATCTAGGGGTAAAAGGGTTAGTCATCACAGCTTGAGCCTGTGACAAGTCAAAAGAAGGTGAAAGTTCCTACATTCTGTGTTAGACTGCTCCCAGTACTCAAAATTTATAGAAATAACATCAGGAAGCAAGAGGTGAATGCTTTCCATAACACTCTCTAAAGTAAATACGTTTTCTCCTTATCACCACGTCCAGCTGAGTCATTGATGGTACCATCCCATGCATTAGATCTTTTTCTCTACTCTCCAGGTAGAGAACTGGACTGTCTAGAACTGAGCGAGCACTTTCATCAGTGTAAAAAGAGAAAATATGCAATTATTTTTAACTTACGTATTTATAAATCTTTCCTTACACCTCTCGCCAGAAGCCCAGTTACATACATCTCTGTATGTAAAAGTTAAAACTGAAGATAATATATTGGATAGTGTTATCTAGATAACAGTTACAAGTATGTTTAGAAGATGAGTGGAAGGGGCACCTGGGTGGCTCAGTGGGTTAAAGCCTCTGCCTTCAGCTCAGGTCATGATCTCAGGGTCCTGGGATCGAGCCCCGCGTCGGGTTCTCTGCTCAGCGGGGAGCCTGCTTCTTTCCCCCTCTCTCTCTGCCTCTCTGCCTACTTGTGATCTCTCTCTGTCAAATAAATAAAATCTTTAAAAAAAAAAAAAAAGAAGATGAGTGGAAATAGGATCCGACATTCCCTTATTTGTCAAACAGAAATCTAAAACCAAATATAACACTGAATATTAATAACAGTAGTGTCCACATAAATATTTCCACTTTTTAATATACAAATGTGATTGTTCTGTTAATCATAAACAACATGGATGTGATTACTATTATTTTTAAGATTTTATTTATTTATTTGACAGAGAGAGAAAGACAGTGAGAGAGGGAACACGAGCAGGGGGAGTGGGAAAGGGAGAAGTAGGCTTCCTGTGGAAGAGAGCAGAGAGCCTGATGAGGGGCTCCATCACAGGACCCTGGGATAATGACCTGAACCAAAGGCAGAGGCT
>CM053605.1:149968565-150002048 GCA_028646535.1 Procyon lotor | reverse complement strand
CTTATCATGTCTCTTTGCAAGTTTTTAAGCATTTGGATGTTGCCTTTAAACCTCAGAGCTACATACTTCTTATTTTTTTTATTTTTTTAAAGATTTTATTTCTTTATTTGACACAGACTGAAAGAGATAGAGAGAGAGAGAGATCACAAGTAGGCAGAGAGGCAGGTAGAAAGAGAGAGGGGGGAAGCAGGCTCCCCACCCAGCAGAGAGCCTGATGCAGGGCTCAATCCCAGGACCCTGAGATCATGACCTGAGATGAAGGCAGAGGCTTCAACCCACTGAGCCACCCAGGCGCCCCAAGCTACGTACTGATACACTTCTACATGTACAAGGAAATTCTCCTTTTTAGTCACTGGACTTGGGGAGATGCAATTATGCAACACTCTACCCAATTAGATATAATAAGTTGCTCTCCGTGGATTCACAGTGGCATATATTTTCAGATTCATCTGCTGTTCATATGTTGTCACAGTTGTAAACTGTTTTAAAACGCTTATTGTAAGATCTTAAATTCTTTGACATTTTTTGCCAGGCTTGCCTTCTACTGCTCTTTATTAATGCTAATTACCTAGGTGGGACTTGACATTGAACTTTAATAAAAGAGTGCCTTGGCATAGTTGTCTCAAAAGGGATGAGAATTTGGCATATGATATGAGAAGGTTTAATTACAGTGTAGGTTTTTCAGAACTTTACATAAATCTACTGGTTTCCCTCGTTTGAGCTTTAAGCCATGAGCCTGATGTTATCTGTAGAGAAGTGTCCTAGTAGAAGCCAAGAAAAATGATTGGCAATTATTATATTTTAATTCTTAGATCATTGAGCTGGTTATAAGAAAGGAACATTGTGAAAAGAATTACAATAAAATTCCTGTCTATATTTCAGAGACTATATTCATGTTTCCAAAGTTAGGGAAAGTAGGCTGGAGAAAAGGGAATTGTAGAGCAGACAAGATATTTAAGCATCAGGGAAGATCCTTGAAAGGAAGGCCTCCCATTCAGGGCAACTTCTGGTGGGGGGATGGTGGTGGTGGTGGTGTGTGTGTGTGTGTGTGTGTGTGTGTGCAACTGAAAGGCAGGGACAGAGACAAAGGGAGCTTCAGAGACAGTGAGAAAGAGTAAGAGAGAGATAGGGAGAGACAGAATCCACAGTGATATATTCCTGAGCCAAAGGTAAAAGTAAGAAGAACGGTGTACATTATCTAGGCATAGTAAAGCAGGAGCACCTATGTTTTCTCCCTGATACCAAATGCACACAAGAGCATTTGAGATGGGTACAGAAGATCTAGTTGGTGGCCTATGAATGTAAAAAGCATCTTTTCAGCAGTGAAGAGTATATGGCAGTCACCATATTAAAAAATTAATTTTCTGTGTCTGTGGGTTTTGCTACCCTTCCATGATAATATTCTTAAGCTCACTTCCATATGAAAGTCTTCAGAATCCCCAGTCCTCACACTGAACAATTATTTCCAGGATGGAAATTTTTAAAAAAGAAAGAAGAAAAAAGGCAAAAATCTGTGTTCAAAAATTTAAAAATTCTATCCAAAATTTTCATAATTGTAATATTACCACTGAAGAACACAGGCCCATGTTGAAATGAGGTAAGGGAGATAAGTTTGGTGTTTTGAAGTGCCAATGGTCTCTGACCCAAAAGCAGTAATAACATGGATCACTTCATTGTTACCAGGTGCCTCTGCACTCACATCTTCCTCTATAAGGTAAACAGATGTAGGGGAGGTGCCATAGGTGGCATAAACTAAGGTTTAATATTGGTTTCATTACAGAGTAACAGAGCTGCAAAAACAACCCTACAGCTGGTGCAAATCTCCTAGTGTCTTATAACGTGTTACTTAAAAAATATTTGAAGACTAAGACTAACCTAAGGAAATGAGGTCATCTGCTTCACCAAGCATGGATTCTGACAGAGTTTCCAGGAAAGCCTTTCACAGAAGCCTTTTGGAAAGACAATAGAGAAATGGGAAGGTGAGCAACTGACATACGATGAGGGAGCAGTAAGACAGTGAATAGAGACAGACCAGCACAGTTAGGAAGAGCACTCAGGTTTCTGAGTTCAAATCCTTACTGGCTATGTAACTGAGCCAATTACTTTTACCCTCCCTTTTTTTTCATTTTTCACTGGAATAACATTAACAATAACTATCTCTAATGGATTGGTTTTGGTTTTGTTTTGTTTTGAACACTACAGTTACTTATTGTTTTGAGAATCTATAAATGAATTTCTGATCACTCAAGTGTGAGAAAGACAGTATCCTATTTCCTAAATACACTGATTATAAATATTTTTTGTGGAAGACTCAGCAAAAAAAAAATTCTAAAATGCTTCCATTCACTGAGTCTTCAAGGCAGTGCTTGACTTGCTATAAGACTTCAAGTGAATGTGAGGAAAAAATAATGAAGGAGAAAATACACAGATACAGTAAAAAATTATCCTTAGTCTGCATTTACTGAAAGTATTTCAAAAAGAGGTAAGAGTCATAGATAGATTACCTTTTGAGCAATAAGAAGCCATTAAAAAAAGAATTAATTGGCATATATAAGGAGAGTTCATTCCCTACCGTGTTTGAACTACTATTTTTGGATTAAACACATTTCAGACAAATAAGAAACTAGATGTAGATATTGTTTTATTATATTCTCAAACTATAATGTCAAGAATGGATTTTCTTGTAGCATATTAGTATTTTATTGTGCTAGAGGTATGTTATAACTGATTAAAATATTGGCTGTATCCACACTAGATAATATTATTTAGAAAATTATTGAAGAGATTGGAGGGCCTGGATGGCTCAGTTGGTTGAACATTGCCTCTTGATTTCAGTTTAGGTCATGATCTCAGGGTCCTGGGATCCAGCCCCTGTCAGCCTCTGTGCTCAGTCGAGAGTCTGAGATTCTCTCTCTCCCTCGCCCTCTGCCCCACCCTCCCCTCACATTCTCTCTCTCTCTCTCAATAAATAAATATTTTTTAAAAAAGAAAATTATTGATGAGTGGCTTTTATATTTTTATGATGAATATTCTCTACTAAGTTATTAGAATGTGAAATTATAAACTACCACTTAATGATATTAATAGTTACTTTTCTATTATATATAGTATATGTTAAGATATTCAGTATTATAAATCAATTTTGATGTATATTGGGTGTATACATGTGTATATATTTACATGTATTATGTGATAAAAATTACCAATTATTGACTCATGCCATTTCACTATACCATCCTTTTTCTTGATCTCATTTCCATCACCTAGCAAAATGCAGTTTGCTCCAGGTTATTAATATTATTAACAACTTGACACTTAGCTAACAGTCTTCCTTTCCATTTCACATCCTGTCACAATCTTGAGTAATTTTAATGTGCTAATATGTGATCTTCCCAGTTTTCTACACTTTCAATTCCTTGTTCTCATTTCTAACAAATTATTTTTCCACTTATCTAAGTCACTCATTCCCATGATTTCTTGGGCCTTACTACCAACTATATTTGCTCTACACCCAAGATTATTAATTCATACATTTCTGTTTCCAGATGATATAAGAATCCTATTTTGAAAGTCCTTTAATTTCACTGGAAATTTCTGTGCATTGAATCTTTTACTTTTTCTAAGCTCATCAACAGTCCATTTCTCCAGCATATAATCGACTTCACTCTGTCAACTGGCTTATTTTAAATGTTCAGAATATATTGTCCTCCCCACTTTTCTTTTTTTAAAGATTTATTTATTTGACAGAGAGAGATCACAAGTAGGCAGAGAGGCAGGCAGAGGGAGAGGGGGAAGCAGGCTCCCCACTGAGCAGAGAGCCTGATGTGGGGCTCGATCCCAGGACCCTGAGATCATGATGTGAGCCGAAGGCAGAGGCTTTAACCCACTGAGCCACCCAGGCCCCCCACGTCCTCCCCACTTTTTTGAAAATAAAAATTTTATAAAATCATGTCATACCTTTCTACATCCTTACAAACTATACATTCCAACAAAGTTCCTATCACTCCACCAAAAAAAATTTCCACATTCACCAATGCACTCCTTTCTGCTATGGTCAATGAACATTTTTAAACAACTCATCTTATGTGACACTTCAACACAACCAAATACTCCCTGGTTTTTATAACACAATACCACTGAAGCTTACTTCTAACTCGCTAGCAAATTTGTTCTTATTCTTTCTTGCAGACTAAAATAATCATTAAGTATTAGAGTTTTTCAGTGCTCAAACTGTATCTTGTATCTTCTGGTTTTATCACATTGCATTCACCTGTCTGATTGGCCTCATTCCCAGGGGACATAGACCTAGTGTGAATAGGATGTTCATGGTGCCACAGTTTATCCAGTTCCTTGCCCTCTATGGGGCAATATGGCCTCTGACCCAGAAGTCTCTTGGTACCTGCTTGCATCTGTGAAAACTGTGGTAGTCTGTGATGTTGTGACTTATAATAAGAAATATGTATTGGTCTTCAACCCCACTTCTAATACACACTTCCTAATCCTTGAAATTTCCTAAATGCTAAAAACAATGACGGTGTCTTTTGTTATTTAAAACAAGCCCTTTAAAAACCACACCAGAGTTTATGTTAAAAGGGTGACTTTTGGAAGCCCCTAAGGGTGGGGCTGGTTGCCAAGGGAACCCAACCGTAGACTTAGATCGGACCTTTCCCAGAAGAGATGGGAAAGGTCCCCCCTCCAAAAAAAATCTCTTCTGGACCATCCCAGAAGAGATGATGGAGGTTTAGTCAGTCACCAGTGGTCAATGATTTGATCAATCACGTCTATAATGAAGCCTCCATAAAAAACCAAAAGGATGTGGTTTAAGCATCTGCAGATGCTAAGTGATACGCTCTGAGGGCACTGAAGCTCTTTACCTCTTCCCCCATATTTTGACCTATGCATCTGTTCTGTCTAGTTGTTCCTGAGTTACATCTTTTTATAATAACTGGTAATCTAGTAAGTGAACTTTTTTCCTGAATTCTGTGAGCTGCTCTAGCCAATTAATTTAACCCAAAGAGATAGTGATGGGACACTCATTTATAGCCAATAGGTCCAAAGCACAGGTGACAACCTGGACTTGTGATTTCCTTCTGAACTGCGGGGAGAGTGCAGTCTTGTGTGACTGAGCCCTAAACCGCTGGGATCTGATACTAACTCCATGGAGTGTCAGAATTGAATTGAATCGTAGGAGTCAGCTGGTGTGACAGAATTGCTCAGTCTGGGAAACCCCTCACACATGTGGTGACCAGAAGTTCAAAAGGGAAATAGCGCTGTAGTAGTACTGAGTGTTGAGAAGCCACACAAAGAGTGTTTTTCCTTTGCACAGTTGAACATATTTGTTTGCAAGTAAGGTAAAGTCTCACACACCTCAGAGTTCTTGACAGGAATACAAGAAATTAATAATTAAAGTAATCTCCTGGAATAAAGAACTGGAGAATTTGACTTATCTGTAGTTGTTTTAAATATTCTTTATATCTACTTGAAGAAACACACACACAGGAAACCATATTAGAATAACAAAATATTACTTGATCTTTGAAAGTAGAGAGACATAGCTATAATTAGAAACACCTTTTTTTTTCCCATTAGAAATATTGTTGGGGTTTAAAAACTTAACCATGAATAGAAAATAAGTTGTACTGTATATATAAATACTCATATATATTTCATTTGCAAAGAATGTCTGCTTTAAACGTTGTCTTGGAACTGATAGTAATTGATTTAAAAAAAAAAGAAAAGAAAAGAAATAGTAAGCAAACAATGTTATATCCAGAAAATGCAGATAAATTTATATAATAATCAGAGGAAAACTTTCCTCTTTCCAACTTATAAATGCTTATTTGGCTGAGGATGCGTATTACAAACAATAATTAAGTTACAGTTTTATACAATGAGCAAGCAGTAGTATTACATTTATAGAATAGAAAAAAATTTCAAATCAATATTTCCTAGTGTATATGTAGGTTTATAAGAATCTTTATTAGCCACGCTTGTTTGAATTTCCTGATTGGTGGGCAGGCTGGACCTATGTTGATGTGTAGGTCTCTTCATCTATTTGTAGGCACATTGGGTGGTAGCTCACAGAGGCATTCAAGGTTTCCTTTCCTTTATTTATTTATTTATTTTTAAATTCTTTACCTTGTCCTACTGTTATGCATGTTATATCAATAAAACATGTTTGTTTAAACTTGCATTGATTTTTAAATCAACACTGATTTTGAACAGAGCTATCCTCTAAAGCTTCAACTTAATTTATATTGATTTTTCTGACTTTGTGATGTACAGCAAACTGTATTTTTCCTATTATAGACCAAAGCCAAAATGTATTCAAAGTAATAATATAATTTTCAACTTAATTGCAATTTTTGATTTCCCAAATTAATTCTTACCATTTATATAAATTTATTTTAAATAATTTCAAAATATTTATAAGTATTTTTATTCTATTATGGGCACTGAACTTCTTCAAAAAGGGAGCCTGGCAGTCTAGCCTTTAAAAGGAGTATTAGACTAAACAAAAACCCTACAAAGTTATGTATTTAAATTAAAATTTATTCGAGGAATAAGTTTTTGGAGATATTCTTCTTTTATTTTAGGCCCAATTCATAACTGATATCTTTAAAAATAACACTGAAAATACATCCCATCACCCTTCACACATTTGAAAAACCCAAATCCAGTTATATAGAGGATTTTAACTTTATTGTTTAACATACTGTAAGTTACTAATGTAAGTATCTAAGATTAAGAATTTGTTTCAAGTAAAAATACTTAATTATTTTTACAACTCATTTGTATTATTTTACAACTCAATTGTTTCTACAACTCAATCTTTACAAGTGGTTTTACGTTATCCGTTATCTATACATTATCTGAAATATAGTCTATATGTGAAATAATCTGTTAAGAATAGAATGATTGGGACGCCTGGGTGGCTCAGTCATTAAGTGTCTGTCTTTGGCTCAGGTCGTGGTCCCAGATCCTGGGATGGAGCCCTGCATCAGGCTCCTTGCTCAGCAGGAAGCTTGCTTCTTCCTCTCCCTCTGCTCCTGCTTGTGTTTACTCTCTCCCTGTGTCTCTCTCTCTGTCAAATAAATAAATAAGTTCTTTAAAAAAAAATTAAGGATGGAATGATTAGTTAAATTAAAATAGTATTTTCTTCTTTAGGTTTGCAGTTCAGTGGTAAAGATTAATATAAAACAATATTTTATTTTATTAAATGAAGAAAAATATAAAATTATAATTCTGATAAGTGCTGAGGGAAAAAAAGAAAAAATTCACATAACTAATTTGGTTTAGATCATAGATTTAAATCCAGATAATCAAACTCCAGAGCAACTTTGTAGCATCTTGTGACTATACTATCTTCTATCTTAAGTAAATTTTAACAAGAGAGAAAAATTTGATTCCAAGTAGAGGAAAGACCATGGGCTATCATATCACTGTGTGAGAATGTTTGATGTGTACATGGTCACTAGGTCTTTAAAGGAAAGGAAGAAATCAAAAGTGGATGATGGAAGACCATTGTAAGGTTTTTTGTTATGTTCCAGTTGGACAATGACAGTAGCTTGAATAGGGAAAGCAGTTGTTAAGTATGCGGTGAACTGAAAGAAATAGAGGCTGTAGGAGTGTGTGTGTGTGTGTGTGTGTGTGTGTGCGCGCACCCCAAGTCAGTGTGTATGAATATATGTTTAAAATAACATTGAAGGGGCGCCTGGGTAGCTCAGTGGGTTAAAGCCTCTGCCTTCGGCTCAGGTCATGATCCCAGCATCCTGGGATCAAGCCCCGCATTGAGCTCTCTGCTCAGCAGGGAGCCTGCTTCCCCCTCTCTCTCTGCCTGCCTCTCTGCCTACTTGTAACGGCTCTCTCTCTGATAAATAAATAAATAAAATCTTTTAAAAAAAATAAATAAAATAAAATAACATTGAATACTGCTTAAATGAACATGGAACATGACAGAAAAATAAAATTTGAATTTAACCAGTAAGTGTATGGTTTGTCTCACTGAATGTTTAATAGTCTGGTAACTGAGGTGAAGAAAGAGGATAAGCTTGGAGTGGGATAATCATGAATTTGTCTTTGGAATTTCTTGGCTTTATTGTTGTTGGTGTTGTTTTTGTTTTGTTTTGTTTTGTTTTTTGAGAGGGGTATCCAAGGAGAGCTATGAATTGACAATCCTTATTTCAGTATTTGAAATTTAAAACCAAATGATGTCCTAATAAATGCATAGCAACTGATTTGGCAGCAAAATGATCTAAATGGATATGAAGCTGTATAATATTTTTAAAAAATAAGATCACTTAATGTAAATATTTATAAACTTGGGGTTGCTCTATGTACCTTTGTAATTTCCATAACCCCCCATATAGGTCTATCTAAAATCTGAAAGGTAAATAATTTGTATGCTCTCAGAACCCCCAGTGGTTTCAAATAAATAGTTGAAATCTATATCATGTAATAGTTCACAGAGATAAAACAAGGCTGCAGAAAAACACTCATGAATTATTCGTCAGAGTCAGGGAGGAGTATGAGGAGTAGGAAGGGAACAAGCTCTAGTGCTAATAGTAGATTATAAGATTTGAAGCCTTATTAGAGAAGAAGCCTATAAAAAGGAAATTGAGGGATGTAGCCAGAGTGGTATAAAGGACATCAGGAGAGTGTAGTGTTATGGAAAACCAGGAAGAAAATATTGCAAGAAAAGATAGCTCATTTTAAAGTTTGGACACTAGGGGAACATCTGGGTAGCTCAGTCAGTTAAGTGTTGGACTCCTGATCTCAGCTCAGGTCTTGATCTCAGGGTCAGGTCGTGAGTTCCATCCCCAAGTTGGGCTCCACGTTGGGAGTGGAGCTTACTCAAAAAAAAAAAAAAAAAAGTTGGGATATTAGGGTTTTTGTTGTTGGGTTGTAGGTATTCCTTACATATTTTGGATAACATTTTGTCAGATACAGTAGTCCCCTGTAACTTCTGTTTCTATAGTTTCATTACCTGTGGTCAACCTCAGTCTGGAAGCAAATGATCCTACTTCTGATAAATAGCCTAGTGCTACATCATAGTGCCTACATCATTCCCCTCTCTTCATCTCATCACATAGGCATTTTGTCCTCTCACAGGAAGAAAGGTCAGTACAGTACAAGACATTTTGAGAAAAGAGAGAAAGACCACATTCACATACCCTAATACAGTATATTGTTATAATCGTTTTATTATTTTTCTTAGTCTCTTATAAGCCTAATTTATAAATTAAGCTTTATCATAGGTATGCATATTTAGGAAAAAACATAGTCTACGTGGGGTTAGGTACTATCCAAGGTTTCAGGCATCCATTGCGGGTCTTGGAACATATTCCCTGTAGATAAGGGAGGACTGCTGTATATAGTTTGCAAATACTTTCTCCCATTCAGTTGGTTGCTTTTTTTATGCTGTTTTTCCTTTGCCATGCAGAATATTTTTAGTCTGATATAATCCTTGTTTATTTTTGCTTTTGTTATCTATGCTTTGGTGACATATCCAAGAAATTATTGCTAAGAGAATGCAAAGCCAAGACATTAAAGGATTGCACATTTTAAAAATATTTTGATTATCAACAAAAGCAGCTTAGGATACAAGGGTGACTCAGTCTTTAAGTGTCTGACTTTGATTTTGGCTTAGGTCATGACCTCACGGTAGTGAGATAGAGCCCCACGTTGGGCGCTGGCTGGGCCTGGAGCTTGCTTAAGATTCTCTCTCTGCCTCTCCCTCTGACCCTCCCAACCTACTTGCACAGATGTGTGTGGTCTCTCTCTCAAAAACAAAATAAAATAAAATAAAATAAAATAAAATAAAATAAAATAAAATAAAATAAAATAAAATAAAATAAAATAAAATAAAATAAATAAAATAAAATAAAATCAGCTTTTATTTTTAATAGGGAGAGGTAACTGAGAAAAGTAAAGGTGATACCACTTTGTTTTCATTTTGTATGTTTCACAGTTGTAAATATTAAGATTTAGAGTCCAGTTATATTTGTGGAGCTATGTTTTTATGATTTTAAGCTATGGTTTGTATCCCTGGCTGCCATTAGATATTTAAAATTCCATGCTAAGTTGACCAAGACTTTTTGGTACCTTCCTGAAAGTTGTTATTAATTCTAAGCTTTTCTACCCTTAACCAAGGTAGGGAATTGTCTTCAATCTTCTTTTAAAAGGTTCATTTGAAGTAAATGGAAATTCTGCTCTGTGAAGACAGGTGTTATGAATCATTCAGACATCATAGGGTTTCTCCTCTGTTTTAGTCTTTGTAACTCTTGATCTCACCGTTATAATGTTCTGCCCTTTCACATAGGAGTGC
Organism: Procyon lotor; assembly: GCA_028646535.1. Lineage (NCBI taxonomy): Eukaryota > Metazoa > Chordata > Mammalia > Carnivora > Procyonidae > Procyon > Procyon lotor. The sequence goes on along the minus strand of CM053605.1, from coordinate 149,991,721 downwards.
CCCAAATGCTTCAGAATAAGGCACTTAGACAATGAGGATTTCATTGCTATAACATATTTATCTAAATAAGTAGTTAAACCAAAGATGGCTAAGCAGTTCTGTAGCTTTACCAGAACGAGACTGCAAAGCGACAGATCATAAGTAAATAATTAGTTGAGTATCCCCGAACAACAGGGTGCATAGGGCACAATAGGAAATGATGAAACCTGAGCTTACACAGCTAAAGGATGAAGTCAGAAAGGAAACTTCTGTATGTGAATTGGAATATTACCCTGTTAAGATCATAAAGTACTACTGAAGCATTTTATACATATGAGCTGTTATTTTTCTATTTTATACAGGTTCTTGATACCAATTTAAATGGTTGCTTTTTATACCTATGGAAACATGGTTTTCATGGCATTACCTTCATTTATAGTAGATAATCAGTAAAAATCCTTCACATAAGAATTGTCATAGGCAATATTTCTCATAATATCAATGGTTGGGATAAATATCCAATCTTTAAGATTTGTCATACTACATTACATAGTGTTTATCTTAAATCTTTAAGATTTGTCATACTATAATGTGACAAGGTATTTTGCATTAAATAATTATGTATGGATAAATAATTATTAAATAAGTAATGGGAATATTTTTAAAAGATTTTATTTATTTATTTGAAGAGTGAGACACAGCAAGAGAAGGAACACAAGCAGGGGGAGCGGGAGAGGGAGAAGCAGGTTTCCCGTCGAGCAGGGAGCCCAGTGTGGGGCTTGATTCCAGGATCCTGGTATCATGACCTGAGCTGAAGGCAGACACTGAGACTACTGAGTCACCCAGGTACTCCTTTAATGGAAATATTTTTAAAAAATTCTTGTAACATTATGAGGAGATTGCTATCTGATTGTGAATATATATACATATGTTTGTGTGTGTGTGTATTTTTAAATACAAAGATATATAATATGTAATATCTGTATTTTATATGTAATATATAATACAGGGTTTAGGACAACTAAGACACGTATTATGGTGGGTTATTGACACTTACTCCATATGTTTCTTAAGGGGTTACTGATCTCTATTACTGAAATTTTTGAATTCAAATTTTTCACACTACCTGATGAATATTTCTGAAATTCTGAATATTTCTGGAGCACAGATCTGATCAAACCTTACCCTTGGTTAACACACTTTAACACTCTCTTGCTTTCCAGTATGAAACGTAACATTTTTTTTTTCATTCAGTTATTATTGAACACCATAACCTAGCTATGGTAACAATGTATCTCTCCCTCCCAGTCTTCCTATTACTTGAACAGTCATGGACTTCTATTGATCTTAATTTAATTGATATTTACTTGGTATAACATTTATTTACACTGAGGACTACCAGGTTTATTAGACATCCTATATGTTCTTATTGGATTTAGTATTGTAAATTTTTGTTTCCAGTATCCTAGTTGGAATCCTTTAAAATTGGTTACTCTGTGTCACTTTATTATTGGAGAGTAGATATTTGCTTGCCACATAACGAAGTCTCCACACATTCTTACATGATGAATGGTGCTAATCTTATTCATTGTATGTGGTTATTTATATATAATAGTTAAAGGCAAAAAGTATTCCATTAACAGATGGTCCAGTATGCTATATAACTCAAAGGTAATTAAAGAAAATATTAAATGTATTTAATTTGGCAATGTATAATCAGAAAAAGACATAACATATCAATACATATAACTATTATATGTATTAAAGGCAAATTTAATTTATTTATTTAGTTTTTTCATGATGTAATGTCAACAAAGTACAGAGCTTTTTACTTTGACTAGTATACCTTGAAAATCTGACAAATTAATATTTTTTCTGTATAGATCAGAGACATGATGGTTTATACCTTACTTCAGAAAATGCACGTGTATTGTGTCAGTTTGTTAAACAAAAACCACTCTAAGTATTACAGAAAGACATGATTTAATACAGAGACTAAGAGGCTTACTAACCCAAGGGAAGAGAAGGGTGAGCAAAGGTAAAAATAAAATTGTTTTTAGAGCAGATTTCAGAATTCTGTGCTACCATACAGTGTAATTTGTAGTGGGAAATCTCAGAAACTTGAGAAACTACTTCTGCCACTTTCTGAATCCCATATGCCTGTTTACCATTGCCTTATGAATGATAGAAGCTTTCTTTCTTTTCTGTTTTTTTTTTTTTTTTTAAATAACGTTGTGTGAATATTTCTCACTGGTGAATTTAATTCAGAAACCTGACAGCAATTATCCTAATAACCTTAGTCTCTTTTGGTTTTTTGTTTATGCTTTTGTTTTTTTCCAGTACTTTCTGTACATTAAAGGATATGGAAGAGAGGGATCAGTGCTACATACTAAAGATAGTCTGATATAGTCACCCCCTTTGGATTCTCAGTATCTCTTCACTAGTAATTTCCAATAACACTATTACAACAGCAACTTTTCTGATTAAAAAGATCCAACAACCTGTTGAACAAAAAAGATGGACTCTTCATTTTCCTGTGAAAAAGATCCAATTCCTATAATTTCATTATCCACCTTGTGGTAATGTTTATTTTTCCTCCAGTGCATACAGAATCCCTATTTTATATTTTAGAACTTAATGATTAGTATATGTATATCTTGTCCCTTGACACTATAATTTAAGGCAAAGTGCCTCATATGAAACACTAGGAAAAGAAAACAAGAAAGTTTATATATACAAATATACACATAAAGGAATAACAAAGAAAATATTGTATTCTTCTCTTCTTTCTTCTTCTTATCCCCATAAGATAGACCCTTTGCCCTCAGCCAGTACCAGTGATTCGCCTGGTGTCTTACCTGGTGAAGAGACCCAAACCTTCATCCTTGAAAAGTATGCATCATTCATGTTGCTGGAGTACGTGCTGCACTATTTACTTTTTTATATTAGGCATGGAAGAACTAAAAGATATCAGACATAGTCACCAAGATCCCAGATATACTGCATCTTATCTCATTGTGCAAAAGAAACTCTATTTGTCCTGGATGATCAGAATAAGTTACCCCAGCCATAGAGCAATCTCCTTCCCCTGTTAGTTAAATGGCAAGAGCAGCTATACAAAGGGCCAGATAGCAGTCTGAACATCCAGTTAAATATTGCATTTATATATTTTATAAATATATTTATAAATCACTTCTATATTTCAGTGAAATTATTTTTCTTTAAGAACTAATCCTGTAGGGGCACCTGGGTGGCTCAGTGGGTTGAGGCCTCTGCTTTCCGCTCAGGTCATGATCCCAGGTCCTGGGATTGAGCCCTGCATCGGGATCTCTGCTCAGCGGGGAGCCTGCTTCCCCCTCTCTCTCCGCCTGTCTCTCTGCCTACTTGTGATCTCTCTCTCTGTAAAATAAATAAATAAAATCTTTAAAAAAAAAAAAAGAACTAATCCTCTAAATCAATAGACTTCAAAATTTCAGGGAAAGAAGACAAAAAAAATTAGCAAGTGTTTTATTAAATTTGACAGGAAAATATTCCTTTCCCTTTACTTAAATTCTACTTGTTTTCTAGTCTAAGAAATATAAACTGTATTGTTCCTTAGTTCAAAGCATACATTGCCTGGATACATTCTCTCAGCCGGTGGATCACTATATCTCCATCAGGCCATTTCACAGCTCTATGCACCATTGGGTTAAACACACATGGTTAAAGCTATGAAACCCACAGATGTGAGATCATTTCCTCATCACTCTTTTCTTGTAAAAGGGTCCCCTGGTCAGAAGTCTGTCTTGAGATAACTAATGATGAACATGATGTATAGTTATTCCATGAATGGTGATGCTGGCTAAAGTGCTATGGGCAGTGAAGGGAAATCCATTTTCAGAATTAATGTTTATTCCAAGACAGAGAAAGCACTGCCTTTGTCATAATATAAGAAATCTAATGTAATCACTCCACTTTCAAGTGACTGGCTTTTGCTATTGGCATGTGTTACACTCAACAATGGCAAGAACCGCATCAGCCTTTGAAGGATGTTGAGTTCAACAATGACGATCATTGTATGACCTCACATGTTGAGTTCAAAATGCATTACTCTCATTTCAGCTACCATGCTCATATTTTTCCTGGACCCATTTAGCATGTTCTAGGGTGGAGCTCTGATGTTGATTGCAAGGATCACAAAACAAAAACACACAAGTAAGCAAACAAATTCTTGAATTATTTGTCCTCCATTTAGTTACCTGTATGGCATACAAATAGAATGAAAACAAAGAGTCTTACTATATAGTGACATTACTTGTCATATTACTGCCAATGAATCTTTTTGAACACAATTCAAATATTTACTGACTCTACAGTTCTAATGGTGGAAAAACAAGCATGTCTTGACTACTAATGGCTACTCTTATCAAGATGTTAAAAGAAGGAGGCAAGCATTAACCGGTTTCAATCAGAAGTCATAAAAGAAGAGATGAGTCAACACACTGAAGGGCTTTCAGTTTTGGAAAATTCTCTCAGATCATGAAGACGAGAACATAAAATCAAAATAAAAACAAAATGGAAAACCAAGCAAATAAAAATCTCTGAGTGACAAGGACTTATTAAAACTCAATTCTGTAGCAAAGATAGATTGTTAGGCTAGTTTACATTTAGGATAGATATATCCTAAAGATATAGATATATATTTAGGGTACATATATTATAGTATACTTACATATCCTTATTATAGGAGACATGATTTAATGCCGGACAGATGGTTAATAATATAGGTCATAGCACCTACTCTGTAAACTTTGTGCAACTAGCTTATATTCCTTAATTTTCATATTGGTTTATGGGATTACTTTTATTGGGTAGATAATCTTAGCTAGTATGGATTCAAATTCTATTGATTACAGTTAATATTAGAATTTATAGGTTATATCAGACATTAGAAGACACTATATCTTTTTGTTTATAATTTTGAACCTATACTGATGTCTAGAAGAGAATGAACATAATTAAAATTGGTAATTGAAGGAGTAAAATTGTAAGTATTAACTTTAAAGTTTGTTCCCATTCAAGAATTGAAACAAACAAATTGAATGATAGGTTAATAGAGGACTAATCTAATTCAAAATAATAGTAACTATTTTAAGCTTAGTTGAACTTGAAAATATGTCCAAATGGCAAGATATCAAAAGTTGCATTTAAGGAACAACATTTTTATAGATGAGAGAAGAAAAAAATTAATCAGTGGTATCATACTTATTTCTCAGCTTTCAATTTTGAGTGACTCAAATAGCATTGGTTGAGAAAGTTTCAGAAAGAGATAAGCATTACATCAACCAAGCAGCATAAACTGTATATGAACATGAAAATATGCAGTAGAGAAATCTGAATTCAAGTATTTTTTGTCACTTATTAATGTGTCTAACCTTGGGCAAATTGGTTAACTTCATGAAGAATCACTTCTCACATCTGTAGTAAAGAGATTTCAATGTGCAAGTACTTTCTCACAAGATTATTGAGAAAATTTAGATCATGCATGTTCAACTGCTAGCACATTGCATAACGAGTAGATAGTTTAATAAATATCGGTTATGATTATTCTCATAAAACCCTCTAAGAATAACATTCTCTGATAAATACAAATATTCAGTAGATGACATCCCTCAGGCCCACTCCCAAACATCCTACTGAAAAGGGAAATTTTGAAGTAATTGTGAATTTCTACTTTTACTTTTCTCAAAAACTAACAGTGATTTAAACAGCAATTAGGTTGCTATGCTTTAAAAAAATTGCAGTGATGACTGGTTAAAGAAAGCATTTTAGAAAATGTAAAAAGAGGTCTGCACACAGTAAGGCTGAAAAATTGGACAAGAACCTAATGGTTTAATGATCAATCACCAAAATGAGTGGAGACATAAAATTAATAGTTTCTTAAAACTTAGAAATTACAATGGAAATGTATATATAAAGAATCATCCAAATCCACTTGCTACACACACACACACACACACGGCCACATAAACTGATGCTTCTGGAAATTTTATCATAATTATAAAAAGACTATGAGTATAAAATGTGTTGAGAGAGAAAACCATACTTACATATTTGTTTTTACTTAGTATTTATTTTCTTTTGATTTTTATCTTTTCATATTCGAAAGGCTGGTGGTTTGCAGGCTGATTAGTTATAGACACCATGATGTGAAGACATTATTATATAATGTGAAAATTACCATACATATTTGTCTGCCTTTAGATATGACTCATGCATCAGAAATTCATTGACTATGCTACAAAAACTATAAATATCTCTCTCACTAGACAGTTCTATGAAAAGCGATAAATTAAGTTCCACTGTTCACCAACAAATCATGAATGGTCATGAATGAAAAGATGAGTGTATTTTATCTTTATAAACTAATGCTTGCATGGGTTAACCTGATGTGTGATATTCCTCCAATGCAAGTCAATCTTTCTGTTGATTTTCACTACAATCAACATTATTTTGCTTCTTTTTTTTTTTTGTCTTTTTTCCTTTGAGAGAGAGAGGAACCCTGGGTAGGAGCCATGGGAGGGACAGAGAGGGAGAGAGAGAAAATCTTATCTTAATTAACAAATATCTTGATTTTTGATCAAGAGTCATTGCTTATCAAGAGTCATTGCTTAAATGACTGAGCCACTCAGGCACGTGCACCCCTCTTCTAGCTTTTTTAAACAAAAGCGATTTTTCCCCAAGTTCAGGAATCATTCATGCATTCTAAAACTGCATTATGTAAATTTAATGAAACACTAGTATATAAAAGTTGTTCAAAACACCCTTTGATGCAATATTTTATATATTGTTTGCATTTAATTGCATAGACATTAGCTTTTCCTGTGGATTGGAAAACAGGAAAACAGGTACTGAAATGACCCAGAAAGCTACAGAAATCACATAATATACACTTAGAACCCAGAATGTTCTTATATACATGGCCCCCAAACCCAGTTGGTAAAATGAAAATCAACATACTTGATTGATCCTATTTGCCAGAAATTATTGTTTTCTCCACTTATAATACATTTATAATCACACTTAGTCCAAATCCCAAATTTTCGACATTTATTGTATGTTTCTGTTACTTGTTTATTTTTGTCTTGATTTCCTCCCCTTAGAGATTCACATCTGTTCAAGCACTGAGAAGCTTAGTTTATTTATTTGCTTGTTTAATGTTTTATTACTTATATTCAATTAATTAACAAATAGTGTATTGTTAGTTTCAGAGGTAGAGTTCAGTGATTCCTCAGTCTTATATAATACCCAGTGCTTATTATATCACATGCCCTCAGTTTAAAGGACTTCAGGTAAATAAATAGGTGAATAAATAAACAGGCCTCAAAAGGTTTACAAAATTTAAAATAATGAAAATAAGTGGAAAATGATTGAGATATTTGTTAAACATAATACACTCAGCTATTCATAAGATATGTGTAGCAGGAATACTTTAAACTAGGTGCTGGACAGAAAAATAAATATTGTAAAAAATTATTCTAGTGATACATATAGATTTTAAAAAAGATGGAGTTCAATGAATCTATTATCACATAATATATTCAGAATGATAAAAGGAATGGACAAAATGTTAGCGTAAATGATGGTGGCATTTCAAAGACAGAAAATATATGGAAGATCATGACAAGCAAAAGAAGTAATGCATAAAAACAACATTTATAATAAAAATTTTTGCCAAAATCTCCAAAAACCAAGGATTCAGTTAAATACTTAAGCCGGAAAATCTAGTGCTCTTCTGGCAAATAAAAATAGTTCAGTTTTTTTTAATATGGAAGGATGTTTATAAATTTTAATTGATGGTATGCTCGCAGGGAGCTAAATACGTGAGAGCATGTTTTGAGAAGGAGGTAGTATTATGGAGTTCCAAAATTCCCAGCTAGATAGACTTACTTTTCTCCATATGGCATCAGACTTTGGCTGGGAGGCTTAAAAAGAGTGACAGAAAATTATAATCCCTAACACTATGAATTATAAATTTACTAGGTGTAATAGAGGACATTTTGGGGATGTAGGAGAAGTTGGAATTCATGATTTTATCTCATTAATCACAGTTAATAAGTTTTCTTATGCAACACTACACAACAGTAGCATGAAAAAGAAAGACTTCTATTTGGATGTGTAGCTTATTGGATATATTCGTAATGGGCGACTGACCATTGACTGAGATGGCCTTAACCCTCCCCCTTAGCTTCACTAAATTTCAGACTCATTTCCTTTAGCCTTTGACTTCTTTTTCTTAAGGCATTTGTTTAAAAAAAAAAAAAGCCTTGGCAACTGCAAATTCTTTCTGTGACCCTTTGAGATGTAAATCTTCTCCCAGCCTCCTTTTCTGGGATCTGGGATCCAATCCTTTGAAATGTAATCATCAAGAAAGATAGCACCACTACCTCCCAGTTTTTGTTGCAGGGTGGAAACCTAACTTCATTAAGCACCAATTAGCAAAAACAGCTAGCCTAATTCCACTGACCAACCTCCCCTTCTTGTCCTCAGGTGTGGCTCCTACCAGCTCACACCAGAACTTAAAAAAATCCCGTCCCCCCCCCTTTTTTTTTTCTTTTAAATGAACTTCAGTGCAATCTCACTTCTCCTTTGGAGTAGTTCTTTTTATCCACAGCTTTGTTGAGGTATGATTGACAAACAAAAATTGCATGCAATGAGTCTGTACAATGCAATTCTTTAGTTTGTTCCTTTTTAACTTCATCAGGTGCACTTTTTCTCTGATCACCATGCGAGCTGTAAAGGATTAAAGGACATTGCAACTCAGAGGGAGTAATAGAATTTTTCACGTCTCTTGTTCATTTTTTTACATTTAGGCATTTGATCTGTTTAGAATTAATTAATCCTGCTGTATGGTGTGTGGTGCTCTTTGAACCCGACTTATTTACAGATGGCTCCTTCATTGTCCAAAAATCAATTGCTGTCTGTTCTATTTTACGATCTGTGATGCCACCAATTTCATATATTAATTTCATCCATGTCTTTGGATCTATTTTTGGACGGTATACTTGCTGTGTTGCTAAATAGTGCATTCATGGACAAGAGTGACATGGTTTAATTATTGGTATTTTATCACACTTCTCAGTATCTGGAAAAGATTTTCCTTTTCATCGTATTTTGTGGTTAGTTTCCCTTGATACATCCATTTGTTAAACTGATCGTATAAAGTTTAGATCCATATTTTTAGTTCTAGGGAAGATTAACATAATTATACATTGACTACAGCCACGTTAAATTTAAAATTTAACTTAAGGTGATTCGACAATTTTATGACTTTTAGTCTTCCTTGCCATCTGTCTTTGCATGGTAAGTCTCATTTGAATGTGCCAATTCTTCAGGAATGTTCGAAAATTTGCTTCATATAGTTACTGCAAGTTTTTACATAATTTACTCATAGATATTTGATCTTCCTTATTGCTGAAGCAAATCAATCTTTTTATTTCATTCTTTAAAAGATTTTTTGTATATGTATCAGATAGTTATTATTGTAACATAATTTTTGTAGGCTATGGGTTACAGAGTTCTATCATTTGTGTGGATTTCATTTTTTGGTTTATTTTCTTGGGTTTTCTACGTGCCAGTAATTGCATTTTTTTCTTCAATAAATATTGATTGATTCGCTAATAAGTGCTAGATGCTTATAGTATACCAATAAACAAATTCAATCAGATTGGACTCTTTGTGGATCATATTTCAGTAATGCAATTTAATATGTAAAATATGTTATATGTATTTTAGATAAACACAAATATGCATTAACTATGAAAAGACATGCCTGGGAATAAAGAAAAAAAAAGAGTGGTTATTCTTGGGAAAGGAGGGAGGATATAGGAGAAAAGAAAACTCTATACAACTGTATTTGTTCATAGTTGTAATGTTTTATTTCTTGCAATACTGGTATTTGGATGTTATTTTTTTCCTGTGCACTGAAAGTGTGACCCTTTGCCATACTGCCTGAGCCTTTGAAAGATTGGTATCAGAATCAAGAATTAAATAATATTATACAAAAATACTTTAGAATAAGGATTAATTGGGGCACTTGGGTGGCTCAGTTGGTTAAGTGTCTGCCTTAGGCTCAGGTCATAATCTCAGGGTCCTGGGATTGAGCCCCAACCCAGTTCCCTGCTCAGCAGGGAGCCCCCTATACCCTCTCTCTGCTGCCCATGCTCTCTCTCTCTCTCATTCTCTCTTAAATAAATAAAATCTTAAGAATAAGGACTAATTATAGGATAGACCATTTATAATAACTAATAAAAAGGTTTTTTTTTTTTTCCAGTAGTTCTCAACATTTTGAGTGAACTTATCTTTTCTCATTAAAACTGTTTTGGGTATCATTAACTCCTTGTTCATCCTAATTTGAAATGAATAGGAAGACTATATACAGATTTTGACTTTTGAATGGAAATTGAATTCATTTATATTTATACATATATGATACCTGTTAAGTTTCATTCACATCCTTACTGGTTTAAAAAAGGAAATTGACTCTATTGGTTAATTAATGAACCGTCCAAATGCCACCTCATTATTTTTAAATATTGAGGCAGCTTATATAAACATATTTTGGAAGATATGCAATAGTCACATACATAACTTAATTGATCAATTATTCTTCCTTTCACTCAATAAAACCCTCCCAAGCTTTAAAGATAATAAAGTTTGGAATTTCAGAAGTAATTGCTTATATACATATATATCTATAAAACATTTCTAGAATATTTTAATTTTGACCCTCATTTCATTCCAAATAGATTTAAAAAAAAGGTGATTTAAGTTATCTTCTAAGCAAATGATATAAAAACATTGAATCAAAGTAGTTCTTTCCTTTAAAGAATAAAAGTAAATCTATATATTAAAATACAATTACTTGGGGCGCCTGGGTGGCTCAGCAGGTTACAGCCTCTGCCTTCAGCTCAGGTTATGATCTCAGGGTCTTGGGATCAAGCCCAGCATCCTGCTTTCTGTTCAGCAGGGAGCCTGCTTCCCTACCCCTCTCTCTGCCTGCCTCTCTGCCTACTTATGATCTGTCTCTGTCAAATAAATAAATAAAATCTTTAAAAAAATAAAATAAAATAAAATAAAATTACTACATATTTATTCAAGTTTTTTTTTTTTAATTTTATTTATTTATTTGACAGAGAAAGACCCCAAGTAGGCAGAGAGGCAGGCAGAGAAAGAGGAGGAAGCAGGCTCCCTGCCCAGTAGAGAGCATGATGCAGGGCTCCATCTCAGGACCCGGAGATCATGACCTGAGCCGAAGGCAGAGAATTTAACCCACTGAGCCATCCAGGCGCCCCTTTATTCAAATTTGAACTCAATGCAATTAAGCACAATATAAACATATTTGATTTATATGAAATATATTTTGTTTGCATATTACATTTTTATATGGTTTTAACAGCTTTTGGAAGATTTAACATATTAGAAAAATTATAAATATGTGTTCAATTTATTTTTAACTTAAAGTATTAGATATATTTTATTGGTCTAGGACAAATAATTTGATATCCAGACAAATATTTTCATTTCCTGTTTGTGTAGCTTTTCGACAAAGATGCAAATCCTTTATATAGTAGTATATTTTTGAAATCTAGCATTTACTGCCTCATCACAAACAGAAGGAAGAATATTATAATAATAAGCACTCCCTCATGTAAAGTAAAATTCCCATACAGAATTTAAGCCAGAATGCAATATAAAACAGATATTTGATGAGCAAGTCAGGATCCCAGGGCCCTAGTTTATTTTTCTAGCCACATGCTGCAGTTGAGGTTTTGATGTTCACTTGCAAAGTGTACACTCCACACCATAAGGCCTGGGTTTGGCTAGAAGTCATGATAGCCATAAAACCCTTTTTATGAGTATACAACCAGCACAAAGTATGTGCTTAAAGAAGAGCAAGTGGTCCATTTGGTGGCTCTCCTCTGTGCCCAAACCATTATCAGATGTTAATCTTTTTTTAAATGTTAATTCTTTTTTTTTTTTTAAAGATTTTATTTATTTGACAGAGAGAAACACAGCGAGAGAGGGAACACAAGCAGAGGGAATGGTAGCAGGAGAAGCAGGCTTCCTGCCAAGCAAGGAGCCCGATGTGGGGCTTGATCCCAGGACCCTGGAATCATGACCTGAGCCGAAGGCAGACGCTTAATGACTGAGCCACCCAGGCGCCCCTCTAAATGTTAATTCTTTCATCAAGAAGAAAAGCAAGATTAAAAAAAAGAAGAAGAAGAAAAGCAAGATGAGATAATATAAGAGAAAAGACTAAGAGAAAGACTCCATAAGAGAAAGACTACTGATGGAGAGAACACTTACCCTGACCCGTGTATGTGTGTTTGTGTATGTGCATGTGTGTCTGTGTATGTGCATGTGTGTTTGTGCGTTCTTCCCAGCACGCATGTCCCTCCCAATTTACCCTGGTTACATCATTGGAAAACCATTTTCTCCTCTTGTCAGAATGACAAAGCCAATGATGATGGAGCTGCCTCCTTCTGCAGGACAAAATTCCTCTGCAACTTGCTCCTTCTAATTTTTAAGCTAATGGATTCCTTATATTTACTTTCCTAACTCACATTAGATCACTTAGGAATAATAAGCTCAAAAATTCAAAACTATAGAGTTGCTTTATTAACGGCATCCTCAGAGATTCTGAAATGAGTCACACTGTTCCCTTAATTCACTGTACAGTACTCAAAAAGTCATCCATGTTCTCAACAAAAATTACTAGAGTTGTGTACTAACCAGACGTGACCATAGCCAAAATGATTATTTTACATGACCAAATTAAAATATTTCCCTCTATTCTAAGAATTTTGGTAATCTGAGCTTAATTTGGAAAAAAAAAAATCCTTGGTCCTATGCAGAAATTAACACACACACACAAAAAGAAAAACAACAAAACAAAAACAAAAACCCTGGGCAGAAGACGCCACTGAGCTGGGAGGCTCGACGTGGTCTCAGCCATTCCTGTCTGAAGTCCTCGAATCAGTATTGCCCATCACAGCTGTTCTATACTCAGTCTAAATTGCTCAGCTTTACCCCGTATTTTATTCCATCACTCTGCATCAGTTGTCCCAGAAATAAGGTGACATGGAGCAAGGAGCTCTGCACTGAGTTGCGTTCCGAGGATCTCAGGGCTAGAAGCTGCCCGCCCAATGCAGTCCCTTAGGGAGGCAGCCCATTTTCCCTTGCAGGGGCTAACAGTCAGAAACACCGTCTGTCTCCTTTGGTCCCTTGAATATACTTTCCCACATAAGTTGCATATATTCAGTAAATCTTCCAGGATATCCTAGGCTTCTCTTCCTGAAGGCAAACTTAGAAGTGGGAGACTAATGGGACCAACTACAGTCCTGTCGTAGATCTCGAGAACAATGGACATTCATCTCTGCTCCTCCACTAGCTATTTTAGATCCTCCTAACCTCTGCTCACCTTGCTGGTTTACGTAGTGATATGACCCAAACGTATACACACACGTGGCCTGTGCCTCTGATACCCATGTTCTTCTCAGGCTGGGTTTGTTCCCTGTGCTCTTTCACAAGTCACAGTTAGTCAAGCAAGTCCAGGGGTCAATTCCAGTAGATGATTGTGGTCCCATATGGATTCCTCCCTGCCCCCAATATGTAACAGGAGCCTTGCCATCTATTGGTGATCAGGGAAAATTATTCCTTGTAATATATCCATACTTCTTCCTTCCTGCGGGTCCCTGCAATCAAAGCCCAGCGTGCTCAGGGATAATGTAGAGCTTATAATTCAGAAAGACTCTCGATGTTTCTCTCTAGCAGAAGAACCTATAATCTTGTAGATCCCGAAGCTGTGCAAACAGAAAACAGAAAATCCTCCAAAGATTTACTGGAAATGATTATAAGTGCAGTCATTCCTGTTTCTTTTTCTTTAAAGATTTTAGTTATTTTTTTGACAGAGACAGATCACAAGCAGGCAGAGAGGCAGGCAGAGAGAGAGAGGAGGAAGCAGGCTCCTTGCTGAGCAGAGAATCCGATGCAGGGCTCGATCCCAGAACCCTGAGATCATGACCTGAGCTGAAGGCAGAGGCTTTAACCTACTGAGCCACCCAGGCGCCCCAGCAGCCATTCCTGTTTCTGCCCTTTGGTTCCCAGAACCATAGATACTTCCTGTTTGGGACACAACATTGTCTAGCAATCCTTTGTTTATTATAGAAACTGTATCCTGGATAATGGTGGTGTATTGGCTGAGTTTTTGCTCTGAGCTGGACTTCATCTATTCCTTCCAGAGCCAATTCAGCACTCTAAGAGCCCATCAGCTTCTAGATTATGTGGACATTACTCATGCAGTAGGTTTCAGCCATAAGCCACTCTCACATCCGGTTGCCTTGTGGTGAGTCCGCTAATCTGATTATGTGGTACCCCAGGCTGGTAGGTTAAATAAGCACTAATTCCTAATATGGTGGTATACATTGAAGTTCTATAGTCAGGAAAGGCAAACTGATGCCAAGAATATATATTTGTTTCTGTGAGAACATTTTTTTGGCCCTTTCAGAGTACAAGGTGACCAACGTAGTCAATTTGCTATTAAGTGGCTATTGATCTCTTCATGGAGTCAGTATTCTTTGTTGCTGGCCAATTAGAGGATTAGCAATAATAATAGTTACATCATTGAATCCATGCTATTTTGCCAATGAGTAGTTTCTAATCTCTGGATGTTAATAAGTAGTATGAATGCTTTACTTCATTCACATTCTACATGTTATTTAATAGGTTTCTACTCAAGACTTGTCTAATAATCCACTCATTCATCTTTAAGAACATGGAGAAACTGGCCAGATCATTATCCACTGGCCATCAATCTATGTGTATCCTAATCTCAGGTCACTTCTCTTCCGTAAAAAATGGATGAATAGGTACTTTGACTGAAACTTGGTCCCTGGACAGTCTTTTCACTAACCACTATCATCCAAGGCCACTCCTTTATTTTTGCCTTCACCCACAAACTGAGATGAGCCATCAGTAACCGAAGGTTTTCTCTACTCCTTCAAGTGGTTGTATAGGATGCCCCACAGAAATTGTCATGAGTTGATAGAGGGCCACTAGTAAAACAGTGGGGTTAAAATGGAGCTATGAACTATAAGCTCATGTAGGATTTTTGTGCCTTTTGGTCTTTCTCATGCAGATTCTGAATATGCCTCTTCCACCTTAAATGGGTTATTTCCTGTGCCAACCCAACTTTATGACGTGCTGGATCTGATCAAGTCTAGCTCCTGACTGTTGCAGCCACATAGTCACTTACTATCTATGGTCAGTGCCAAGTATGTGTGAGGAGTTACTTTTCAAAAGCCTTATAATCCTTGGCTGCTGATGGCATATCCTTGCTCCATAACTCTTGGGACTTTGTTGTGTTTTTTTAACTAGGACTTGCTACCAGTTCTACATGGCATCTTTCCCCACCACTGATAGCTTCAATAGTATAAGGTCTGCTGTACTGCATGGCCAGTGGCAGGCCCATTTGCACCGCAGCATGTGTCTATTCAAGAGTCCTTTCAGGCTCATAACACCATTCAAAGCTGGGAGCTTTTTGCTTAAATGGGTAAATGGTCTGGAAGGATATTCCTAGATGTGCAATATGCTGCCTCCATACCTGAAGAGGCCCATCATGTATCATGCTTCCTCAGCTATGGTAAGAGTAGTAAGATGCAATATTTATCATTGACTTTGAAGGGGAAGTCATGGCAAAAGCTATACTTTTGATGCATGAAAATTAAAGGAAAAAACTTCATAGGATTTATCTATTACCTTCCAGAATATATGTGATCTATGAAAGCCTCCAACATGGTAGCCAATTCTTGCTTATCTGACCCACAACATAGTGTGATAGATGCAACAGATCAATATTATATTCTTGATATGCTCAAATGACATTAATATAAATCAAGGGCCAGCAAGAATTTTCTGTAAATGATTAATTAGTGGACATTTTAGGTTTTGCAGGTTACATATAGTCTCTCTAATTTCCTCTTCATCTTCTTGTTTCTCCTCTTCCCCTCCTGCTTCTTTTCCAACCATGAAAATTATAAAATGTATTTTAGCTCTGAATCCCTATAAAAATAGGCCACAGGTCATCTTGGACCTGCTGACCATAGTTTGACAAACCCTGATATTAATATACATGTATGCTACAGTCCATTCCATGTGAGCCTGAATTATTTCAGAAGGGGATAGGAAATAATATTTTCACCAGATTGATGACTGGATATCATATACCTGAGGCCACATTAATTTGTTCTAATAAAAATACTACATCAGACATGGGAGCTACCATTAAGGCTACTTTATGTTTATAGTAACTTAACAGTAGCAGTTTCCAGCATCCATTCATTTTCTCAGGTGCAATCCACAAAATAGTGGATTAATTAGTAACATGATGTGGATTGCAACCCTTATATCCTTTAGATCCTTAAGGATGGCACTCATCCCAACCTCCACCCTCAAGTAATGGGTTATTATTTTTGACTTAGTATCTTGGCTCGTGAGAAGATGGCTTCAGAGACTTCTACTTGACCTTCCCCACTGATATTGCTCTTATCCCACAAACCAAGACTGAATATGGAGATTGCATCAACTGTAAAGTATTGCAACCCCTCATGATTGGCACTTAACAGTACTCGAGTGAGGCCTCCACTACTTGGCCTCTCTATGTTCACACTGGAAGATGATGGAATTCAAGTTTCTCACTGCTACAGAGGGAGGTTACAAAAAGACTGGAAGGATAGGTTAGAGCTGGAGGCATTAATATCTATATAGCTTTACTTAGTATAAAGATGGATAGATAAAATTAGCTACGTGTATTTAGACTGTTTAGTACACACACACACACACACACACACACACTTGTCAATGGGATATAGCAACTAAATGAAAAAGCTCTCGATAGCCAAACTTGGAAAAATTTCAGCAACAAACTAAGTAAAGACTTACTGGATTATAAACCAGTTTATAAAATAAATATCTTCTAGTAATGCTAACACAAATACAAGACACAACAAATAAATGGGGAGAACAGACGCAGACACATCTCAAATGAAGAATTCCTCTTAATTTATAGAAATCCTTCAGGGTGAAGTGTTATTCCCCATTCCCTAAGAGTGGGATGCACATATTGGCTTCTTTTTAAATAGTAAAGTATGAAAAAGGGAGAAAAATAAGTAAATTTACTGTGGAGAAATCTAAAAAAGAGAATGCTACCAGATGAAGAAGCTTAATGTCAATAGTGATAAGTCACATTGATAATCTGTATCCTAAAGACATGTGACAAGAGTGGTGCTTAATCTCTGGGATATTCCTCCTAAATATTCATAACCTCAGTCTAATCTTAAGAGGAAAAAAAGGGGAAGGCAGACCTCAATTGTGGGACAGTCTATAAAATATCTCACCAGTACTCCTCCAAACTGTCAAGAGAGTCAACTGTCAAAGTGTCAAAGAGTCTGAGAAACTCATAGCCAAGAGTAGCCTAAAGAGACACGATTATTGAAATGTAATGTGGTAAATTGGATGGGATCCCAGAAGAATAAATGGACATAAGTTGAAAACTAAAAAAATATGAAGAGAGTATGGGCTTAGCTAACAATGTATCAGTATTAGTTCATTAGTTCTGACATATGGACCATACTAATGTAAGATATTAACAATATGGCTGAGTGTGGGGTATATGGGAAATACTTATACATCTATATTTTTGAAAGCTTTAAGTTATTCTAATTTTTATGTTTATAAAAACATAGCATTCTTTGAATGCTTATTCTGTGTCAGCCATTTTAAAATTCAATTCTATAAAACGTGGATAATAAGATCTACCTAATGAAGTTATCATGAACTAATGTTATTGTAAGTTAATGATGAGTATACATAAAGGACCTAGTCTAGACCCTGGGATTTGGGAGGAACCCAATAAAAAATGGATGGATTTTCACTAATTATATCACTGAAATGTCACAAGGAGGCTTGCTAATATTGCTATACCAATTATTTATTAATATTTTCAAAGAGAAAATAGTGGCCAAAGGATTGGCTAAGATGCAATATCAAGGTTGAGAAAGAAAGGACCCAACTTATAGCATTCCCCTGGCACAATTTTCTGATCCTTAGGAAAATAAAATATTTTGTTCACTTACCATGACAAGCACTAACTAATATACAGAACTGTTGAATCACCATATTCTATACCCAAAACTACTGTAACACTGTATGTTAGCTCTACTTGAATTAAAATAAAAAAACATAATAGGGGCTCCTTGGTGGCTCAGTCAGTTAATCAGCCTACTCTTGATTTCAGCTCAGGTCATGATCTCAGGGTCCTGGGATCAAATCCTGAGTCAGCTTGAGGATTCTGTCTCTCCCTCTTTTTCTGCCCCTCCCCCAACTCACTCTCTTCCTCTCTCTCTCAAATAAACCTTTAAAAAAAAAAAAAAACTTAATAAAATTTAAAATACATAAGTATTTTGTTCCAAATTACTAAAACCAAGTAAACCAAATAAATCTTGTGTAATTATAGAGATTGTTTCAACTGGTGGGACTTTATGTGGTGCTATTGGGAAAAGCCCCTACTAACAGTATTCCTTTAAAATCTCTCTTCCTTTAGGGGCACCTGAGTGGCTCAGAGGGTTAAGACTCTGCCTTCGGCTCAGGTCATGATCCCAGTGTCCTGGGATCGAGCCCCATATCGGGCTCTCTGCTCAGGAGGGAGCCTGCTTTCCCCCTCTCTCTCTGCCTGCCTCTCTGCCTACTCGTGATCTCTCTCTCTCTCTGTCAAAAAAATAAAATCTTTAAAAAAAAAAAATCTCTCTTCCTTTAGATAGTGCAGATTTCTGAAGCAAGGAATTTTCTAATCTCATACTTAGGGTATGTAAATTTGACTACCATGAATAAGGAATAAAATATTGGAAGAGATTTGGTCATTTTATCCTTCAGTAAATCAACTCTCACGTCTAAGTTTTCATTAATATCTTTGTCAACCTCAGCTTCACCTGGTAACTCCTTGAGTTAGAAGAACTACTGGATATTGGAAAAGGAAGTGTAATTCTTCATGCTGAATTCTCTCTAATTCCCTGCAGTCCTGCCTTCAGTCAGGGCTTCGATAATAGAACAAGTTTACGTTTCTTATATAAGAATTTCACTAAGTTCTCTTGTTTTCAATGACAAAAGAGACCCCAGATTTAGAGAGATTTACTTCAATTTTTTAGATTTTTCTAGGATTTTTCAATAGCAGTGGCTCTAATATCTATTTTCCACTCTCCTGCAGGCATTTAAATTTCAGCTCTCTTTTTTCCTCTTAACTCAGATGTCATAACTTCTTTATTCACTCCCTGCCTGCCTAACAAATCTTGTGACACCTTTTCTTTGCCTTCTCTTTCTTTCTCTTTATGAGTTTATATCTTTTTAATTACTTTATTGTCACTTTAGGTGGTTTTGAAAATGCAGGAAAATAAAGAATTATTTAACCAATCACATTTAACCAAATAAAATAGATGCTCAAAGTTTCACAGTTTTAGTGAAAGACTTCATCTTGAATATTAACCAAAATTGTCCCCATCTTCCCAGCACAGAGAACCAGAACATTCATGGTGTTGAAGAACACATGTGGTATTCAAAAGATACTAAGCAACCAAACACAACTACGAATTGGGGAATCCTTACCTAGGAAAATAAAGTGTTCATAATTAAATATGGCAGAAAAGTCTGCACAACACACTGCTTTCTTTCTTAATGTAATATTTTCTCAGAGGTCTTTCAAAAGTAAGGCATAGTTTAAAAAGTATCATCTTCCAAAATTCTAATATTGTGATTTTTCAGAAAGCTGATATATTTAGGTAAGACTGAAACTGAGTATTAATTTAAATTTTTACAGTAAATCTTACGTTTGGACTTTTTAGTTCCCCAATTAGCATGGTATGCCATGATGAAACATATATTAATTCTTAATTTATGCTATTTTTCCTCTCTGGCATTTGCCACTATTCAACAGTAGTCATTTTCCTAATTCAATAACCTCCTATTGTGTTCTAGTAATTTTATTTCTACATAAGTTTTTCATCAGACCTTATTATGAGTATATATTATCAGAAACACAACATTGCTGTTGATATAAAGCTTGATCATCTAGGTGAGGTAATTTTTAGGACATCTGACCTTTGTGAAAAAATTAGATTAAATGACTGTAGACCTTCATAAATCAACTATTTATTTTAAAGAGTAAATGGAGTACCTGGCCACAAATGATGAGACACGATGTCAAGTTTTCACCTTTGGTTGAAGAACTATCTTTATTTCAAATACACCATAGCTTTATTTCATAGGTTTACTTTTTCTCCTTCACTTCTATAAAAAAATGAAATATATAATAAATAATTCTGGTAATTCTTCTGAAGGGCTAGATAACTTCCTTCCTTTCCTACACTGATTAGCAGGTACAAAATTCTCCTATAACTTTATGTGTTATCTTGTGTTCAGCATTTTGAGCCATTTCTATTTTATGTAGCAAGAGTCCACATCTTCCTGGATTCGCCTAACAGAATTCCTGGGAAATTACCATCCATTTATAAAACCCAGTTACAAAGTCATTGCTGCGATTCTGCAAGCCCTCTCCATGGTGCACCTGCCCGCCTCTCCATTCCAGGCCATTCCTGAATGAGAATCACCCTCTTTTCTATCACTGGTCTCAGATACTCTTTGCTCCTAATTACTGATAAGTCACCTTCCACGTTGTGAAAATCTGCCCCTTCAGGCAAAGTTGCGTCAGAGTTACAAATTCAGATGGGATGGTTTTCCTTTATGGAATAGTTTTCATTCTTACCGAGTGCAGAGTCTTTACAGAGAGCAATGGGATGGAGTGATTTCCAAGGTCAGCTTTGCACAATGCGGAAACTGCTTCCTCTGGTGCTCAAACCTGGCCCCACTTTCACCCAGAGCTGTTCTTAGGACCACAGACTTGTCAGTACATTTCTGCACTCCAGTTGTTATAGATTTCCATTTCTTTTTACATAGATTTCTCAGATCTCATACATCACACGTGAAATGAAGTAGCACCGTACCCATTTGCTATGTTTCTTAACATTGTTTAATAGTTAAGAAATTTCTTCCGACTTTCTTAACAAGTGGGAACCTTGTCTTTTGGGAATATTCAGACAACCTCTAGGGGGCAGTGTTGCCTAACACCACTCAACAGGAACAGTACCTCAGTTGGGACCCAAGCAGGACGCTTAGCTACTGAGGAACTGTTTTATGAATAGGTTATATATAGTTGGCTCAAAAATGTTTAAATGTCAATGACTTCAAACACTGAATTAAGATTCTCTGATTACCGCATATATTACTCTTCTATCTGAAACTGCATGATCATTAATTCAGAGAAATGTGAATACAAATTCCTCATTATTTAATTCTTATAATTTCTCAGTTACCAATGCATAGCTACTAACTTATAAATGATTTTGGCTTAGGGTGTATGATCTTAGATAATAGTATTTTCCTACAGTACCTTGTTTTGGTCAAATTGTTTATTTTTTTATTTTATAAAATTATTTTATATTTTATCATATAAAATATTTTAAAACAAAATTCCAAAGTCAAAATTTTTTATAGTCTTTAATAAAGTCTCTGCTATAAAATGATTGCATTCTGGCAACCCCTCACCAAAAACAAAAACAAAAACCTAGAAAGCAAGTATCTGAACATGCTTAATTAATAAAATATTTCCTTTTGGTAAAGGGACAAAACTAATAGCTTCTCTTTCCAATAGTGAATAAAATCTATCTTATATGAAATGTATAATGAATTCACAAAATTGTGCTATTAATTAATTTTAAGTCTAATTTTTAAAGGAAAATGCATACTTTTTAAATATAATGAAAATAAAATATATTATTTTATGCATGACAAAGATCCAAGGACAGAAAAATATTGACTCTGACCTTCTTATATCAGATAGGATTATACTTACACTATCTGTACAATTCTAGGTTGAATTTATTTATTTTACAGTTAATGATGCTGTATCTACAGTTGTATCTACAGTTAAAGATACAAACAAAACTATATAAAACAAATCACTGACTACCTCATTCCTTCCTAGTGATGTTCCTGAAAACACTCCAATAGTATTCCTGCAAGCCACTTGTCTTTTAGTATCTGCTTCTGGGGAAACCCAACCTGAAATAGTGGGTGTCACTTGGAGCATCTAAGTATAAATTAAGTTAAGGGGCATCTAAGTATAAATTAAAAAAGCACTCAAGCAAGGTAGTTCCTGAATATTAAATATATATTATATTATATTACATTACATTACATTACATTACATTACATTACATTACATTATTATATTCCCTGTGAAGCTTCATGGATGATGGGAAATCTTGAATTTTATCATATTTCAGATTATATTGATAATAACTGAAAAGCAGTAGATCCACAATAAACATTGATTAATATATTTTGCTTTTAGTTATATTTCAAATTATATTAACATAAATAATAAAAAATCAAAAGAAATATACTCAAGAGTATAATAAATATGCATTCATTTTGAACATGTATTTTCAAGGGGTCTTCTTTAATAATGAACACGATTTAAATACTGCCATTTCAGTTACCCACATTTGTCAATTTAACAAAAATTAAAATCTTCTTTTTTTCTTTTTTCTGTTCAATTCTGTTGAGGATGGATAGAATGTGTCTTCTACTGAGTGATGGTAATATTTCCTTAGATAAAGTTTGAAAGATGTTTTATGATGGATTGTTCATACCACTTTCTAACTAATAACAAAGGGAAAACCTCTGCAGACACTCTTTGGTTTGAATGTTATGAGATCCTTGGTAATATGGGGGCTTCATATTCCATGTAAATTAATAGATTATATAACAAATGAGTTTGATTGATGTAGTCTGATATTTCCAAAGTTTGGCTGGTAATCAGAATTATTTGAAGAACTTTCTTTTTTTTTTTTTTTTTTTTAAAGATTTTATTTATTTGACAGCGAGAAACACAGCGAGAGAGGGAACACAAGCAGAGGGAATGGTAGCGGGAGAAGCAGGCTTCCTGCCGAGCAAGGAGCCCGATGCGGGGCTTGATCCCAGGACTCCGGGATCATGACCTAGGCCGAAGGCAGGCACTTAACGACTGC
>CM053605.1:149909611-149968065 GCA_028646535.1 Procyon lotor | reverse complement strand
CCCCCCCCCCCCCCCCCGGCCACCCTTAGTTCATTTCTTGAGTCTAGGAGTCTCTTATGGTTTGTATCCCTCCCCATCCCTTCCTGTTTCATTTCTCTCCCCCACCCCCACAAATTTTTAACACCTGCGTTTTTCCTTAACAGAGAAAATGTATGCTTACTCTCCCAAAACAATATCATTTTTGCCCTCCCAATCATACTATTAAAAAAAAATGAACCTACTTTCTTTGTGAAAACATTTTCAAAGCATTGTGGATCCTTTTATAATATAGACAAATCGCTATGGTTTCCTAATCTTTACTCTCTGTGAACCAATGTGTTTATTCTCTCAGAAATGTACCAAAATTGATGAATGTGAATATATCCCCTGCCATCACCCCCACAAACCACAAACAGACACTCATTCCCTGTCTTGTTATAGGTTTTGTATACATTTACTATTATTTCAGACACATATGAGGACACATATGTGTCCTCAGTCAACATCTTTGGAACAATAAAGCATATGTATTATTTAAAATAAACTCTATTAAGTCATCAATACTGAACATGTCTGAAGTATTTCTTGGGTAAGTTTTTCTTGCCCTGCTTTCATTTCTTTTTTCCTTATTAGATGAATGGTGCTAAATGGTGCTAAGAATCTGACAACATGTCAAATATTCAAAAATGAGGTAAATCTATCAGGAACTGATGAAAAGAGTGATGTGATGTGATCAATAGTATAATTGTATAGTAACATGATTTACTTGCAAAAGAAAATAAGGTTGTTTATATACATGTAAATATGTAACATATATTTTCATACGATGTAATATATATGTTTATTATAATTACATATATGCATACATACATAATTACCAAGGACTCCTGATAACTCTGACATGGATAATATCTGTGTACATATTCACACAGATATTGAAATTGACTTCGGATTTAACAGTTTTGAAGAAAATTGTAAAACAAGAACTCTCTCTATAATTACCACGATTTATAATGTCAAACTAAATATTAATCAAAAGCAAACTGAATTTTAGTCACAAATTAATTCACAGTATTATATATTTCAGCCACAAAATTATGTATCATTATGACATCTCCAACTTCTCATCCACATAATAACACCTCTAGGCAAGAGTAGACACTTAATCCAGACAGTACGGTAAAGCTTTCCAGGAAAAAAAAATCTATTAAGAAATGAGATTTGTTGTGGACAATGGGGAGGGTATGTGCTATTAAGTGCTGTGAAATGTGTAAGCCCGAAGATTCACAGACATGTACCCTGGGGTAAATAATACATTATATGTTAATAAAAATTAAAAAAAAAATGCTAAAAAAAAAAAAAAAGAAATGAGATTTGTTATGTTTCACTAAAGAATTCTTATAAATAGGGTCATTTAGAGTCATTGCAATTACAGTGAAGGTGACAACTGAGGACTTTTTATGTACAAAATCCTTAGTACACAAGAAAATATTTTGCAAATGGTGTAAGTATTAAATTGTTTTTAAGTGAAAGTAATTTTCCTCTATTGTGAATATATGATGTATTATCATCATCTTTAAATAATTAGCATGTAACATTATTTTTCTTATTTTGCACCTTTCAATTTCAAAAAAATATGACACATATAATTCAGAAAAGGGACAATTAGAGCAATATCATATTACGTGTATGTTGGTCTTACCCACAAACCAATCTATAGAGTTTGGACTAGAAAAGCATTAAATTCAAAGAAAACTAGATCAAACTGTCAGTGTCACTGTTTAGGAGCATTCACTGAAGTCCTTCTAGTGTCCATCTTTCATCATTTCAGTCTGAAGCTTCTGTTATGTTAGGAAGCTTATTTTTGTCATCTCTTAGCTCCAGATGGAGATTCCACCTGTATTCCAATCTGCTCTGATTCTTCCTTGGTTTTCTGCATTTTTTTTCCCTAAGGTCCACTGGTCATTTTAAAATTGTTTTTGAATGAAAAGACTTTTGAAAGTTAAAGAAAAGTATTTCCTCTTTACCTTCTCAACAAAATAGCATCTTAAATTACATCATTAATATATGAAAGATCCATATTTATTATGTAAAGATATAATAAGGGAATAGAAATCACAGCAGTTATTTGATTAGGATAAAATTTCTCATAAAACTATTAACTAGTTTATAATACTATGAGTGAAGAGAAAGCTAAAGGATTAAAAAAAAGGGAAGCATACACAAGGGGCAGCCACTCAAAGGAGGTTGCCACCTCCCAACCCTTAAGACTGAGGCTTAGATCTTATTCAAGGGAGTGAAGCTGTGGCCCACTAAATGACCCAGCAGTTTATTGAGGTTTTCCTGGCTGGTGCTAGCTGGAAGGAAATCACCCACTGGGATAACAGTAAAACTCAGCAGGAAGCAATCCACTGGAGTGCCAACAAACTTGCTAAGAAGCCATCCACTCACTTGGGTGTAGCAGTATTCACTGATAAGCTCCACACACACCCCCACCCCCCGCCCCACTACATGCTGGAAAAACTTAACTGAAAGATGTTCACCATTGGGTCCTTACAAGACAACTGACAGGGGATGTTCTCACTAGCAAGAAATCTTTGCTGCTGGTGGCCAAGTCCTTTGAGCAAGAGTGGAAAATCTTCAAAGCCAGTAAGAGAGAGGCTCCTTCTTTCATTGATCCCTCTAACCCTTTCTATTGACAAGGTCTAATACTCTGCCAGCTGTCAAAGAAGGAATGTTTATCAGATTGAACTCCAGTGTCATAAAGAAGGATACATAAGAGTGGTTTAGGAATAGTCAGCCAATGATAATTGAGACAAGTCTACCTTTTTCACTATGCAGCCTCCACATTCACACTTTTACCCTTATATACTATATAGATATTTAGAATGGGAGTTTTGATGTTTCATATATATATGTATACACACACACACACACACACACACACATATATATGTATGGATACACAAAAAGTGTATATCGATCTATCTATATCCTGGTACCCAAATAAGTATTAAATACTTATAACAAATTACCCCAAACTTAAAAGATTTTTTTTTAAATACACATTTTTATCACACAGTTTTGGTGGGTGAAGAATTGGGACATGGATTTCAATTTCAGTGTCTCTCACAAAGTTGTAATTGAGGTGTCAACCAGGGCTTGGGTTTCACATAAGGTGTGAATGGGGAAGGATTTGCTTCCAAACTCTTTAATTGTTGGGAGGCTTCAGTTCTTTATGTCAACTGGGTGCCTCAGCTCCTTGCTGCCAGCAGGTGGCTATTTTTAGTTTCTTGCTCTGGGACCCTCCACATAGTTAATTGCTTTATCAAAGGCAACAAGAGAGATATAAAGTAGCAATTAATTTGCTAGCAAGATAGAAGTTATTATGTAATCACAAGAGTGACAGACTATCACCTTTGGCATATTTTACATGTTGCAAATAAAAAAGACTGATCTTTCAAGGGGAGGGGATTACACAGGGCGTGCATACCCAGAAATTGGGACTATTAGGGCAATCTTAGAATCCATCTGCCATATATGTGTTAATGCACATATCTGCTAGATATAGAAGTGGCCGTACTGAGTGGTCAGCTAAATGTATAACTCAGGAATCCAAGAACTATTTCAAGATTGAAGATAAGAATTTTGGAGTTATTGGTAAATGGTATTCACACGAATATGATGGTGAGAGATGTCAGAAATATCAGACAAATAGAAAAAGCCATAGGCATGAACCAAGGTCACCAAAACTTTACAAGTCTAGAAGAATTAGAAATTAAGCAAACGACACAAAGAAGCATCCAGTGAGACAGGAGGGAAACTAGAAAGATTCTGTTCTGAAAACTAAATGCAACAATTAGAAAATAATAAAAATGAGTTACCATCAAATTCTTCTGAGAATTGGTGGGCATAAAAACTTGTTTGGAGTAGATTCAGGAGAGAGTGTCCTGAGGAAACAGAAACCGTAAGCATAAGTCCATTGTGAAGAGTTTTCCCACAAAGAAGAGTTTAGAAATCTGAAAATTGGGGAGAAATATAAGACCAAAATGCACTTAGTTTAAGGTGATAGGTGTCACTGGATAGTGTGACAGAAAATATTCTGCACTTTCTCCTTTTTCTTGGAATTTTGGCTACAACAGATAATATCCACATATTGTAAGAAGAGAGGTAAGTGCATCCAGAAATGTTAACACAGCTCCATCAGCCTTTACAATCCTTGAGTTTCTATGGCTTTCTGGTTATAGTCAGACGTGAACATGACCATTCTAGAGCTAGTCTTTTAAAAATTCATTTAAAAAATTATTTTCTAGGTCAGGCATCTCATGATGCTTGTGTCCAGAAGATGGAAACGGGCAAAGGCAAAACGATTTGTTCTTATGTTTTCTTGCCCAAAATTCCTTCATAATTGTTCTGCTACTTTTACAAAATTTTCCAGGACCATAGTAATAGAATAATTAAAGAATATAGAAGCAAAAGGTTTTACTTAATTATATCTAATTCTTCCTTAGCTTTAAAAGAACCTCTATAATAGTTGATTCCAAATTTTATAGTTTTCATTGAGATGCATTTTCAAATTCCTTAGGACTTCACACTCTCCACATCTACTCTGAGGTATTACCATACTGTGCTATTTCCTGATTCATGGAAATCTCTACACAGAATTTCTCCCCACTACCAGCATAGAACTACTGTGCCCAGCTTTATGAGGTGGAATCCATTCAAGACCATTTCTTGCATAATTTTGTTTCTAAATTGCCTAGTTTGTTAATGAGAAAGGTCATACATTCTAACTCTATCAAGAAAGATTTATAGTTTTCTCCCATGGAAATCGTCTCTTCACCAGTAGCCAGAGGCAGCTCTCACAAAATTTCTGAGGAATCCAGAATCCAGGAATAGCCTTTCTGTGTGTGTTCTAACTCAGGATCCCTCTCAAAGTGTCAGTCCAGTTGTTGACTGAGGCTATCATCATCTTAAAGCTTTGCTTTTAAGCTTAATTAGTTACTGGCCATTCTCTGCCCTCTTTCCACCTTCCTTAGCATAATGTTCACTTACCATACAATTAAAGAATACTGTGGAATAATAAAATTTTGGCATAAGGCCAATAATTGAAATCCTAGAAAAGATGTAGGGCTAAGAGCCTCATGTGCTAGAAACATGAATATTAATTATGATAACAAATATATCATTGTGTATCATAATGCCATCCAGAGCAGTTATCATTTATTATTTTTAAAAATATTTATTTACTGGGACACCTGGGTGGCTCAGTGGGTTAAAGCCTCTGCCTTCAACTCAGGTCATGATCTCAGGGTCCTGGGATTAAGCCCCGCATTGGGCTCTCTGCTCAGAGGGGAGCCTGCTTCCCCTTCTTCCTCTGCCTGCCTCTCTGCCTACTTGTGATATCTCTCTCTCTGTCAAATAAGTAAATAAAATATTTTTAAAAATAAATAAAAATAAATTTATTTATTTGTTTATTTATTTTAGAGAGAAAAAAAGTGAGCATGGAGTGGAGAGTAGAGAAAAAAAGGAGAGAATCTTCAAGCGGACTCTGTGCTGAGCAGGAGGCCTGACATGGGACTTGATTCTCTCATGACCCCAGCCAAAACCAAGACCTGGAAGCTTCAACCCATGGAGCCTCCCAAGTGCCCCCAGGGCAGTTATTATCACCATGTACAATTTAAAGGCAATTCGAAGGCAGGATAATTGTGTTGGACAAGACAACACAAAATAACTCCAAACTCTTTTTCATTACTTGGATTCATTAATGCTTTAGCAAGAAAAAAAAAAAAACTTTGACATTCACGTTGAGACCATGGCTGAAAAATGAGAGTCATATACAGTGAAATGTAGGAAAACAAAGAGTTAATCAGAGAATGTCAGGCAGATCAAGTTTGAATGTATTTCTGAATTTATTTAATACTGAAAAGAAGCTATTTCATCATGAAGTTTTCTGTCAAGAACTTCACATTCTCTGGGAATAAGAGACCTGAACATGTTTTTTTTTCTGTTCACCTTCGAATCCATTTCTCTCACTTTTCTCAGCTAAAGTACTGTTGAGCCGTGAGCATCTGAGCACATGTGAGTTGCTGAGACTCTGAGGGAGCTGGATCAGAATTGCCGTGGAGCTTCATCTGCTGTAGCATTTCCAAAAAATAAAATCCACTTGAAAATGCTGAGTACTGAATTCAGCTTGCCCGGCTGTGATGCGTGAAATAGTTGGGGGAAATATTAAAATCAGCCTCATATTCCTGTGCCAGGCTTCTAGTAAAAGGTCAGAAAGTAATGTCCCTTCCCTAAGGAAGAGTTGTGCCAAGGCCCTGTGGTGGGAATGTGGCTTGCTTGTTCAAGGAAACTCAGAGTGAAGCTGTGCAAAAATTGCGAGAGTAAGAGGATGAATGGTCAATGTGAGGCCACAAATGTCATTTGAGGTCCCAAGTTCTGAGTCACTAAGCTTCTGTGAAGACTTCCATTCTTTTCTCTGAGGAGTTTGGAGACCCATTGCGGGATTTTTGAGTAGTTGTGCTAAATGGTCTATCAGATATTTTAGCTTCCACTAACTGACTGAAAATAAAACATAGGTGGTAGAGTGGAAAACAGAGAAGATTATGGAGGGTTGATGGTTACAGATGATGGTGACCTAAAGAAGGTTGAGAGGGTTGGAAAAAGTTTCTTGATTTAGAATGTATTTTAGAAAAATAGCCAATGAGATCTGCTAGAGAGACTGAATATAAAGTATACAAGGAAGAGAAGAGTCAAGAATATCCCTAGTCTTCTCACTAACACACCAAAACTGAGCTGCCATTAACATGAAAGATAAAATTTATATGAGAGGTAGATTTTCGCAAGGTGAAGATCAACTTAAGATATGTACAACCATATTATATCATATATAGTTGCTTAGAACCTTATAATTTGAAAAATATCTATTTTTGTCAACTAAACACTTAAATAAATTCCATGCTTAGCCACAAAGTTTCTAATATCTTATTTTCTTGAATGAAAAAGTAGAAAGAATAATAATTCTTCCCATTGATTTATTATTTATTGCAACTCCTGTGAATTTATATTATAGAAACAAAAGTACACAAGATTTTTGCTACAATATGGTGCCTACTAACTAAAATTTAAAACTGGTAAAAAAAAAGGGGGGGATCAACAACAGTGGAAAATACGCATAAGTAACCAACATCATGGGAGATTTTCAAGCAAATGAATGGAATTCTGCTAGTAAATAGAAAGAAAATTCAGAGGTGTTTTTCAGTAATATATACAAGGAAAATGTTTAGTTTTATAAATATCACATATAAAATATTTGTAAATGTGTTTATGAATATGCATCTATGTGTGTTTTTATTTGATTATATGAGCATGGTTAAAAATATACTGAGGAGGCAAAAAAAAAGCAACTATGTGTATAGAGTGTGAGAAGCAACAGGAAGGAATAGATGAAGAGAGTGAAATGAAGTAGAGAAAAAAAATAAAGACTATTAAAGTCATGTACGGTGTATTTACAGTTTGAATGTATTACATGTTTGCGGCAGTGTATTTGTGTAAAGGCCTTCACAGTTTAAAAATTTAAAGAAAAATGAGTGCAAAATTTCTTAGTCCTAGAGTATTCATCAGTAATTAATTGGTTCGAAGAGGGTGATATGCTACACCTATTCCAAATTTATTCCTACCAAAAAAAGGAGTAATGAGTTATATAGCGGTTCAATTAAAAAAATAATAATAATAAAACAGGGCAAGAATAAAACTGGCCTGAAGGACTACTAGATCCAGGTGTTGGAAGACTGTAACAGCTCTTCTGCAACTCGCATCTCCTTCTGTGTGTGTGTATTAGCAAGGTTGATATTTCTAAATGCTTCCCTGTTGGCTTCCTTCACATAGTTGGGAATGTTCCTATAAAGACGTGTGCTTTACCCGATCCCTGCTTAGCAACGCGAAAGCATAGAAAGAACCGTTCTTCCACTGTCAGTACGTCACGCCCAGAAAAGATCTCTGATTGGTTTGAGTTTAGTCATGTTCTATTCTTGCATCATCGTTGCCATAGGAACGGTGTATCCTCATGAACACTGTTACTCTCACTAGGTGTGGTCCAGGGACCAGTTATATTGATATTATTTCAAAGCTTGTTGGAAACATAGAAGCCCAAGCTCTGCCTAGACCTACTGATTCAGAATCTGCATTTTATAGAGACGTCCAGATTATTTGCAAGCACATATAAAATTTGGAAAGTGCTTCCCTAACAAATTTGGCAGCATATTTGGACAGCATATTCCAATACATTTCATTTTTATTCTTATCTTTCTCTCCCAGCTTCGATTTTTATTCTCATCTCTATTCACAGCTTCTGTCTGTTCATGCTGAATAGCTAGGGGAATGTGTGGGGGGCTGGGAATTGCTGGATGTTGCCACCTGATGATCCTAAACCCCACAGCGCTGTAGCCCCAAATAGCTTAATTGCCACAATGTGTTTCTGTGCAGTATGGTTCAAAATGCAATTATTTGGAATATTCTTTTTCCAAGAGCTTTTTACATCTAAAAAAAAAAAACATTGTTACTCAATGATTTAAGATTTTGCAAATTGAGAAAATATCTAATATTCATATATTAAATTAATTGAGGCTGACCAATTCCCAAACATGATGCAGATTTGTGCAAGCAGGTGTGCACACTGAAGATTCAAAATAGTTTTATGATTCCAAAGTTATAATTTATAAAGAATTATCTCATTACTTGTGACTATAATGCTACTAAAGATAATCTCTGAATCTTGATTTGTTGAACTACTTGAATTATTTATAATTCAAACATGTTTGAGGAATATTAAGCTCAATGGACAATCAAAGCAATTAAATTGTCAAGGAGAATTAACTAGCCTGTATTAATCACAAGCTTTCTTTTACAAAAATGCTTATCATACTCACATGATTTTCAAGAAAGCTGTTACGTTTCTCGCATAATTCATATCTAAAAGAATTTTGACTTAGTGCCTGGAAAGCAATTTGGCAAGCAATTTCATTTTTGAAGGAAGTACTAAAGCTCTCCCATAGCTTTTGTTCTTGAGAAAGAGAAAAAGCCTGAAATAGATTAATGCCAAATTTATTTTATTTTATTTTGATGAAAAGTACTTTCCAAGACATTGAACTCTGAAAAGGTAATTTACAGTGATCTTTATATGATGGGGGAAAATGGTCTCATTATTATATGCTTAATATATAGAACCAAGGGGGAAAAAACATCATGTTCAATTACTTATTATAGATATGAAGGTTTTTATCCAAGTAAACTAAAGTTCATAAAAGCATAATGTACTGGTTAAAAGAATATTTACATGCACTTGTCCCTTAAATAGTTTTTAAAGTTAAGCTTATATTTTCTAAACATAATTTGATTATTAAAATTTTAAAAAAGATCATTATTTTCCTTCATATTTTAAGTATATAAATTTCATCTTACAACAAATATTGTCTAAGAAAACAGCTTTGATATGCTTTATTGGCTATATGAGACGCATTCTAGTATGAATACTATTGCAAATATTTTTCTAATTTATGTCAAGGTGTCCTTTTTTTTCAACATGAAGGTATATACTGTAAATAACATTTACCCTAGTAATTGACATATGTATTGTTTAATTTAGTAGAAAATATTACTTTCCAATTTTACTGATGATTATATTAGAATTTAAAAAGGGATAACTGCCCAGATTCACAGGACTAGCAACAATTAAAACCAAGGTCTGACTTCAAAGCTCATATTCACAGCATGAGGCTAACTCACTGTCTATATAGAAGTTTCACATAGATTATCTCATCTCATTCTCTCCATGAGTTTTAGGGGCAATGCCTTCCCATATGCCTATAGAATATGACAGTGTGTATAAAAACAGTTGTTTTTGTTCATAGCTCCTTAAAAGCAGATAGTCAAGAGATGGGAATGATGAATACATGCGACTATTATATGAAACACTAACTTTCCCCTAACATTTATTTCTATAATCCACCATTCTAAGTACTTTGCGTTTTAATTATATTGTATTATTATCCCATTTTGGAGATGGCTAAACAGTGACAATGGATGGTAAATAATTTATTTTTACATGATCATCCAAGTTCGGGACCTAGAACATGACTGTAAGTTAGTCTGATTTCATAAAACAATATATCTTCCAGAAATCGAACTACTATATTTGCATCCAATGATCAATGACTGTTTCATCATAAACAGGGAAATTATAGTATCAGATTTGCAGAATTCAAAAGTCAATTTAATTGCAATGTAAATAATGAGCTTTAGGGGGATATGACTAAAGGAAGAAAATTCAGTTAGAAGATTGTTTTAGTAATCTAGCTAAGACTAAGATTGCTTAGACATCTGGCTTGGGCAACATGGCGAGTAGTATTCTCTTTCATAAATTAAAAAGTCAGTAGGACAAGAAGATTTCTGTGCAAAGATGAAGGGATCAGTTTGGAGTAATCTGATTATGACATGCCTGTTACACAGCCTGGTAGGGATCATCTAGATCGAGATGGCTGAGTAGTTCTGGAGTTCTCCATCTGGCCTAAACAAATTTGGAAATTATCATAAAAAATACGATCATAAAAAAGATCATAAAATATGGAACAATAAATATATTCAGGGAATGAATTTCATTTTTTCAATGTAAAAATGTCTATATATACATATCATTAAACATACAATGTTAATTGCAAGCTATGATGAAGATCTGTGGCTAACTCACTAACAGCAACATAAAACAAGGTGTGATCTACTTATAAATAATGTAAGCTTTGCCAGGGAGTTTTGACTAAGCAAAAATAAAAAAAAAGAAAACCCTGAGGAGTTCCTCTGTAGATTTCTTGAAAATATGGCAATAAACACATACTCTATTCTTTAGGAGTTTAGGAGTTAAATTTTCCAAAATAGTGATCGTTATGATTTTACCAGAGGAAAAACAAGAAGGGGGGAAAGGAAATGTAAAGTTTGTCAAAAGTATATGCATTGAACTGGAAAAAAAAAAGTGAAATCTGTGAAAGCCAAGTGATACTAAGTTAAAAATCATTTTATATATAATTTTGAAAGTAAAAGGTAAAAATACTGCAAGAATATTATCAACACTTCTTTATGGTTTTGTACTCATGCAAAACCTTTTGATAAGAGAGTTTCAAAAATAGCTTAGCTATATAACTATATCTTATAAAGTATAAGATAACTATAATACAGTTAGGTGGATTTTAATCAATTTTACACTGCAAAACATTAGCAAGTGTCAACCACATAAAAGAAAATTAATTCTACCCATTACATTGTTGTTTACTAAGTATTGATGAATACATTAATAGATGACTGAATAAACAATATAAAATATCAAGTAATCTAGATAAAATATCAAAGACAATATTACTAGATCTAGGCATGCAGCTTGTCTCCTATGTAACTAAATAAAACTAAATAAAAGTGAGTACGATATATAAAAGAGTTATACATATATTTTTATACCTTTGCTGTGAATTAAAAAAAAAGGTTGGTCTTACTATCACTGAGATATAACTGGTACATCTAGAGTTTTGTAGTAATAGCACTAAGACAAAAAAAAAAAAGCAGTGGGTGAAAACCTACCTTAAAATTAAATTTAGCTCTGCTTCCCTTTTAAAAAAATTTAGCTTTACTCCTTAATTATTTATTTTCCATTTGTACCTCTTTACTCTCTAACACAAGTGACTACAGAAAGATCATGGAGAGAGAAGAATAAATAAGAAATTAATTGCTGCGGATTTCTCAGCCCTAGTTACCTCAGCCTACTAGAAGCTATTCTTTGCCTCAATTTTCTGAAAAATTAAAATCTGTTGCATTGGTTATATATACAGATATGTGTATGTATGTACATACATTTCCATATATATACAGATATATACATATATCCATATTCTGGTACATACATTTGCATATGCATTCTCTTTCAGAAGTGACTGCAGTTTATGTAGATCTGTGTGCATACTTTAGCTGGTATAGGCATATGTATGCATGCCTATACTTGCCTTTTGCAGAAGCTCATGTAATTTATACAAATCTAAACATATTTTAGCTCTTCATTACATAATAGGCAGTTTTAAACGAACTCTTATCATTGGTAGTTGTATTCCAGTTTTACTAGGAAAATTGTGTAATATAGTGGAAAGAGCATGAGAAGATCTGAAGTTCAGATGAATTTACAAAATTGTAGCATTTCTAAGTGGCACTGGATTACTAATTAAAGATAATTCTCATACACTAGCCATGTATGCATTTAAAATTTTTTGTTATAAATTTTGCAACAAAGGTAATCAAAATTGAAACTTCTCTTAAATTGTCTTTCAAACTTTTTTTTTTTAAAGATTTTATTTCTTTATTTGACAGAGAGAGATCACAAGTAGGTAGAGAAGCAGGCAGAGAGCCCGATGCGGGGCTTGATCCCAGGACCCTGAGATCATGACCTGAGCTGAAGGCAGAGGTTTCAACCCACTGAGCCACCCAGGAGTCCCGTCCTTTAAGCTTTTTCCTTATTATGACAATATCTTGTTATTTTACAAAAATGTACAGAGTGAACCATAATATGAACTAGATACTTAGTTAATAATAATCAATATTGGAAACTGTAGTTGGGAAAGAGTATATGAGAACTCTGCACTATCAACCTAACTCTGTTCTGACCCTAAAACTGCCCTAAAAAATAATGTCTTGCAATAAAAAAGAAGTGAAAATGCTGTTTTACCTCTAATTCCACTTGCAGATACCTATTTTCAGTAAATTGTTCAAGATGTCGGAAAAATAATTTCAGGATAATTAAGAACTGTGACGTCATAACATTATGTTAACCGGAAACTGAAATTATCCTAATTTTATATATATGTTAAAGAAATGACACACCCATCTTTAACTATAATATACCAATTTTACTTACGGTTTAAAGGAATAATGACTTTGGGGAATGACTACTTCTACATAAATGAAAACACCATATCTATCTATCAACAAAATTATAACAAAAGATATGGAATGAACCAAAAGTATTATCATTGCTTACTTTTGGATAGTGAGGTTTCAATGCTTTTTATATACTTCTTCCAAAATAATTTCAGATTATTTTTCCAAGTATTTTCTATATTTTTTTAAAAACACACTTAGTGTTATGAAGACCTGCTATGTATAAAGACATACCTTTGCGATATTCATGAATGACCTTTTCTTTCATTTTGTCAGGCCAACTCTGACATAGACATGATGTCTTGTAAATTTAAGAGCCAAAGAGCTAGTACAGTCTTGGCGGATGAGATGTGAAGTAATCCCAAAATGATGCTAGGATTCGAGGCTGAATGGGGATTCTCTTTTCAGTTGCTTCTGTTAGCATTGCATTTATTATCTCCTGCTGGTTCAGTGGCATAATGCTCATATTTCCTTCAGGCTTTCATTTTAGTATGAGCCAAATGGGGGCAGTTGTGCTTTGCAGTGACTAATGAACCTTTGAAATACAGCAGTAAGACTGTGAGTTTCAAAAACTTGTGCTGTGCATTTATAGGTGGGATATACACATTCATCAACATTTCTTTGTTAGGAAAGGCATCATATCTCAAATACTCATGCTTCCAGGCACAGCTCTCTGTTGAGCGTAAGATACATAAGTGAAAGATAATACAGGTATTCATGTTTTAGAATTAATCAAATTAGTACTAGGAAAAAAAAATCTAGGTTGATATGCAAGAATAATGTTTAAACATTGTTCTGCAGCTTTCATTTCTTCTGATTTGCCTATAAAATCTTATATATATCATGAATTCACTAGTGTTTTAAATGTATTCACTGTTTTTAAAACTTTTTGCATCAACAGTAGTGCAGATAAAAGACACTGCTACAAGCTACACTGATTTATTTAACTGTGCAGTTGAAATAGAAAAGCAGTGCATGTGAGCTCTGTGGATTGCAATCTGAGGAACAAATGAAACGTTTCACTAATCATTGCTGGGAAATACAGCCAACTAAACCTCTGTTACTAACTCCCATTAGCAGTACTGAAAT
Organism: Procyon lotor; assembly: GCA_028646535.1. Lineage (NCBI taxonomy): Eukaryota > Metazoa > Chordata > Mammalia > Carnivora > Procyonidae > Procyon > Procyon lotor. The sequence continues at coordinate 149,954,028 of CM053605.1, read as the reverse complement.
TTACACATGAAATTAGCCTTGCATTTATTCATTTGCTAAAAATGAGAACAGAATTCTATAGAGAGAATGCTGGGTCCACAATAGGGACATTGAAAACTTATTCAAACTAATAAGTGAAAACAATGAGCCAAAAGAATGATCTTCATTCAAACAAACTGTGTGATATGAGCTACACAATAGATTTACTACATATGAACCCCTTGATTTCAAATTCTCACACACAATTTCTTACTTATTGATATACTAGCATATTCTAATCACATCGAAAATCAGATAAAATTTTAATACAAGACAAGGTTGTATTTTCCCTGGGAGCTTTTTAAAGCAATATTAATCAAGAGAATTAAAATTTCTATTAAATTCACATGAGTTGCCTATTAGGATACTGGAGCCTTAAATGGCAACCTACCAAACCTAGAACTGCCAAATAAAGATAGTAGCATAGGGTAGAATATACTAGAAAGCAATTTGTTATATTAAAAGTGGCATCCAGAGGGTTGCATTTTTATCACTTGGGAGACTATAACTAAAGCACACACACTGATTTTGAAGAATGAGCTTCTATTTCTGAAGTTATATGTCAAAATGTGTGAAACAAAAATACAAGGAGAAAACATAGGATAAGTTTTCCAGGAAATTTGTATTTCATAGTCAGACGTTGTTTTCTACCATTTAATTACATAAACATAAGACCTCTGAAACATTTAATAATTATGCCTGATTTCCCGCCTAGATTTGGAATAAAAACAGGGCTGGTGCATTGCACAATTTCAAGCTGAGCCTTGGATAGCGTGATCTATATGACTAGCAGACCCTGAAATAACACGTTGCACTGTCAGCTTGGCCACATACACTATGGCCTCGGACCCTGAAATGAAATATGAATTCTTACTTCGTGCCACAATGAGTTATTTAAAAGTATTACAAAATGATTTGCAATAATATAGAAATTTGCATTTCCAAACGAACGGTATTTTAATTGGACATCATATTTAGCTAAAATATATGTACTAGAAAGAAATATACACAATCTTACAAGCTCTGGTTTTTAAAATAAACACCATATACTAAGAGTTAGGGTAGTAGTTTTAACATATATTGAAGAGTGATTAAAGAACTCACCTACTTCAGAAGTCCATATGAAATAAATATGCTCTATATGAAAACGACAAACAAAATGTGTCATATTTTCTTGACATCCACAGATAGAAAGTTACAATTTTACTATCAATATATCTTATTTTCATTACACATATTTCCCGATACAGTAAGTAAAATCAAAGCTGAAGTAGTTACTCTCAATGAGATCCAAATCAGCTATAATGGAATCCAAAGTGAAGAAGCTTACTACAAAAGCAAGAGAAGGGGCACCCTAAGTGGCTCAGTTTTTAAGCGTCTGCCTTAGACTCAAGTCATGATCCCGGGGTCCTGGGATCAAGCTCTGCATTGGGCTCCCTACTGGTGGGAGCCTGCTTCTCCCTTTCCCACTCCTGCTAGTTGTGTTCCCTCTCTCACTGTGTCTTTTTCTGTCAAATAAATAAATAGAATATTAAAAAAAAAGCAAGAGAATATACTTTGCCCCAATACCTCCACCTCATGCTCAACCCTTGGAAAGAGTAATTTTTGTTTCTGAAAAGTCATAAAATTATTTTTTCATATTTCTTCTATTTTTGGTATATGAGACTACTTATTGTTAAACATTATGACAATGCAGTAAAAATATCTGCTGTTTTTGTTCTTTTTGGAAACAGAGGTCATTCTTATAGGTAAAATGTTAAATTTATATATACTGAAATGTAAAACCACTATACATATTAACAAATTGTGCTATTAAAGTTGAAAATATTGGGATAAGTTGCTGTTTAGTGCGTTTGGCCAAAAATATTATTTTAATAGATAATTCCTGAAAATCAATTAAAAACAAATAGAAATAATGGAACAATGGGTGTTTTGTTGGAGAAAACAGAACAAAAACTTTTCTCAGAATAGATTGCAGCCAAAAAAATAATAACAGTATTTAAATCCTCCCCAGTTTAGAATTAGTTGCAATGATTCTTTTAATCATGAAAGTCCCTTTGGAGGGTTAAAAGAATCTAATTTTTATAAATGAGGATAAGAATCTCAGTCAAAACCTGGGCACACCATGTACTTTTAGCACATACTTGATTACATAAATCAATAGAACAGAATAGAAAACCCAGAAATGGACCCACAACTCTACTGTCAACAAATCCTTGACAATCAGGAAAGAATATCCAATGAGAAAAAGACAGTCTTTTTAGCATACACTCAATGAAATTTACAAATGACGATATATATTCATGAATCAGAACCTTGGGCATATATTGGATATAGTTCAGCTCCCGAATATGCTATCTGTACACCATCACTTTCATTTTAATAACTGCTTATGTACATGCAAAGGCTTTTAACACCTTAATTTAAAAGAAATTAGATGTGTTGAACTTTCAATATATTAATAAGGATTTCCTTGATGAAGGAAGATCTGTATTTTAAAAGTTTACCTCAATGAGATTGGCTTAGGACTTGAACCAAATTTAAACACGTTCCTTTCCAAGAAGTAATTGTTCAAAAAATATATTATTTTTGTTCACTCTACTCCAGCCTCCCTGGCCTTCTTATAATTGCTTCAACAGCTGGTTCTTCCTAGAAGCTTTTCCTTAGAGTATCCATTTAACTAGCTTCCTCACATCTTTAAGATAGAATAAGAGGAATCAGAATTAATGCTCCTATATGAAACAACCCCCACCCCCTCAACTGGACAAAATATATAAAACAATGGTTTTCAACAGAGGACATTAGGAAATGAAGGACAATAACCTCTAAGAGATGGTAATTAAAATGAGGTAAACTTTCAATTGTCCCACCTTACTGCCTCAAGACAATTCCCTAACCAAAAGAACAAAATATCTTAGAAATCAACTATTAAAAACAAGGAACTAAAAAATAAATAAATAAATAAATAAATAAATAAATAAATAAATAAATAAATAAAATAAAAACAAGGAACCCCTACCATTTGTGACAACATGAATAACTAGGAAGGTATTATGTTAAGTGAAATAAGTCAGATAGAGAAAGACAAATACTGTATGATCTCACCTATTTGTGGAATCTATAACAAATAAACAGACAAACAAACCCAAATTCACAGAAAAAGAGATCAGACTTGTTGAATAGTGGTGGGGGGGTAGGTGGGAAGAAGCAATGGGGGATGGAAGAAGGTGGCCAAAAGGTACAAACCACCAGTTATAAGATAAACGAGAAGTATTAGGAATGTAATGTACAGTCGAGGAAGTCTATAGCTAACACTACTGTATGATATATAGCGAAGTTCTAGAGAGTAAGTCCTAAGAGTTCTCTTCACAAGGAAATCATCCTCCTCTTTTATTCTTTTTCTTTCTTTTCTTTTTATTGTATTCATATGAGAAGATGTAAGTTAACTGAACGCATTGTAGTAATCATTTCGCAATATATGTAAAATCAAGCTGCCATGCTGTATGCCTTAAACTTAAATGGTGATATAGATTAGTTATTTCTCAATAAAATTGAAGGGGGGAAAAGATGATACAAAGGTCTGATGCTGAGATTGTTCCCCACTAAGAGGTTTTAAAATCTTTAATTTGTAGTGACAAGTGGACCCATGTTATCTTAGTGAATTAGTGCAGGGCACTGAGTTAATCATTCGGGATGGAGTGAAATTTGGATTTTAGTTGTTGTTATTGCCTCTCCATTGAAGGAATCTCCAGTTGCCTTCAATGCACTGCAGATTTCAAAATCATCCAATGCTGCCATATACTTTCCGTGAGTTTGCCAGAGGGCTTTTCCCAGTGTTTGAACCTTATTCTAATCTTTCTTTTGAATTCTTAACTGTTACTGTCTGTACCATGGAATACTAGACAAGGATTCCACAAGAAAGGAAAAGTGTACTTCCAATGAACACATGAAAATGGGTGAAATGATCTTTAAGATAATGTTGCCAAATTGAATACAACCATTAAAGAACATAGTACATAATGATAAATTAATTTTATCCTGTGCATACAAGTTTGGTTTATGAATAGAAAATCTATTATGGAATTATACTGTATTAAAAAATTAAACCAAAATACCATTTAATCTTTTCATTAGAAGCAGAAAGTACATTCAATATAAAGTGCAGTGCTGATTAATGATAAAAGCTCTTAATAAACCAAGAGTAGCAGAAAACTTCTCTACACTGAATAATGGATACCTACTTCAAATCTAGTATAATTATCATGTTTAATGTTGGAATGTCAGAAGTATTCTTTTTAAAATAAAGGACTGGAGTATACCAACTTTCTCACATTTTATTCTTTATTGAAAGGTGATTTTAGACAATGCAGTAAGACAGTAAAATGTAGTAAAAACCTAAGGTCTGGAAAGAAAGAATAAAAAAAGTCATATTTCATTGATGATGCAATTACCTTCACAGAATACCCAAAATAAATTTGTTCTAGGACAATTAGCTTTTTATTGCATTTTGCATTTTTCTATCATCATAAAAATAAGCTCAGGGAGATGATTAAAGGCTTAAGATATGAAAAGTAAAGATTTAAAACGTTAAGAAAAGAATGACATAATATATTTATCATTTTGGAGTAAGGAGGGATATGTAAAGCAAGTTTGAAATTTATGCTTGATAAAAAGTGTGGATAAATTAAATTATATTTGATAACATACTTAGCAAAAATTGAAGCAAATATGTTCAGCGCATTTAGCCAAAACAATATTTTAATAGATAACCCCTGAAAATCAGTTAAAAACAAATAAAAATAATGGTATAACAGGTGTTTTGTTGGAGAAAAAACATAAACAGACACAAAAAAGTTATGATCTACTTTATATAAACAATAGAAAAAATACAAGTTTAAAAACCACAATGAGATGCCACGTTAAGGCACTAACTATATAATGGAATATCCATTAATTTGAATTTGATATTTCTTAGCGATAAATTCCAGGCAACTCTTTATGGAGCAAAAAAACAAAGTGATTCTGTATCCTTCTCTTTGAATCCTAACAGGTGGTACATGAATTTATTTCTCTTTTTCTGTAGATATTTACTTTGGTCACTTTATTAAGGTAGTATTTGCTAGGTTTTACTCTATAAAGTAAATGTTTTCCCTCATGTTATTAATAAATAATTTGTGGGTAGCTATTTTGAGACTGTGTAAATATCCTATACCTCAACCAAATTTCATCCAAACGTTTTACCATCAATTAAAGATTCTTTCATGAAATAACTCTTACTAGGATGGTTTGCAAATAATGACTTTTCAACCCTAACATTTCGTCCACATATATTTTTTTAATTATACTCATTGAAGAGCTTTTCCTTCTACTCTATTTATTTTTGTATTTATGTCAGTGTAAATTCCTAGATTATTTTATTGTATGGGTTATGAATCTTCAAATCTTCAATTGTATTTCTTTTAATTTAATGCCACTTCAATCTGTCTCCTTTATGGCTTGACAGTTCCCCATCTTTTTTTCAACACATTTTTACTTTCTGGCCAAAAAGCTTTCTAGGTTCATCTTGTATTCTCTTGTCCAAACCTGGGATCAACATTCATTCATTCATTCATTTTTTTTTTTTAAGATTCATTTATATTTCAGAGAGAGAGAGAGAGAGAGAAGGAGAGAGCAGGAAGAGGGACAAAAGGAAAGGGAGAGAATCCCAAGGAGACTTCCCACTGAGCATGGAGCTGCACTCAGGGCTCAATATCAAGACCCTGAGATCATGACCTGAGCAGGAATCAAGAGTTGAATGCCTAACTGACTGAGCCATCCAGGCACCCCCTACATCTTTATTAGTAAAGCCTAAAAGTTTTAATAACAATCGTCTTGATGTTTTCTGCTACGAGTAAATTGTCCAATGTACCTGGTGGTCCCTATCAATTCTTTCTTTGTCTCTCAAAATTTTCTTACATTATAGGTATAATTTCCTTCTCATTGTTTTGTTTCTCCACTAATAGAATTTCAATTATAACTATTTATCTTTGCTTCTCTTCCATTTCAACTAATTTCTATTTGACACTTTTTACTACTCTCATTTTATATTTGCTTTCTTATTCTTCAAATTTAGTTTATCAAATCTTCACTGGAATCTATTCTTCACTGAGCACTTTGTAATTTAATTTTCATTCCTGATACTATTTCAGTATTTTTCCTCTTTTCTTTCCTGATTTCAGTCTTTTGTTTTCCTGCTTTTTGGACCATTTGTTTTTGGATTGACGATTCATAATGGTTTTTGAATATTTGTTCAATAATATTTACTTCATTTTTTTAAAGGTTTATTTATTATTTTAGAGATAGAGAAAGAGCACAAGGGGGAGGGGCAGAGTGAGAAAGATAAGCTTCAAGCCAACTCCCTGCTGAGTGCGTAGCCTGACGTGGAGCTGGATCTCACAACCCTGAGATCATGACCTGAGCCAAAACCAAGAGTCCAACGCTTAACCAACTGTCACCCAGGCACCTCAAGAATATTTACTTCATTCTTGAGTGTTGTGTTTATTTTCTGTCTCATTAGGGTCACCTTGGAAGGAGATTTTCATTGACTGAAATATTTTGATTCCTTTCCATATTACAGTAGATAGGATTAGATTAGAGGTCAGTAAACTATAGTCAATGGAGGAAATTAGGCCTTGTATTTGTTTAAAACAAATTACCTAACAAGTCATATCTATTATTTATGTATTGTCCATGGCCGACTGCGTATTACAGTAGTAGAGTTGAATAGCTGTGACACAAATTATATGTCTCACACACCTGAAAATATATATTATCTAGTCACATAGAGGAAACGTTTGCCACTTCTGGTGTAGATATGTAAACCACTAGCTGTTAGACTCAGCACTTTGGGGTAGTTTACAAGATTCTTAGTTCAAGAGTGCCCTCTTCCATTAGTGTAAGTACATGCAGTTTCTTTAATGGGTGGTGTTTTCAATTTAGGAAGTTGTTCCTTTGGTTTTAGTTTCCTTTTTTGCTCTTTTAATTATTTTTTTTTAAATTTTAATTGAAGTATAGCTTACATATATTAGTTTCAGCTGTAAAACATAGTGATTCGACAATTATATACATTACTGTATGCTAATCACCATAAGTATAGTTATCATCTGTCACTACACAATGTTATTATAATATTATTGACTATATTCACTAAACTGAAATTGTCATCCCCTTTTTTATTTTATAACTGAAAGTGTGCATCTCTGAATCCCCTTCACCCATCTTACCTATTTCTCCATCTTCTTTCCTCTGGCAACTACTAATTTGTTATCTTCTCTATGAGACTGTTTGTCTTTTAGTTGCTGATTTTTTGTTTTGTTTTTGGTATTTGTCTTCCTCTGCCTGATGTATTTCACTTAGCATAATACCCTCGAAGTCCAAGCATGTTTTCTTAAGTGGCACATTTAATTTTAGTTATTTTTTAGTAGTCCTCTAAATAAATAAAATAAACATACCTTTACTTTTGGTTTATCAATAAAGATCAATTAAGAAAACTTAAATATTTAGTTATTATTACATCTTTCTATATCTAATAAGTAAAAGTATATTTTTTATTATTTCTAAAAGTTAATTAACATTACATTAAGCCTTTTCCTATCATTTTCTTTCCAAATTTTAGATTCAGATTAAATTATCCAAAGCTTACTACTAGACACATTGCTTATTATTTCTTCACTTATTGGTTGTCTAGAATTTGTCATTAAGTTGTGTTTTTCCTCTTCAGCATAAGCTCATGGGAATTATATTCCATGGGTCCTCGTATAATTGAGATTTTTTTCTGTTGCCTTTGTAGTGTTAAGACTATTAAGCTGAGAATAACCCTCTTAGGATACACTATTTTTCTCAATAAATTGTCCCATCTGGCTTTGTAAAATGCTATACAGAATTTGGAATCCAGACTGAATTTCCCTATTTTAAGTGAACATTTGTATTGTTTTGTTTTGTTTATCTACTACTGACTCTGTTCTGTATTTCTGAAATGCAACAATGAAAACCAGGTTAGGTTATTTTTCTAAATCAATGTGTACTTTTACCTAAATGTATGAATTCATTTGTTAATTTTGAGATATCTCAAGGAAACAATCCTTCAAATATTGAAATTTTTGATTTTCCATTAAGGAGTTCTCTACTTTAGAAAACTCAAATACCCAAATGTTCTATATTCTTTATTCTACATATACATTAAACTATCTATTTAATAATTTTAATATCTTTTCCTCTTATTCTTCTGGATACTCTATAATTTTTTTAGCTTCCCCCCTTAATCCCACCGATTTAATTATTACCAATGTCTATTCTGTTTGTAATTTAATATATCAGATATTAGTTGTTTAATCCTGTCTCCTTAAACTTTGGTTTGTTTCTGTAAGTCTTCAAAGTTCATTTTGCCTCAACAAACTTACTTTACATATTATGTCATCTCAGAATTTTATTTTATAATGAAAAGCACGTAGTGATTTTTATTGTATTTCTCTAGTTATTCTTTCTTCTAAAATTAATTATTACCAATCCCTTGTATGCTCTATAACTCTACTTTTCTTTTACTCCCTATGTTATTTTAACATAGGTTACTTTAAGTTTAACTTCATTTTCCTCTATGGAGTTTTCTTTGTCATTCCATTTGACATGATATAGCAGATGAGATTTTCCTTGACTTTGTTATGTATGTGTAGTGTGTGTGTGTGTGTGTGTGTGTGTGTGTGTGTATTCAGAGAGGCCTATTGAGAAATCTATTAAGATTTTAAAGATTGATATTCAATTAATTAAAGTTACAAGTAAAGTTATTTATTCATTAAGCTTTTAAATTCAGAATACAATATACCATTCTATTTATATGTCAAGCAAGCATTAAGAATTACATTTAAGAGTACTTTAGATAAAGTAAAGTCCATTTACAAACTTAGTTAATTAAATTTCTTTGAATGTTTTAAGCTGCATTTACAGGTTCAATATGTTAAAATTCTTTTTTCATTTCCTTAACATATTTTAATTAACACAGAAATAAAACATTACTGAGTAGTCAAATAACATTTGTAAGTCTAATAAATTAAATTTATATATTCTAAATTGTTAGTTGTTTTATATTTCCATATATTATAGAAAGTAGGTTTTAGCTATTATAAAATTACTTTAATTAATTGAGTATATATTTAAAATTGAAATGGCCAGTCTTGTACACTTTCTAATAAGTAAAATTATCTTAAATATTTTATATATTTAGAACACCAAAATGTACAGATTCCTTAATATAAAATTTTGTAGTTTTCATTGTCTCAAAAATATATATTTGAGATTTCTAAGTCCTCCCAATCTTTCCCCTTCTCTTCCCACATTTTTCTATATATTTCAAAATTTTCTTGATAATTAATTATGTTTGTGGTATTAGCTGATTCTGAGTTGCATATAGAATATCTAGCTATTACACTGATAGATTCTTACTGTTGATACTAATAAAACATACCAAATTTTATTAACAGTCTGAAGGTGTTGATCTTTCAGCCCTTTATACCAGGTAATTTATATTCCTTTTCAACTATTCTACATGGAATGTATACCAGTCCTGATCACTTGATTGGATTCTCTCTTTTCTTCCTAATATGGTTGAATGCATTTCTTTCTAACATTAAAGTAATTTAAACTTGAAAGAAGTGTCACTTTTTTATATTTTAGGAGATAACAACTTAAAAATATTTAAATGATACATAAACCAATTTGATATATCTTCCATGACTTTGACAATTATGTTTAAATATCTACAGTATTTTTTTTTAATTTTAGCAATGATTCAGTGGTTGAGGTCTGGATATTTATATCTATGTTTTTTTCTTTTTTTAATTAAACTTTTTATTTTGATAAAATTGAAGATTCATATGCAGTCATAAGAAATGGCATAGAAAAATAAGGAACATTTTTGTCCTTTTCCAAGTTTCCCTAATGATAAAATCTTATAAAACTATATAATACTACAATCAAGATATTGCCATTGAGAATGTCAAGATAAAAAATATTTCAATCAACACAAGATCCTCCATTATTTCACTTTTATAGCTACATTACCTTCCACACCTACCTCTTTCTTAATTCCTATCAACTGCTAATCTATTCCCTATTTCTATAACTTAGTTATTTCAAAAATGTTACATAAATGGAATCTTGCAGTATGCAACTGTGTGATTTTGAGGAATGGCTTTTTGCACTCAGCATAATTATCTGGATATTCATACATATTTATGATATATCAACAGCTAATTCCTTTTTACTGCTGAGTAGTATTCCTTGGTGCTGATGTACTACTGTACTACTGTTTTTTTTAACATTTGGGGTTTTTCCATTTTGTGGCTGTTGTGAATAAAGCTATTATAAACATGTTTTTACAGGTTTTTGTGTCATCATAAATTCTCATTTCGCTTTGATGAGTGCCCAGAAGTATAGCTGTTGGGTCACATAACAGTTATGTGTTCAGTTTTTAAGAAACTGCCAAGCTGTTTTTCAGGCCACTACTCTGACTCTATACATTTTAGAATGGATAAGTGATCCAGAAATGTGTAAGTGATCCAGCTTTTCTGAAGTATCAACAGCATTTGCTGATATCTTTATTTTTATTTTAACCATGCTAATTAGTGCACACTGATATCTCATTGTGGCTTTAATTTATAATTTCCTAATATCTAATGTCATTTTCATGTATTTTTATGTGCTTGTCATTAGTACATCCTCCCTGATGAAATGTTAAGTAATATCTTCTGCTTATTTCATTTGGGATTTCTAATATATATACATATGTACATATTACTGTTTACAGAGTTCTTTCTACATCCTAGATATTAGTCTTTGGTTGGATATATAGTTTGCAAATATTTTCTTCCAGTTGGCAGTTGCTGAATCAGCTGACAAGGTCTTTTGTAGGGTTAAATATTTAAATGTTAATGAAGTTAATTTGATCATTTTTTCCTTTTATGGATCATACTTTTCATGTCAAATCTGGAAACCTTCTCTACTCCTAGCCCTAGATCATAAAGATTTCCTTTTTTATTTTATTTTGTATTTATTTAGTTATATTTTACAAATAAGTCTGTGATCCACTTTTGAGTTAACTTTTTTTAGGAAGAAAAACAAGTCAAGGATATCATTGTTTTTTGTTTGTTTATTTTTAATTTAATTTAATTTATTTGTTTGTTCGTTTATTTTTGGTTTTAGCCTATGGCTATCCATCACTCCAGCATTATTTGTTAAAAAGGTTATTTTTTTCTCCATTAATTTATTTTGCACATTTATCAAAAACCATTTGCATACTTACATGGGTTTATTTTTGAAGTATTTTATTTCATTTATCTTTGTGTCTAATCATCCTCCAAACAATATGGGCTTGGTCTTAATTAAACTGTTCCTCTATATTGAATTTTGAAATTGGGTAGATTGATTCCTCTCACTTTATGCTTCTTTCTCAAAATTGTTTTAAGAATTGTAGTCCTTTTGTTTTCCATATACGCTTTAGAAAAACAATGTTTTTATCTAAAAAAATCCTGCTGTAATTCTGATATGACTTGTGTTATATGTGCATATCCCTTTGGAAACAAATGGTATCTTTTCTATCTTGAGATTTCCAACTCCTAAATATGGTCTATTTCTCCATTTATTCATATCAACATTTTCTAGTTTTTACCATGTATGTCCTGTAAATTTTACCATCACCATGTACATCCTGTTTTATAAGGTTATAGCTAAGTATTTAATTTTTTTAAATAACTAGACCTGATTCTTTAGATTGGTGTTTACTGAATATTAGGCAGATGGTGCAGAGTTGTCATTTATTCCCTCTCTTGTAGGCTGAGTTTCTTCTATTATTAACATCTTCATTTAGTGTGGTGCATCCATTACAATTGATGAACAAATGTGGATATATTATTTTAATTAGAATTTGTAATTAACATTAGGGACGACTCTTTGTGCTGAGTAGTCCTATGGATTTTGATAAATGCATAGTCACATATCCTCCACTTGTGTATCAAAGAGAATAGTTTCATGACTCTAAAATCCCCTCTGCTCTACATACTCCTTGCTCCCAGTAATGAACCAGTTCCCGTTGCTCAGCATCCTCATCAGCATTTGGTGTTGTGTTTAAGATCGTGACCCTGAAAATATATTGTTTAATTGTTCTGCCAAGTTTATTTTATTGCTGCTGCATTTCTCAGAAAATATTGGGCAAGATTGGCATAGATATGAAAATCAAATTTGTTACATGACGTTATCACTTTTACCTATCAGACCTCTTCTGTTGGAGAGTTTAAAAATGCACTGTGAGATCTGAAAGTACAAGAATGAACTTTACCTTAAAATAACTGGGAAAGATGTTTTAACAAATAATTTTAATTTTCCTTCTATATCTATTGATAAAATGTTTTTGGATATAATCATTGAAAAAAACCTCAAAGTATTTAGATAGGTGCAAAAGAAAAAATGTATTTTAAATTTCTCAGAGAGGCACATTTGTCCTCCAGAGAGTTAATATTGAAGGAATTAATATTGAAGGAATTTCTGTCACAACCTGGATGTTACTCACCCATAAAAAACTGAGCAAAGAATTTTGAGCAGGAACAGTTGGGGACTGGAATCTGAGGGAAATGCAGGACTGTATCATGGGGATCTAACCAGGACAGATTCCAAATGGACAGGAAGCTCATTTTAGAAAACTCTATCTGTGATTCATATTTTTTTTTTTTTAATTATTGACTTTAATGCCTACTATATTGTTTGACAGAGAGATAATGGTGAATAAATAGTGTAATAATCTTGTAAATTAACTGAGTTAGCAAGTGGGGCAAAAATAAGCCATTTGAGAGAGGACCTGGTATCTAAATAATTTTGGAGTTTTATCGGTAGAAGTAACAACTAGAATGACTATTTTGAGATCAGTTTTCCTGATAGCACAATATTCTCGATTTCCAAATAAAAGACTCTATTCCTGATATCATCAAATCCTAAAAGATAAACAATCAATGTTGACTTGGAAAAAAACCAAAAGCTGGGAATTTGGTACAAAAGAAATAAGGGAAAATATGTTAGTTTCATTAATTTTATGTCAAAAGCATCCATTTTCTTTAATGAAGGTGGTAACAAACACTGATAGGTGGCAATCAAATAACTGAAATGATCTTTTCATTGAATTAATTCCAGAAGGACATGGTTTTGTATGTGGACATTTCAAACTTGAATTTTTTTTTTAGTTCTATGGGATTTCTAATAATTTGAGAAGTAGTAATCTGGAAATTACACAAGACCAGTACTAACCTGGCTAAGGATTTATTTTGTACTATTTATAAAATGCAAGACATGGATTACTATCTTTCTCCTTCATTTTACTTATCTAAATATGTGGAGGTTATACAAGACAGCTCTTTTCTAAGTGATTTCTATGGAGTCACATGTTCTTGCAAAAGTGCCTCAGGGGCCACTGAAAAGTACTGGTCATAGACATGAAGATTTCCGAGTCCAGATCCTTATCCAGAGATACTAAACTTTAGTTTGCTTTATGTATAAGCTTTACATGTAATGTCCAAATATCCATGCACATGCAAAGAAAGGTCAAGCCATTAAATATAGCTATAAACCATTGAGCCTCACTGGGTAAGACAGGACTAGCATTTTATATGGATTAGCATGAGAGTCCACTGTTAGCTCAGTATACATGAGAAGGTGCAAGCTGGAGTTCAAGTGGAACACATCTTCCATAGAATTGTAGTAAGAGAGTGAAAAAATATGTTTAGATACGAGTATATCAGATTACAGTAAAATTTCCTGGCAGACATTTTTGCTATAAAGTTATCAATTTAAAGAGAGAGAGCTTTAGGACAAATGCCCTCTCTTATGGCTGTAATGAGGTAAGGCTATTTCCAAAGGAAAAGGAAATGCATTAGGAAAATTTGACTTTACATCTGTAATATGAAAACCCTTTTTTATAAATGTGAACCAGACAGTGGGAACTCATTAGTATAATGATTCGGCATAGATAATGTGCAATTTCAAAACACAAGGCCTTTGATCTCTAACCTTTCAAATCTTTTTTGGAACTTCTGCAGCTTTTTAGAGTCCATTAATGTCTTGTCCCCCCTACCCTGGATTCTTTCTTAATTTAGCTTTAGATGGCATAAAAAATAGAAGATAGAAGAATGAAAATTTAGGCAATATTTTATATTAGTTAAAAATTTCTGGTTAGGAAAAAATAATTTGCATTTAATAGAAATAAGTTTGAATCTTGGTTTACCATAAATAGTCTTATGAATTTTGCCAGCTATCTTCAATCACTAAGATTCATCTAAGAATTGGAAAGAAAATAATGTCTCTCTCATAAGCTTGCTGTGAACACTGGTACAAATGATGTATATTCTTAATGTTATCCTTGCCTTGACAGAGATTTAGACATGCTTCTTCCTGACTCTTGGCCATTGACCTCCCTGTCACCTGGCTCTTACAGAATCCAGATGACATAACGATAGAGGTTCCTCCACCCCCTTTCTTAATGTATTTACTCTAGAAAATCTGTAATTGCAAATTATTTCTCTGCACCTTTGAGATGTAAATCTTTCTAAAAGCCTCTTGATAGTTTTATAACCTGTCTTTCTCAAGGACCTTGGGGTCATCCATTTAAAATATTATTAGCAATATTATTAAGGGTGCCTATGTCCTTTTGAATCATTGTGTTTGTATTCTTTGGGTAAATCCTCAGTAGTGTGATTACTGGATCGTAGGGTAGTTCTGTTTTTAATTTTTTGAGGAAACTCCATATTGTTTTCCACAGGAGTTGTACCAGTTTGCATGCCCACCAACAGTGCATGAGGGTTCCTTTTTCTCCACATGCTAACACTTGTTTCTTGTGCTTTGATTTTATCCATTCTGACAGATGTGAGGTGATACCTCATAGTGGTTTTTATTTGCATTTCCTTGATGATGTGACATATATACAGTGGAATATTATTCAGCCACAATAGAGAATGAAATCTTGTCATTTGCAACAACATGGTTGGATTTATACAGTATAAATGCCAAGTAAATAAATCAGAGAAAGACTAAGTCTATACGATTTCACTCATATGTGGAAATTAAGAAACAAAACAAATGGGCAAGGGAAAGGGAGACAAACCAAAAAACAAACTTTTAACTCACTGATGAGTTACCAAACTGATGATTAAACTGATGATTACCAAACGGTACGTGACTGAGAGGGATGAGTAAAATAGGTGAAGGGGATTAAGAGTACACTTATGATGAGCACTGAGTAATGTACAGAATTGTTGAATTGTTGAATTTTGTGCATCTGCAAATTACATTTGAATTAAAATTTTAAAAAATATTATTAGCAAAAGCCTCTATCTCCTAGTGTCTGTGGGAGGGAAGAAGCCTAAATTCAACAGGGCCCTTGCTCTGAGTTATAAAACTAACTCATGCCATGAAGATACAGCAAGTTTATTTTTTCATTGAGTGAAGCCATTTAGGAAACACAGACAACCTGTCATCCCCCATCCCCATCTCAGCTTTATAATCTCTTCAGCTCTTTGTTTCATTGGAGTTGAGTTCATACTGAGTTTTAGTCTCTCTCTCATATTGCAATATCCTGGAATATAGTCTTCTTACCTGTTGAGCTTTGTCCATGAAGGTTTTGCTTTGACAATATCTACAACATTTCCTGTCCTCTTTCTTATCCCTCCTTGAAAATTCAATTTTCCATGATTGTGCACGGAAACATAAAGTTATAACAGAAGTTCATAACATATATAGCTGTTACAAGATACACTGAAATAATTTATAAAAGAGTGTTTTGTAGAAGTGTATTAGCATCCACTATTTTTCATTCAGAATCAAACCAATAAAAATCCAAAAATTCAAATCTATAAAACCATTGTTTCTTGGGGTTAATGTAGAGTGTGAAATCAACCATAGTACCTGGCTTGCTAAAATGCAACCTGGAGGCTGCTGGGGGCAATGGAAGGTTTTGAAGAAGGGTGTAGGCCTTTGGAATGCAGAGAGGAGTTGCCTTTCCCAAAGCTTCCTTAACCCAAACGGTCACCTGTGATCTAAGAGGTGTATGCTTTGTCCCTTAGGCTATGTTTAGCAGACCTCATAGAACACGCAAATTAGCATATCATATCTCTCCCATAAGCAGATCCTCTTAGTTTCAGTAAGACCCCTTGTCACACACGCTGTGTTTAAGAAACAGTGATAAAGATTTGTGATTATTCTGAAGAACCAATAAAAGCGGGAGCAGAAAAGGGCAAAGGCTCTCAATCTCTGAGCATTGACCAAGGCCTTGCCTTTTCCTCTCTTTCAGAGCAAAGTTTCTTTCATCCATTAGTACCAGGATTGCTGGCCATTCCCAGCAAGTGTTAAAGGAGGCCATAGTCTTTAGTCTTTCTTAACTAGTATGAATATTAAATTTTTATCCTAAGAATATAATCCAAAATACAGAAATCTGAGCTAATGGATTGCCAAGAGTTCATATGCAATTGATCTCTGTTTGGAAGATTTTGCCAAGTTTAGTACTTAATAACTTCCAAAGCATCAATCATTCATATCATTATCATCCTCCACCTCTTCCACATCATCATTATCTTCATATAATATAATATTCACCTAATAGTACAGCTCTCTTTTCAAAGTATAAGCCTTATTCAGTCTGGCTTAGGAAATGAATAATAAAATGATATTTAGTCATGAGTACTAAAATGTCCAACTAACAATTTACCCACGTCTACCAGTATGAGTTGGTATATGTGTGTTGGGGATGAAGGCAGGTGGCCATCAGCAGGTTAACATCATGAAAGACCTTTACAGTATATGGGAAAAGATAAGACCATAATTGACCAGGATATTCACAAAAGGAGGCTGCAAGGATGAAGATACTGACATTGGTTTCACTATTTAAAAACAAACAAACAAACAACAACAACGACAACGAAAAAACAGATATTACAGAATTGAGGAACGCGTCAAGACTTTAACTGGAAGAGATAGAGAAACTGGCATTTGAGAATTTAGCAGAGGCAGGAAAAATTTCTACTTGGGAAAGCCTAGGATTTTGGTTTTCTTGAATGAATATGACTCAACAAAAATCCCTTTTCATTCTGTATTCTATTACTCACTTGTAACCAAGCATATAAAGGCATAGTGTGTAAGCTGATGAAAACAATATACAGGCCCTTTTTAGCATTACCTTTCAGATGAGAGAACTATTCAAGACATACCCCTCTTATACGATGACAAAGAAAACTCATGTTAACTATCTATATTAAAAACAAAAAAAACACAAACAAACAAACAAACAAACAAACAAAAACAAAAAACCTAACCAGTCACTCTTTAATAGAACAGAACAACAACAACAACGAAAGCAAAAATATTTCTGGATGCTTAATGGCAAAAAAGAAGTGAACCATGATGAAGAAAGAGATGAGACTCTGAATAAACAGAGATAAAATCGGAAATAAAAGAAAACTATTGAAATGACCATCAAGAGTTTCATAGAAATTTTAGAAATGACTAAAGCCACAACATAAGACTAGGTTGTGATGAAAAATAAGTACCCTAAATACGAAATATTTCTTAGAAATCCTAAATATTATTTCAATGAAAGATATATTCATTTGTGGACAATAAAACAACTGATTCATAACTTAGAATAGCCACAACAATTCAATAGTTTGAAGATTATGTTCCAGAAGAAAAAGAAAAAGTAACAATAAATGACTTATACTTTTATACATTTACTTGTGTTTGCTTTCTGCAACATTACTTGATTTTTTTGATAGTCCCTCCTCTTCATCCTGACTTCTTAGTGATGAAGTGCCCTAGATTCAATCTCTCATTTCTTCCTTGTCTAACTACACATATTTTCTTGATGATTTCAGCTGACTTAACGACTGTAATTTACATCATTCAAACTTTCAGTTTCCTAAGTCTCTAGTTGGCACTATTCTCTCATTTCCAAACTTAAAAATCCTAGATGAAGGATGCAGAGAGAAAGGAGTAGAAAGCTTTTCTAAAGAAATAATGGCTGAAAATTTCCCAAATATGGGCAGAGAAATGGACATCCAGGTTCACAAAGATCGAAGGATTCCAAATAAGAGGAACCCAAAGAAGTTTACATCAAGACACATTATAATCAAATTGTCAAAAATCAAAGACAAAGAGAATTTTGAAAGTAGTAAGAGAAAAGTGATCCTTGATGTACGAAGCAGCCTCCATTAGACTATCAACAGATTTCTCAGCAGAAATCTCACTCCCTGTGATGAGTGGGAAGATACATTAAGTTCTGAAAGAATAAAAAACAACCCACCAATCCAGAATAATATACCCAGCAAAACTGTTTTAAAAAAATAAATACAGTTTCCCAGGTAAAGAAGTTCATCACCACTAGACCTTCCCACAAAAATGTTAGTGTTCTTCAAGTTGAAATAAAATGATTTTAATCAATAACACAAAAGCATATGAATGTATAAAACTCACTGTAAAAATAAATACAAAGACAAATATCAAATACCATAGTACTATGTAGGGGTATGTCCATTAATTCCAATTATTTTCTTATTATTGCCATTGAGACATTTAATATACATTTTCTTAATATTGCCATTGCCAATGTATATAATATACATTTATAATATACATTTCCCCCTAAATCCTTTAATAAAGTCCTTGTTTTAGTTCATGACATCTCCATCCCTTCAGTTGCTGAAGTAAAAAAAACAAACGATGTGAGGTCAATTGTCTGTTTCTGCTTTACTCACATCTCATATCCAATCTACTAAGTAAATCCATGACTCTCTATCTTCCCAATAGATCCAATTCAAGCACTTAAAACTCCTCTACCTCCATATTATGTTGATTATAGCCACCATCATCCTATAATTGAATTATTGAAGAGGATCTTCTATGTGGCCTTCCTGATTATAATCTTGTCTCTTTATTTTCTGTTCTCAAAATTGAATCAGATTATGTACATACATATTTATGGGCATGCATGCATCTATATGCAAATATACATTTATATGTATATATTTTGTATATTTACAAAGATTATTACTCATTTCAAAATTCTACACTGGCTCTTTATCTCATCCAAAGAAAGGTAAATTACCTGTCTTATGCATTTTCTTCTCCTCCACTCTATCTCATTTGCTCCAAATATTTTACTTTCCTTGAGCACAGCAATCACACTCTCAACTGCAGAGACTTTGTGCTGGCTCTTCTCCTTTAAACCTTTCTTTCACTAGATGCCTATTTCATCTACTATAGTCCCATCTTTCTCTAAGATCTTTTTCATTGAAGAAAGCCTTATTTTAAATGCAAGCGCACATTTTCTCACCTTAGCAGCATCTCAATCCCTATTATTCTACAAGACATTTCATTTCCTCTTTTATTTAGTTCAAATCATTTCTAATATATTTATTTATTTATCTTGACTATTGTATATTGCTTCGCTCTTCAGTAGAATGAAAATACTATGAGGCCAGGAAATTTTGTCTGTTTTGTTTACTGGAGAACCTCTACTACTTACCACAGTATCTGATATGTAGGATACATTAAATTAAAAAAAAAATGCATTAAATGGATACATGGGTTCAAACTGGTTAACTTGTATATATGCAATGATACTAAGTTCTGCTTATTTCTCCCCTTGTTCTGAGACTATGTCAAAATTCTTTTTCTGAAAAAAAAAAATTCTTTTTCTGATGAGGAAGACAGAGTATCTGTAAAGGATTCAATAAAAAATAGGAAAAAACAGATTACGTATTTCAAACATAGTACCTAACAACAAAATTAAAGTAAATATATTTATTTATTAAGGATATGGAATGGTGACTTAAAATCATTATTTGTGCCTAGGAAGAAAATTAGAGAAAGATAAAATGATCTCTCACTTCCAACGTTACATTTCTAGTTCTTTTCAATATAGTTACATTTGGTTATCTGAAGGATATATTCAATATATGTGCAGTTAGATTCAGTAATTTTTGTTTCTTTCAATTTCAATACACTACCACAGAACATAAGCAAATTTAATTTGCAAAAAAAATATACTTATTTCTTTAAAAAATGTCAACAAGAGAATATTCTTTTGTCTTTCCAACTCTGGGAGCTAGCCTCACCTGTGCTACCATAATTACCACCACAGCAAGCAAGCAAAGCAAAACAAACAATAAAAAATACAAAGCATTTAATCTCGTTTATTTCACATGAATTTCAGAGTAAACTAGAAGTTTGTTACACTAGATGTTATTACTAATGTGGCAGTTTATAGAAAAAAAGAAACAAGACCTATGATGAATTAACATTGTTAGGATGTGTTGAAACTAAGACACAAACTAATCCATTGTATTTGTCAAGTAGCACCCTAGCTTGCATGAATCATAAGGAGCAAATATTTCTTTTTACTATTTTTATCCTCCTAAAAGGGACAACAACATAAGTTTCCTTTTATATTCTAAAACTTAATGTGCCCAAACATGGGAATTACGATTGGTGAAAGACAAGTCTAATTTTATTGTATTGATATCAAAGTATCTACTGTGATACTGATTTTTCAATTTATAATTCATGTGATATCACTTTATTTCTTGATTTTAGGTTCTGAAAACAATCCATATCCATAAATTTCAACATACATTATATCCCACATCTGTTAAATATCATCCATCTCTTTTCCCCCAGGCTGACCACAAATGACCAATAACTCTAACATGGTCTTTTCCATAAGCCTTCCAACTGTCTTAACTTTTTCCCTTGTGAACCCCTAAAATAGTCTGGTACATAGGCAACTACTCCAGGAATCAATTTTGGAGAAACTATCAAAAGAAAGGGCATTACTTAGGACATTCACAAGGATCTTTTAATGTAGAGGTTACATGCTTGACCTGTGGTTAAAAGTGACCAAACATACATAGCCTCTTTAAGGTGTGGAATATAGCTGAAGGAGTATGCAACTTCTCATGTAATCTGAAAATGTTGTGACCTGCCCTAGCCTTACACCATGCAAATAAACCAAGAGATTTAACTTTGTTATGGTCTAGTGATAAAGTTTCATTTAGATTTTGTATTTATTAACTTTGGTACATGTTTATCTCAGTAGAATACACAGTGAAAATAAAGGTTTAGAACTTTTCTCATGCATTTGAAGGCAACTGATTATTATATCTCAAACTGAGTTCATCATAATTTTAAGAATAGTTTAAAACCTTAATATTTGGATAGTGTTGGCTTTCTTTACACATATATTTATATTTCATCCTGACCATCACAGTGCAGCTTTAAAGTTTGTAACCACCCTATAAGTCATATGTTAGTGTGTTTTTTGAGCAGCTATACTGAAGTTGCTGGTGGGTTGATTTTTTTTAATGTCAGCTGTTTTGTAACGTCTCACATGTAACAAATAAACTGACCACTAAATACTGTACTACAGAGTTTCCTTTCATAGATTTGTGAGAAAATGCAATGCTTAAAAAAAAAAACCTAGAAAATAAGAAAATTAAGATACGAATGAAGTTGTAATTCTAGTCATTAAAGGGTTTATATTAGAATCAGTATGTAGTTATTAACTCAAGTAAGTAGTCATTTTTGAAACTAACTTCGTGATTTCTATCATAAAACAGGAAGGTATTTTAAATATTATCTTGAGGTTCTGATGATCTTCCAGTGTGTGGAGTAGCTTTAAACAAATCTCTCTTGAATTTTATCATTCCTCTTTTAATATAAAGACACAGATTGCCTCTGACAGCTTTAGGTGAGTGTAAATGCAGTAATTTATGAGATACTTAATATTCCCTAGCATTATGTCTTAAGATTATCGCCTTAAAAATTCAATCTGTAAACCATGCAAACTTTCTTGTCAGACTGAATAAAATCCTTATAAATCTAGCATGTTTTATAGTAAGTTAATGCATGTTTTGATTAATATTGTGAAAAACCACGATAGTCAATTAAATGACAGAGATAATTGCATAAACATATTTCTTACAATGCAAGTGGTAAATTTTATGGTACATAGAAGAATCTGTTTACACACTGTAATGAACCCCAAATGAATTTAATAATGATCATTCTTCTAATTATTCCTATTCAAAACAGTGTTTTACATGGGAGGAGACATTCTTTTTTTTTTTTTTTTTAAGATTTTATTTATTTGACAGAGAGAAACACAGCTAGAGAGAGAACACAAGCAGAGGGAATGGCAGCGGGAGAAGCAGGCTCCCTGCTGAGCAGAGAGCCCGACGCGGGGCTCGATCCCAGGACCCCGGGATCATGATCTGAGCCGAAGGCAGACGCTTAACGACTGAGCCACCCAGGTGCCCCAGGAGGAGACATTCTTTTAGAGAGGAAACATACCTTCAACCAGCAAAATATAATAAACATATAAAATAAATTTCACATACAAATTTGGATTCCATAGTTATTGGAAAAATAAAAGATCTCTATTTTACATTTCCATAACCAATATTAATTATACCATAACAAGTCATGATTATCTATATAATAATAACTATTGAATCATGGAAAGTGCTTAAACTCCAAAATGCTTGTTTAAATATAACTATTACAAAGTGAATTAAATCTTTCTGTATCACTCTATTTTCTGTCTATTTTAAAATATAATTTTCTTCTTTAGGCTTATTTTATTATCTATTCATTTTACATATATATGTATATATACATGTAAATACATCATTATATATTACTTATGTTACATATAAAGAATACCTAAAGCATCTGTCTATATATATATGTATAAAATACATATACATATACATAAAATATATATCATTCCACTTAAAAACTGAAGGGCATCTTGAGAGAGAATGAGACACTAAGCAGAAACACAAGTTCAGGGGCCATTTTACCAACCTAGTGGAGCAGAAATGGAAGTCTGGATTGAAAAACTGTTTTGGGGGTAGAATAAGCAAAGGCTGGTGAAGAAAAGAAGAACGTAAAGGATGCAAAAGCAGATAACATGCTTCCAGATTCTTGACTGAGTCAGATGGTTGAATATGCTAAGGAGGAGAAATTATGAAGAAAGTTTAGCAAACACGTTGAGGAGACTGGATGGTACAACAAAGGCATTGCTTTCTATTTTACATATTTTATAATTAACACATGGAGAGAAGAAATGTCAATGTCATCTCTCCAATGTCTCAGGGAAAAATTAAACACACCAAATGTAAATCTGATTCAAAAATAGTAGAAGTGGCATGTGATCATGGAATAATCATTATGGTAATTAGTCAAGAAGCAAACTAAACAAAATACAGTACACCAGAAAATCTGGTCCCTTGCCACATGTCATGAGGATAAAAGATAAGGGAATTTTACATACCGAATATAGACTTAGGACTATTTTCTATACACTCATGATGGTCTTAGTCAGCAAAGCAGAGCAGAGTCCAAAATCAATCTAGAACTCCAATAAAATAGTGAAAAAAGTTAAGAAATAAGACACAAAATTACCGACAAAACTTTCCCTCTTTCCTTATTCATGTATTTAATAAATATTTTGAATGTCTACTGTTTTCCTGGTATTATTCTCAGTACTGGTGATATAGTAATGAACACAACACAGTCCTCATTCCTGTGGAGCTTATACTTTCTTGAGGGTGACAAACAATTACTAAATAAATAAGAAAATATATGCAATGTAAGATGGTGATGTATGTGATGGATATTTTATGCAGGGCACCAAAAATAAATTATTGAAATAAAGAAGCTTGTTATATTCTACAAGAGCGTTCATGAAGCTTTACTGAGGCAATTAGACTTGCATATATGTAGGAGGAAAAAAAAATCCAAACAAAGGAAAGAGAAAAAGCAAGTGCCTGAAGCAAGAAGGGTTTAAAGTGTTAAAACTAAAACAGGGTGCCTGGGTAGCTCAGTTGGTTAAGCAACTGCCTTCGGCTCAGGTTCATGATCCTGGAGTCCCAGAATCGAGTCCCACATCGGGCTACCTGCTCCACAGGGAGCCTGCTTCTCCCTCTGACCCCTCTCCTCTCATGCTATCTCTCTCCAAATAAGTAAAATAAAAACAACAACAAAAAACTAAAACAAACAAACAAACCAAACAAAACCAAAAAAAAAGTAGAAAAGAAAAAGAAAAAAAAAATGTTAAAACCAGACAGAATGATGGGAGTAGGATGTAGGTAAGACAGAATGTTTCCTAGGACACAAGAAAGCATTTTAGACTCACTGTAAATATTATAGCTTTTGCACTAGCAGAAATCAGAAGTTATTGGATGGTTTTCAGTAGAATAAAATGTCTCTAGTTAATTTTTAAAGTTCTGCTCTAACTGCTTAGAAGAATAGACAGCAAGTAAGCAGCATTAATGGTAAGGAGAACAATTAGGAGGCTATTATAATCACTGAGGTAAGAAATGATGATGGTGAATTAGTTTCTATTGCTATGTGACAAGTTACTACAAACTTAGCAGCTGAAAACAATAAATATGTATTATGTCATAGTTTCTCTAGGTCAGGAGTCTAGGAATTGGTTAGCAGGGTCTACAGCTCAGGGTCTCAGGTTGAAATCTAAGTGTCATCTGGGACTAGGATTTTATCTATGTCTCAAGGGCTTCTTCCAGCTCACTGGTTATTGACACAGTTCATCTCCTTGCCACCTTGTGACTGAGGTCTCATTCTTACTAGCTCTCAGCCAGGGATCATGTATAGCTCCTATAGACCACCCTCAGGCCCTTGCCATGAGGCTGGCTCCCTTCTCCAACAATATAAATGATTCTTACATGGGAGATGTCAAAACATATGAGGTAAAAGTGAAAGAAGGCCAAATATGTTGGCTTTCTAGAATTTTACTCTAGAAAATGATGAAAACTAATAGTTTAATATGCAGTCAAAAATATAAGAGTAACTGTTAAAAAACTAAAATTTGAAGTATAATTTTTAAACCATTAATGGAGAAAAAATTAAATAAAATTCTCAAAAGGTAGAGGAAATCAATCAGATTATTCAGAAAACAATGTAAAAGAAGAAACCCATAAAATTAGTAAAAATGTGTGACAGAGAGACTGCAAATTTGTGGGAAATACCAAGCCAAAAAATTGAATACTCCCTTCTCTCATACCAATATTCAGAGGTTTTTGGATTATAAAAAACTAATGAGCAATTGGTTCTGAGAATTAAAAAAATAATAAAAATGAGACTTAATATACAATAGAAACCACAATAGATACCTCAAAAAAATGAAACATCTCAACATATATTTCTGGAAAGTCTGTAATATTAAACAAAATAATAACAGCATCAAAGAGGGAACTACATTATGGGAGGTAGCCAATTTTTTTTTTTTAAAGATTTTATTTATTTGACAGAGAGAAACATACCGAGAGAGGGAACACAAGCAGAGGGAATGGTAGCAGTAGAAGCAGGGTTTCTGCTGAGCAGGGAGCCCGATGTGGGGCTCGATCCCAGAACTCTGGGATCATGACCTGAGCCGAAGGCAGACGCTTAACGACTGAGCCGCCCAGGCGCCCCAGGAGGTAGCCAATCTTACTGGAGGGGCTCTGAAGCTTAAAAAGCCAAGTATACTGTGCAAAGAAGGTGGGGCTAAACAGGTAATGACCATCTATTGCAGCTGTGTGTGCCTTCATCCTTCCCCTACTCCCTCACAGAGGTGAGCCTCCATTGCTGTTTAGCTGATCTCCCAACTCCCCAGGCTCCCTCCCATTTATTCCTTCACAGATGTTTTCCTTCAGGAAGTTCCTTGAAGGTCCAATTGGGTCTCGGCCTCTGCCTCTCAGGTAGTCTGAACTCACTCATGGTTTAATTGCTAAGGTGGTAACTATGAAAAAGAACCAGAAGACATGCCATTTTCAAGAAGAAAAAGAGGTAAGGGTGTTTTGAGTAAAGGGAAGATCATATGAAAACACCATTCTGGTTCATCACTGAAGAAAGTGGGGGAAAATATTGAAGATACAGGCAATAGTAAAACAAAGCAAAAACTTGTGGTCAATAGGGCAGTTTGGATTTGTGTCTTCTCCTAAATGCAGTGATAAATCCTTAAAAACAAAAAATTACTTGTGATGTATTTTTTATTAACATATAATGTATTATTTGCTTCCAGGATACAGATCTAGACTATCTCACTAAAGGAAGCAATGAACTATTTTTAAAAGTAGAGTCCAGTGATGACACATTTTAACTAGTGGTACTATTACTTACAGAATGTACATTTTTTTTTACTTGCCAAGTGTGTATATTTCAGCAAACTTTTAAGTTCCTACAAACAGCTTTCAGCTAAATATTGTTGCCGAGATCCATAGCTACTTTAAAAAATGTCATGAAGAAAATGTCCCTATCATTTGAGGAGCATCATGATGATTTCATTCTAATTTAATATTAACATTAAACTAATTTAAAAAGGCATATATAATAAGTAATTTAAAATTGACTATACTTAATGGCACAAAGAAGGATCCAAATGAATTTGTAGGTTCTCAATAAGAAAGTTGTAAAATAAACAGTGTTCAATATAAATATAGAAATGTTGTGAACTCTATTTGATGTGTCTCAGGCACAAAGAGACAGAATAGATAGGAGATATGGAAGCAAGACATGCTATTAAATAAATATTTATAAGCAGCATTGAGGAAAAAAATATAATGATTCAGGAAATTATATCTGTGATACTTTAGACTCTGGCTCTGGTTAAGATCCAGAAAACAAAACAATATCATAAATATTTACTCTTCCACCTAACAATTCCTTCTTAGATGAGGATATAAATAAAATATAATAGCAAATATTTTCTGGAAATATTATCCGGCTTTATCTTTTGAGATACATTTTTTTTTCCTCCTTCCACTTTCCTAAAGACATGCCCACAAAGTTGCAGTCTGAAAAGTCTGTTAAAATCATTTGGGTTCTGGCTTGGTAGCTAGTTTTTCTGTTTCTATTCTTGCTTCCATAAAATCCACTCTTCATAGAAAAGCAGAGAAGACTTATTTTTAAAACTTAAATTAAAAAAAAACTGTAAAATGGGCGAGCCTGGTGGTGGGTATTGAGGAGGGCATGTATTGCATGGAGCACTGGGTGTAGTGCATGAACAATAAATCTTGTAACACTGAAAAAATAAAATAAACATGTTTGGGAGAGAAAAAAAAAAAAAAAACTGTGTAAAATGTTCCAAAAATGCCCCCATTGTATTTCCAAGAAAACAGAAGCACTCTATCCCTGTTTGCAAAACTCCAGATAATGTGGCTCCTACCTAACCTTCCAATCTATTTTTTACTGGTTGTCTTTAGTCACTCTGCTCCCAATACATTGACTTTCTTTCTCCTTCGCAGAATGATCACGTTCTCTTCTTAGGAAATTGTTTTCCTTGACAAGAATGCTGTCTTGCTTGTCTCCTTTACAATCATTCAGGTCTCTTCTCAAAAGGTCATATCCTAACAGAGGGCTCATATATCAGTCTCTATCGAAACATGTTGTAGAAGAAATCATGCAGTACTTAGCTTAAAAAATGTTTATTGAGGTCATAAATCTACAGACTGCCAAATTATGTGGGATTCAGCCAGGTGGTTCTTTACTTCTTTTGGTTGGGCTCAGTCACATTATTTTTGATAAACTAACTTTCAGCTAGGCCTACAAGGATGACTGGGCCAAGAGTCTTTCATCTTCTAGGCAGGCTCGTCTAAACCTGCTCTCATAGTAGAAGCTGAAGTTGAAAATGGAAGTGAAAATTTTTTGCATGTATCACATGTGATGATAATCCGTTGGCCAAAGCAAGTCGAATGACCATACCCAGAATCAAATATTGGAAGAACCAGATTCTAAGACTCTAGTGAGATGATCTGCAATGCAACATATCAAAGAACATGAATGAAGGAGAAATAAAGGATTGCAACCACCAGTGAAATTAATCTACTCCAGTTTGCCCTCTGGCCACAGTTATTTACATCCATTTTACCTGCAAATAGCTCATTCCCTATCAAGCCAACAAGGCTCCATTTAATCAGGTCAATCTCAAAGTATAGGACCCATGACCAACTTCAAATCCATATAAGTGTCATCTTGGAGGAGTGGAGCTAAATCTGGAGGACTATGAACTAAATACCCCCACAAACTCAAAAGATTCAGTGATGAGAGACAGACAGAATAATCACGATAAATGCTTTCAACTCTAACTAAAGATGAATAATGGAAGGTATAGACCAGTAGCTTGTTCACATCACCATTCACATCCCGCTGGGATAGTGTTGTCTGAGATGCCAACTTTGGGATTGGCAAGTATCCTTTCAACAGACACTGATTCTATTCCATAGACACGGTTCCTTAGTCCATTTTCCTTCATTTCTCTTGACTTCCCTTCCTTGGACATCATTTGTTTTTCACTAGACTCCTTGGGTACCTCTATAAAAGGCACCAAAACATATTGCAGTATTTTCTCAGCCTGTTCCCTAGTAAAAATGTGGAGGTTCAGAGATTTGCTTTATAACAATAGAAGCAGACTCAGTCCATTTTAGCTCAAGCTGTAGAAAATGTTTCATTATTATTTCCTGAAAAGCTACGTGAAATTTATTATCCACTAATTATAATCTAACTCATACAACAAAAGCCATACTTATAATTAGTTTCTTGTTATTCCTTCTTTTCTGGATGTGTTTTCTACTATTTTGAGGCTAGGTTTCTCTGTGCAATGAACTAAAGCTTCCTAGAAGTTCTTTTGGGAGAGCTGAATGCTTCTAGGAGGCACTGCCTTAATTTTTTAAAAGGTCATTATAGAGTTTCACACCTCTATGGTTATAAGATCTGTATTCTGAGGCCATATCTTCTTTGAAAATATTATATTGGCCCAGGGTAAGAAACAATGTTATTTTTCTAACCTAGCAAGTTCTGGCAGCCACTTGCAAATTGCATAGCCCCTTTTTTTTCTCTTGCATACTTTTCCTTCTTATAATATTCAGCTAAAAGGAATCAGCTGCCTCTTCCAGTAGTTAGCTTGGAGAGCTCTTTGCCCACACTCAAAAACTTATTTTATAAGATTTTTATCTGTTAAGTTATAGAAGGATATAATTGTATAAAATAGCCTACCATTACATAGTACAGGAGCTGCTATCCATGTGTTTTTAACAACAAAATTATAATACCAAACATATGTTCTTTTTCTGTTCTTCCCTTACATCAACCAATTATACAACTCTCCGCACACCACCTGAGTGTCCTAGGAGTTAGTTCAATTCTGACACGAACTACCTGGAATCACCACAGACCTTTCAGGGTAAGGGCTCTGTCTAAGAAGACTGCCCCCACTTCAGTCAGCAATTCCAACACAGGGCGACCCACACTTCTGACCAACCAACTAAGTCAAGGGTTTCCCAAAACCCTCTCCTCAGGCTTGGTAATTTGCTAGAACTGCTCACAGAATGCAGGAAAGCATTTTATTTACATTTATTGGCTTCTTATAGAGGATACAACTAAGGAACAGCCAAGTAGAAGAGATGCCCAGGAAAAGATATGTGGGATGGGGTGGGTTGCAGAGTTCCCTTGCCCTCAGCTGGCATGCTCTACTCCCAGCACCTCCAAGAACTCATCAACCAGAAACTCTCCAAACTCTATCATTCAGGTTATTACAGAAGTTCCATTACTTAGGGCACGGATGATTAAATCATTGACCCTTGGTGATTAACTTAATCTCTAGCTCCTCTCTCTTCTCCTCAGGTTGGGATGTGGGGCTGCAAGTTTCTTTAATCATGTGAGTGGGTCCTCTGGCAACCAGTCCTCATCCTGATACTATCTAGGAGGTCACTGAGCATCACCTCATTAGCATAAATTCGCACATGATTAAAAGAAACTTGTTATGAATAACAAAAGATGTACCTTTTACACCTATCAATTAGGAAATACCTAGGGTTTTAGACATTCTTGTGTGAGGAATAAGGGATAAAGAACAAATATATATTTCTTATATCCCAATATCCCAACAGGTAGGTAGTTTTCCTGGATGCATAGGGTACTATAGTCATCTTGTAAGCCTCTGCCAACCAACATAATATATTTTTACTACATTATATTTTTAGTATGGCAGTACTCCACTTTGAAGTACTGATTTCTGTATCAGGTCTCTATTACCATAAGTATACTGTATAACAAACCACCTTCAAATATCAGTGACTTAAAACAATGAGCACTTACTTTGCCGCCCTCTGGTGTGCAGGTCTGGGATTTTGCTCGCCTTTGGGTGTGCGGTTCTCCTCATTCTGGGCTCTGTCCCTCCTATCTGTCAGGCAGTCATTTTGCTGTCACATTGGGTGACAGAATGATTTCTCCCTGTGTTTATCATCCTCTAGCAGCGGGTCCTGGCATGTTCTCTAGGCAGCAACTACTACTTCACAAGTAGGAGCAAAAGACTCTACTTAGATGAAATTGACTTTTATTATGTTGGCCCAAACAAGTCAAATGCCTGGATTCAAAATCCTCTGGCTCATAAAGCTAGAAAAAAAGAATGTCTCCTTTAGTGAAAAGTCCTGCAAAGTCACATGGGAAATGAAAGGATAAAGAGAGAGAAAAACGGAGACCATAAATGCAACCAATCAATGACATCTTCTTTGACTAAATAAATTTAAGAACCACACACTCCTCCTAACAGCTTGTTAACATTCTTATACTTTATTTGCTCAGTAGGCAGTACATTTCTGAACTTCTCCGGTTTTAGACCTTAGAAGATTTCGTAGAAACTGAATCTTCAGATCCAGGTGTTTCATTATTTTTGGACTACCTTGGTAATTTAGTTCTTGTAACCAGGCCTCATGGAATTACTAAATTCTAGATGTGAGAGAGCAATGGGCAGGACTGCCAAGCCCACCTGTACCAGGTGTTAGGATCAGTTTAGCTAAAGCGACTCCATTTTTGCCCAGTCAGCCATAACATCGTCAGTCATACTGTTGCTTATTAACTTCCATCCAGGAACTACCTGGTATTGGTTCCGGGTATTGGTTCCTAGTACGGGACCAGAAAATAAAAGCAAGCCAGGCTAGGTGGAGACATCCAATCAGTAAAAAGCATATATGTAACTTTTCTGTTTCTAACCAATAAAGACCAAATTGGCCTTTTGCCAGCTACGTGACTACAGTTTGCTTGTAGTCTGCGGTTTTTCCCTATAAAAGCTAGCCTGTGAGATTGGCCGGGGTCACTCTCTCCATAGAGAGGGCCCTGACAGGTCAGCACAATTCTCGATGCTTGGCGTGGAATAAAGCTTTGTTTGACCTTCGCTTTGTATTAGACTCGTTCCTTTGATCACGGACCCTAACAGCAAGCAGGACACTGTCTCAAGTCAAATACTATATAGAGACTAGGGACTGATGTACAACCATAATCAGAAAAGAATCCCCTTCACAGTATAATTTTAGGAGAAGTGATAATAGTGAGGGAAAGAGAAAGAGGTGGGCACTTGTTTCAAGAATGTAGATAATTATGACTTAATTCTAATATAACAATTTTTAATTTCATACAATTAGAATTTAAATCAGTAAGTAACTGATGCATCCTAATGGTTGTTTAGTTACCCACTCAGTGGTGCAAGACCCTTTCATTTAACGCTGTCAAAAACTTACTATAGATATTCTAGAATAAATTCATATACCACAGAACCAAATTATTTAACATTCACCTCTGAGATTGCTAAATGAGGAACAAACTAACAAAAATAACACTTTAAATTTAGAAGGGAGTACATAGTCATTTAAAATTAAGAGAAAACAGAATAGATAAATCATTCATTTTTATTTTTTTTAAAAGATTTTATTTATTTATTTGACAGAGAGAGAAAGACAGCGAGAGAGGGAACACAAGCAAGGGGAGTGGGAGAGGGAGAAGCAAGCTCCCTGTTGAGCAAGGAGCCTGATGCAGGGCTCAATCCCAGGATGCTGGGATTATGACCTGAGCCAAAAGCAGATGCTTAATGACAGTGCCACCCAGGCACCCCTAGATAAACCATTTAAAATAGCAAAATAATGAAGAGCAAGTTAAAGTCCTTTAAGATGGTCAAGAGATATTTCTAGGTGAAACATTTGGAAGTAACATAAGGATATCATATTTTGGAAAAAGCATAATGGTGATAGTTACTTTTTTGTAGTAACAAATTATACATTATAGAAATAATGGATTGTTATACCTATTATATATAAAGGAAAATAAGAATAAATGGGGTAAAATTAAAAATCAGATTTCTTGAATATGTTGGTAAAAAGTTAAAAAGGAACATGTGAGAATAATGGATTTATTGACTAGAAAGTATTAATAATGTAACTAATTTTACATATGGAAATTTAAAAAACAAATAAGACAAAACACCAAGGCTGCCAAGAACCTCCAGAGAGAAAGAGAAAAATAAATGAGAAGAAAAAAATCAGTTATTAATTGATTTACATTCATCACAAGCATAATATTTAATGAAGAAGGTAGAAACAAAAGAATACAAAATATATCATTCTGTTTACATAAAGTTAAAATATACAAATAGTATTATTCTTTTGTGTTAAAAGTTATGGGAAATATTACTCCTGGTTGATAAGTACTAAGGAAAAGTAGTTACAAGAGAACTTTTCGAAGTTTGTTATTGTTTTGTTTATTGACATTTTGCTGGTTTCCTGGGTGTGTTGACTTTATTATATTAATTTTAGGTATATGCTTTGGATTTCTGTATTTTTCCAGAAGTATATAATACTTCTGAAAAAATGTTAATTATACAATCTCAAAGTGAGTTACCTTTCGCACAATGGTTTGGAAAAATATTAAAAATGAAATATAGAAGACATCACCATCATGGCAGAGTAAGAAACCCCAGCTTTTGTCCCCATACAAGATCAATTATTAGGTATTAAAAAACAAAAATATCTCCGGGAAAGCTCAAAAGTCCACATAAGAAAATTCAGTAACAGAGTGTAGCAAATATCCTGAAAATGCTCAAAGTTTCCCTTTCCTATCCCAATCCCCATGCTGACACTGCACAGCACCAAGGGTAAACTCCCAGCTAGAAAGAATTGCCTTTACTGGGAAAGAGTGAACAGGATGAAGCACTAGCTTCCCTGGGCTTTCAGGGTACCATAGGAGGAACTGCTTTAGTCTCATCCCATCCAGAGACTGATAAAGCTAAGACATGGAGAACTATCCAGGAACACAGAAGAAGGGCAAGAAGTAGGACCAGCCACATAATGGGTGCAGTGAGGATTCCCAGTGGTCTGCTCTGTGGAGCACCCCAGTAGTTTTCACCATTGAAGAAACAAAGGGCCAGTACAGCCACTGTGAACCCCCTACGTCTTCCACCATTGAGGTACTCCCCCTACAGGTTTGCCTGTTCACAGACACCAGCCCCCTGACTCTTCTATTTCTTCAGCTCTATTTCCTCAATCCCCTACCCCCTACCCTCACCAGAATCAGAATCCATGTTGACAGCCAGCCCCAGCCTCTATAGTTGTGTGAATGGAAGATGCCACCCAAGACCCAAGGCTGACCTCCACCACTGTGTGCAAATTAGAGTTAGTCCTCCAACTACAGAAAAGATCAACAACACTGGGAGTTAGGTTTTTCAAAAGATAAATAAATTTTACAAATCATTACCAGGGTAAAAAAAGAGAGGTAGGTACCCAAAGGAAATGATATCAATATCTCAAAGCATTGTCTGCACTCCCATGGTCATTGCAGCATTATTCACAACAGCCAAATATGGAAACCTAAATCTCCGTCAGTCGATGAATGGATAAAGGAAATGTGACATAACTATCAATCAACCAATTGATCAATATATCTAATCTATAGATACATATACAATGGAATATTACTCAGCCATAATAAAGGAAGGATAGCCTTCCTTTGCAACAACATAGATGAACCTTGAGGATATTATGCTAAGTGAAACTGGCTAGACAGAGAAAGATCTCACATATATATAGACTCTAAAAAAGCTTTGATCATAGAAGAATAGAATCATCTTTGCCAGGGGCTGGGGTATTTGGGAAGTGAGGAGATGTTGGTCAAAAGGAACTGTATTACAGTATGTAACTTTGTTTTATTGTAGTCACTACTAAATTGACCTTTCCTTCCTGAGCCTATAATTTTCACTTTTCCTTTCTAAATTCCATATTAATATATATTATATTAATATAACAATTAGAACTATGTCAATTTTATTATTTTTTATTTATCATTTAGTATTGGCATGCAAAGTGCTTAAGACTTATAATTGAATTGTTTGTTGCTAAATATCATATGAAGAGAATACCTTTTTCTTACAATTTGACAAGTAAACAGAAGCTTTACTAATTTAGACAAATTGCCTAGATTACATAGTTCATAATGAAAGTCCAAAGACTTCACCTATGTTTAGTCTGAGTCAAACATCAATACACATTACAATTAAGTAGTTATTAAAACAAAGGACAGCTAATAACTTTAAAAAATATTTTCTCCCAGGCCTCTAGAAATCACACTATTTTACTATTGAGATAGCAGAGATAGGGAAAATTTAGCTAGCCCATTTCAATTCCTGCTTCTGTTTTTCATAGGAGTGAAACACTGCATAAGGAGGTGAACCATGAGAAACTATGGGCTCCAGGAAACAAACCGAGAGTATTAGAAGGGAGTTGGGTGGGAGAATGGGTGAGCCTGGTGATGGGCATTAAGGAGGGCATGGATTGCATGGAGTACTCGGTGTTAGATGCAAACAATGAATCATGGAACACTACATCAAAAAGTAATGATGTACTGTATGGTGACTAACATAACATAATTTAAAAAAAAGTTAAGAGAAAAAAATAAAAGATAAAGAAACCAAAGAACTGAAAATGTGATTTATTTCTAGTCCCACTTTCATCTGTGCGTTTTTTAGTTTAGTTTGACTAATTGCCATTATATTGCAAATACTGTGAAAAAACAAAAGACTTATCAAGATTACTTTCTAAACCGAAACATTTTCTATAAATAGAGCTTAGCATTTATGTCTTTTTAAAAATACTTATGTATTATTAATATTTTAAATGAATGAAATAAATTACTCGAGGAATAAAATGTTGCACGGAAAATATGGAGATTTAGTAAAAATTTAATTAGCAAATATGTTGACGTGCTTTCCATAACAAATTCTAGTGAAATTTAATCAAGTATCTTTCAGACTTTTATTCATGATGTGCAGCTCTTAAAGTTTTATAAAATATATTGCTAAGGAATTCATTATGGCTAAGTTTGGCTATAATGTACATTAAAGAGTTATCATAGAGGTAATTATCTCAGCCTAAAGGGATGTTTTGTGTATCTACTAAAAGTTGATATAGAAAACCTTTCAGAGCTAAAAGGGGCATTTGTTTTGTCTTTATTTTGTGATTGAGAGCATGGTATAATTATGCCTGTCTCTTTTCATAAATATGGCTCTTCTACTCTGGAGATGTTAGCAGTTACTGAATAGGGAATTTAAAATTTTTCACATTTATATTCCTTTAATATTTGTGCAGGAAGCTTTATAAGCTCTT
Source organism: Procyon lotor (assembly GCA_028646535.1). Classification (NCBI taxonomy): domain Eukaryota; kingdom Metazoa; phylum Chordata; class Mammalia; order Carnivora; family Procyonidae; genus Procyon; species Procyon lotor. Next base: position 149,918,470 of record CM053605.1, on the reverse strand, counting down.
ACTGTTGCCATTAGACTTTCAGATTACATCTGTATTTATGTATACATATTCTTAGGTCCTGGTTTTTTTTCATTATAACGTTCAGGTTTCTTTTGTCAGAAATATTTATTTTGTGTAATGTTTTTGCATGATGGCTCAGACAAAAACCAAATAACACAAATACAAACCAATATTTAAAAAATACTGACATTTAAAAATAACAAACTGGGTATAAAAACTAGAACTATAATAGCTCTTCTTTGAATGTGAGTTGTAAAAATTCTTCTAAGAGAGAATTGCTGAGAATTATGAAGGGAAGGTGGCATAGACAGCGGAGCGTAACAATTAGGTCTGAAGTCCCCTGGAAGAAAGAATGCAAATACACTAAATAGGGATGTCAATTTATCTTTTTTGGACATTAATTCACTTCCATCTTAAACTGGCCCAGACTAGGAAATCTGTGCAATGGCATTCAACCTAAAACTTTATAACTTATCTTCTAAACTTCTATTTTCTTGGTCACCCAAAATTTGGGAGCACTTTTAGCAGTCCTCCCCCCGTGGACATGACACGGCATGTCACTGTCTGGGGGAACTTGTTATAATCAGAATGCATCACAGATTCAATGTGCATTTCTTATTCAAGATTACTTATAAAAATGCTAAATAAGCCTGGCTTTATCTGTATTGATAGAAAAGTGGCACAAATAATCACAAACAGTAGGCAATCCATAAATCATTTATATTTGGTTTTAGAATTTATTATGTAAATTGCATTCTACAGCGGAATTATCGTTCGAATATAATTTGCTTAGGATGATATTTAAATTAGTTTGCATTCTCTTGTCATCCACAGCTGAAGGTGAAATGAGTCAGCAAACAAGTATATTTAGGTGGGAAAGAATCTGTTTGGAAATAAAACTGTGCTGTGAAAAATACAAAACAATTGAGAAAAGAGTAGCATTCACTCTGAGAAAGGCCCCATATCAATGATTGGATTAGTCATACACAGAAAGTTTAGACAGAAGGATAACATGGCATTTTTTTGGTAGAATTTCTTGTCACCTTTATATCATCCCACAAATATCCCTACTTCAACATTTCCCCAAATGAGATGGTTTTCCCATATCATTCTTAAAAATATATGTTCTGACCTAAATTCATTTTCTAACATTTTGAGGCTGCGTACACTCATAGGTGCATACTAGAATCCTGGGGCTAACTTGATCTAGTGAAAATGGTGATAGTGAAAATAAGAAGTTCAATCATTCTTTAATCAGAAAATAATGACAGCAGATTATAAAAAAAGAACATATGACAACAAGTTTTTTTTTTAAACTCGGGAAAATTTTCATCCTTAACACTTTCTTTATGCTGTAGCACACTAATACCTCTGTTAAAGTGACTGAAACATTAACACTTCTCCAAACACTTGTTCTATCCCTTCTCATCACAAACTTTAAATTTCTTCACCAGATCACTTCTAAATGTGGTCTCATCTTATCTACCTTAAACATTAAACAAAATAATCAAATGAAGAAAAGGCTTTCATGACTCCGTGTCTTCTTGCAATTGAGTCTTCTCTCACTTTCCCATTACTGCCATTTTCCTTTTAGGAATCAACTCTATTAATGTCCTTAATATAATAACTGTGATTGCATGAATTTTTTCCTCTACCTTCCCTAGTGTACTTTCAGAATCTTGAGGAAAAGGCTAGAGACTTACTCAGTCTATCTCCAGGAAACAACACAGTTATTGAAATGTAACACATAATCAGTAAAGAATAAATAATTTCCTTTTAAATAATCAATATTGCAAGTAAACTGCAATATTGCAATAATTTTATTTCATGTAAATATAAATTCTGAAATATTACAAATGTGTGAAATATTTGAAATAAGAACCCATAAATAGTAAATACAAATGATCATTGAAGGTATAACCTGAAGGTAAGCAGTATGAAACATCAAAAAATGCAAATTTGTAAGAAAATTTTAGTTTTCTTAGGCAGTGATTAAAATCAAAATAACAAGCTTATATTATTTATTATTTAGCTCACCTTTCTCTATTTCTTCCACTTCTTTCATATTTCCATATAGACTTCAAGTCATAATGAATGACAAAAGTTTTATAATTGATATCTTAGACATACTGAAAAGAATCAAAGAAAGAATCATGAAAGGCAAAAGAAAAAGTTGATATAGATCAGCAGAAATTTAGAAACTGTAGAAACTTTGGACAATATGTAGTACATCATTAGCATCAGTTAAGCCTACACTATTGATAAAGCATTTTATAAATAATAAGTGATAAAAATAATAATCTCCTGTCTAAATGCTCTTGCCTTCCTTGAAAGTGGGATATTGATTGTCTCCAATTACTGTAAAACTGTCTATTTTTCCTTTCAATTCTGTCAATATTTGCTTCTTATATTTTGTGATGTTTACTTTATATATTTTGGGACTGTGTTGTTCAGTGAATATATGTTTATAATTGTTATGTCTTTCTAATGAGCCGATACTTTTATCAATATCTAATATCCTTCTTTGTGTCTTATGATACTTTTTTACTTTTTCTATTTTGTCTGATATTGGCATACCAAATCAGCTCTGTTTTGATTAATATTTGCAGAGTATCTTTTTTAATATTTTCACTTTCAAACTAGTGTCTTTGCATTGAAAGTGAATCTTTTATAGAAAATATAACTTTGGATCAAAGTTTTTTAAATGCATTTTGCAATATCTGACTTTTGATTGGAGAGTTGAATTCATTTACATGTAAAATACTTATGAGGAAGACCTTACTTCTGCTATTTTGCTATCTGTGCTTGGTATGTTAGATCTTTGTTGTCGCTTGCATACTCCATCAGTGACTTGATTTGTGTTCAGTTGTATTTTTTGTATTGAGCCATTTTGATTTCTTTCTCATTTCCTTTTGTGTATATTCTTTAGATATTTTCTTTGCATTTACCATGTAGATTATGTTTAATATCCTAAATTTTAAAGAACATAATTTAAATTGCTATGAACTTCACTTTAATAGCATATAAAATCTCTAATCTTATATAAATCTGTCCTCCTTTATGTTACTGTTTTCACAAATGACATCTTCATGCATTTTTCTTCTAAAACATAGATTTATAATTATTTTCATACACTTGTCTAAATTAGGTAGAAAATAAAACAGAGTTACAAAGCAAAAATATAATAATACCAGCATTTATATCTTATTATGTTGTTACATTATAGGATATCTTCATTTTTCTGTAGGACTTTGATTTACTTTTTAATGCCCTTTAATTTCAACTCAAAAAACCCTATCTTAAATTTCTTTAGGGCAAGTTTAATGATAACAAATTCCCTCAGTTTATGTTTATCTGTCAATGTCTTAAATTTTCCTCATTTTCAAAGGACAGTACACCAGACACAGAATTTTTTTTTTTTTTTGATGCAGCAAAAGCTGTTCTTTTTTTTTTTCAGTGTTCTAAGATTCATTGTTCATGCACCACACCCAGTGCTCCATGCAATACATGCCCTCCAGACACAGAATTCTTGTTTGAAAAGTTTTCCTTTATTTTCAGCCTTTTATATATGGTATCCCACTGTTTTCTGGGTTCCATCGTTTCAGAAGAGGAACCTGCTGTTATTCTTACTGTGGACCCCTTGTAAGTGATGAGTGTATTTCCTAGGGCAGATTTCAAAATTATCTATGTTGGCTTCCAATAATTTCATTACAATGTGCCTTGGTGTGGGTCTCTTTAAATTTATCCTATATACACATTTAAGCTTCTTGGATTTGTAGATTTATGACATTTATTAAATTTGAAAAGCTTTTGGCCATTATTTATTCAAATTTTCTCTCTGTCCCTGTTTCTGTATTTCTCTCTCTTATCTATTTCTGGGCCTTCCCCAGTGTGTACACCGGAAAACTTAATGGTGTTTCACAGATCTTTTCATCCTTTATTTCACTTTCTTTCTTTTTTACTTTCTGCTCCTCTGACATGATAATTTCAATAATCTTACCATCAAGACTGCTGATACTTTTTTTGCCTATTCCTCTAGTAAAATTTTCAATTCAGATATTGTACTTTTCATGTCCAGAATTTATTTTGGTTCCTTTTTATAATTTCTATCTCTTTATCAATATATTTATTTTGTTGCTGTACCATTTGGCCTTTTTTCAATACCTTTTCTTTAGTTCTTTGAGCATATTTTAGATAGCTGTTTTAAAGTCTTTATCTAGCAAGTTGGATGTCTGCACTTCTTCCTCAGGGATGGTTTCTACTAATCTTTTTTTTTTTCCCTTTGAATGAGCAAATATTTCTGTTTCTTGTTATGGCTATAATATTTTTTGTTAGAAAATGCGCATTTTAATATTCTGGTGTTGCAACTTTGAAAATAAGATTTTTCTCTCCCCGTTTGTTTGCTATTTTTGAGTACTACAGATTTATTAACTTTTTCAAACTATTTTTTATAAAGAGTGTATTCTTTCTTTTCTGTGGACCCTGAAATCTCTGTTCCCTTAGCTCATGTTTTAACAGAGACTTCCTTGGATGCAAGAATTAAAGCACACACACACACACACACACACACACACACACACACACACTAACAACAACAACAACAAAAAATCAAACTAATACTTCTCTGTTTTTCCAGATCGGCTCAGTGTGGGTTACTCTAACATGTATCTAGACTTCCAAAGAAGAGAAGAATCAAGCTAATGTGTCAGTTGGGTCTTGCAAGGTCATTTCTGAGCATATGTGTTGCCTGGGGCATGCACATGTCTTTCTAAATTCCTCTGTGTGTGTGTGTGTGTGCGTGTGTGTGTGTACACACTTTTGAATGTCCTAAATATTTCCCCCCAAAAAATCCCCACAACTTTTCTTTCTTGGCTCTTTATGCCCTGATCATAATCTTACCTTTCAGGAATATTTTGGTTATTAGTTCATTTGTGGCATTTCTAGGCAGTGGCTACTACTCTCCAGCCTAAATTCTGAGTCAGACATACAGAAATGAGCAACTTATGTCAGTTTATCAGGAAGCTCCCAGAGCAGCTGAACAGAATATGTATGTGTGTGTGTGTGTGTGTGTGTGTATGTGTGTGTGTGTGTACTTATATATTTATAAATTTATACATATATATATATAAATTTGCAAATAAGCACACTCTAGCCTCTCCAAAACCAGAAACCATAGTCCCACACTGGGAACACAGGCTGCTGCTTTTTCAAGACTTCGACTGAAACCAGGTAGGGAGTAAGTCAAGGTCAATTAAAAATGGCAAAAATGGCAAAAATTGACAAAAATCTTTCCTCGCACTTCCAAGTTGCCTTGTTAATTATTCAGCATGTTCTTAGTTGCTGTAAATCTTTTACTGTTTTCCAAAGTTCCGGTAATGTTGGTTTGATAGTTTCTGCTTTTTTTCTTCCATTTTGTCTATGAAAGAGTAAGTTTGGAGCTGCCTACTCTACCATTTTACTAATGTCAGTCCATTATTTCTTCATTTTAACTTTAAGCATAGCTTTTGACCTTGGAAGAAGAGGCCATACACATAAATACAAAAATATTAGGATACTTTGAAAAGCAGATATTTAAGGGACACTTGGGTGACTCAGTCAGTTAAGTGTCTGCTTTCAGCTCAGGTCATGATCCGACAGTCTTGGAAATGGACCCCACATGGGGCTCCTTGCTCAGCAAGGAACCTCTTCTCCCTCTGCCTGCCACTCTCCCTATTTGTTCTCTCTCTCTCATTCTGGCAAATAAATAAGTACAATCTTAAAAAAAAAATGTAGATATTTAATATGAAATAAGTGATTCCTAAGAAGGAAGTAGTGGTGGGGCTTTCCAAAGAGCAATTGAGTAGATATCATGTAGCAGAGACTATAAGTCTTCTAAATAATAAAAATCAAAGTCTTAATTTTTCTTAATGAATGTTGTCAGAGTCATACATATGTGTATATATTTAAGTTTCAAAATTATTACTTTCAATCCAAGTAAGGTATTATACTTACTAGGCAAATCAGGCATGAGATGGTCGTGCTATGAAACTCTGCACACATCTATGGACATTTTCTAAAATGCTTACAGTATGAAAGCTTTAGATGTGATAAAGAAATCATCATGTACTTTGAATAATTGGGCTATTTAAATCAATTTTTAAGATTTTAAATGAATATTATTTCTTTTTAAATTTAGATAACTAGATATGAATGGGCTTAAGTGAGTATTATTCTTTTGTTATAATTTATACCTGCACTGGTCAGGCAAAAGAGAAAAGATACTACTAATTAGTTGCATCTACCTGGATTACAACTAAAAATCAGATATATTTGCATTTTTATATTACATCTACTCCTTATTTGTTGTATTTATAATATGTCAGGTGAAACTTTTCCCCTGTATGCTCTATACTGAACAAATGAACACCGATCATTTTTTAAAGAGAACATAAGAAAAAATGAAAAAAATCAAACATATTCATAAAGTATATGACTAAACTCCAAATTAATCCTAAAAGAGCAAATGGAATATTAATATGAGTGTGTTTCAGTGAATAAATTATTTCTCAGTAAGAGCATTTAAAAATAGACACAAAATCTAGTTCAAATGCAGTATCAACATATTTACGATTTACTCTGTCAGAAGAAAATTTCCTATTTAATGCAATAGTTTTTCTTTACTAAGTAAATATGAAGCTTACTTAACTTCTACACTTAATCTGCTCTGATTTAGTTTTAATATATATTTACAAGTATAATTGTTTTTAATGTATTTCCCCTAAGGGTAAATAAAAAATAATGTAATTCCAAAGAGAGGAAATTTGTTCTCCAAGCAAATTAATCTACTTATGTAATAAAATTAATAATACATTTTGCTTTGAAATACACAAATGGACTTATTTCCCAATTTCCCTTTTCTTAAATTATAAATGCTGCCTTCCACAAATATGAATACTGCAGCTAAGTAGAAAATTTTATTGCAAGTCTATAAAGCTTTTTATGGTTTGTCATTCTACATTTGCTTCTGGATGCAAGGTGACTAATGTACTATAGATGTTCTTATCTAACATATAGTTCACTGGATTAACACAACTGTCATGTACGAACTTTCCATTACTTAAATTCTAGGTAAGATATATTAAGATTAATAGGTAGACTGCAAATTGACATAATGATTTTTTACTTTATTTTAATCTTTTATGATGATTTTGAGGTCATTGCAAATTTCATTTTATTCAGATAGGAATTAGTTGTCAAATATTTAAGCACACTATTATTCTTCTTAAGCATAGTATTACTGATCAGTATTGGAAATCACTAATAATATACCAACAGAATAAAAACACTGTGCTTTTCCTTTTTGGTAGTTTGTTTTCAGTGGTAGGCAGAATTCTAGAATGGCTCCCATGATCTTTCCCCAGTGGGAGTGTTACTCGCATGATTATGCAACCTCATGTAGCAACAGAAATTTTGTAGATATAACCCAAGTTACTACTTAGTTGACTTTAAGATTGAGAGATGGTCTGGGTAAGCCTAACTTAATCATATGTGCCCTTTCAAAGCAGTCTTCCTTATTCTTTAGCTGAGTGCAGCAGAGACAGCAAGTCAAGGAATGAGAAGGATTTAATATTATGAAACTCTCCTGTCGCTGAAATGGAGGAAGGCACAGGTCAAGGGCCTAAGAGTGGCTTCTAGATGCTGAAAGCAGTCTTCAGCTGACAGCCTGGAAGCAAACAGAAATTCAGTTCTCAAATCTAAGAAATAAATTCTGCCAATGACAGATATGACCTTGGAGAAAGATCTTGAACTGCAGATGAGCATGCAACTAGTTTCCACTTGGATTTAGCCTGAGCGGAGAACCCAAACACACCCTTCTCAACTTCTGGTCTAGAGACTGTGAGCTAATAAATAAATGCTGTTTTAAGCCACTAACATTATTGCACTGTTGCACTAACATTATTGCATTATTAATTAACGATAATTAATAAACCTTCAAAATATCCTTAATTTTATCAAATTGATTGATAGAGCATTTAATATTCTACCATATTGCCTTCAAATATGTTTTTATGTATTTTTTATGATTTAGTCTTTCAAAATTTTCCAGTAACTAAATGTCTCCTGCTATTATCAGTGGGAAGTCAAGTATTTCTTCCAGCAATCCCCAAGTTTCTAAGAAACCCTGAAGACCCCCTGTAAAGAGCCAGTTCCTCTGAAAGAGCCAGTTTTTCTTTTTGTACAATAGACAAAACAGTTTAAGAAATCAGACCGTTAGCTCTATCAATAACTTTGCTGTCACAATGGGTCACAGTTAAAGACTATCTGTGTCTAATGTCATGTTCTAGCCAAAGCCATAATAGTTTTTCAGGCTGATTCTCAATATTATGCTTTTGCTTTTATTTTTGACAATTTATATCCATTTGCTTATTCATTCTCTCTCTCTCTCTCTCTCTCACACACACACACGCACACACACCATGGTATGCCAGCCAGATACGCTTGTCAATTTTGGTCACACATTTTACAGGAATTCAGTATTTCCCATGAGCACAAAAGGTATTTTGTTAATCACATATTAAAAAGCCAGATATCTCTGATTGTGAGATCTCATTAGGAGCACTAATATCTTTTATTGCCATGAGACTAAAATCAGAGCCTCCTGGACCAGATTTCCTTAATTTCAAATAACATCATGAAAAGTGGGACGGATAGCCCAACTCGTTTGCCATATTCTATTGCCACATTCTATCTAGAAGGAAATTATAGGTGTCATTCACAATCCAGGGGTGGGTATTAAACACTAATATCACCATTGAGGATCATCATTGCCTAAAACAATAAAAACAACAAGAAACTTGACAGGGGGCACTTTCATTTTTA
>CM053605.1:149896989-149909111 GCA_028646535.1 Procyon lotor | reverse complement strand
AATGAGTGCATGGGCAGGTAGCCAAAGGCATTCCTGGTAGAGGCAAGTGCAGTGTCAGAGGCCACAGAGAAGAAGTGTGGTTTGGAAAATAGTAGGAAGGCCAGAGAAGCTGGGCCAAAATGAGCAAGAAGAATTTGAGATGATGCCAGAGATTCATTCAGGTGTATGAAAATGAAACCCATACTGGGCTCTCATTTATTTTACCTTGTGTGATACAAATGCCCTTGTGTGTGGGGGGTGGGAGGAGGGCGCCAGAGTATCGTTGAATGAAAGACTACAAGGAATGATGTTTGGTTTTGGTTTTAAATGGGCCCTGGCTGCTGCATAAAAGCATTTTGGTATCAACTATAATAGTTCAAGCAAGGCTTATAGTATCATGATCACAAAGACAAAAAGGAGAAATAGACTTAACTTTTTCAAAATCATTCACAAATTAGTAGCCTAAAAATTTTGAAGTTTCTAAGACATGCAAACTTTCTTCTGGGCCTGTCATGTTCCTCTTTCTTTCCACATCTCTGTTTGCATTTAGAATGCCACACATTTTGTACTGTGATTAATCTCCATAAAGACAATTTGCCTTCCTTCCTCTGTTATGGGTCAATCTGTAATCCTTTGCTGGCTGGCTGGCTGGTAACACAATTATAGTTGGTATAAATTTAGAAAATGGAGAATAAACCCAATATAAAGAATATATCCATCAAGACTCAATAAAATAAAAATTTTAATATCATATCCTTTAAGAAGGAAGATAGAATGGACAGGAAAGCTTTGAAACTTATAAAACCATAATATATAATATTCACTAATAGAAAATGTCCTATTTTTATCATGTACTTTGCTTCAATTATTTTTTGTTAGATAAAGTTTTAAGTTCTTTTCTTCTTTAGAGAGTTTATAAATATTTGATGAGTTTTCATCAGGGAACTATTTTTAGTTTTAATATTGCTTTTACTTGATGGCCAACTAGTAAATCCAACTTTTCTCCTACAGTGAAACAATATAAATGACATGAACCAACCAGTAGGATTTTGGCATAGGGACAACTTCTCTAGTTTTCAGTAGACTTTTCCACCAATATTGTTGAACTACTAACTTCAGAAAATAGTCAGCATTTTAGTGTGAAAATAGTTCTTATATAATTTTAGGATTTAAGGGACTACTAAACAGTACGGGTTGGTTCTAAGGAAGCTCTCATACAATGCTTCGTCAATGAACCCATAAACCCCATTAATGTAAGGAAACATTTCTGAACAGGATGTTTCTGAAGGGAATGCCAGCACTGCAATTTAGAGAGTATAATAATTTGAACTCACAATGAATGAAACACTCAAGTGAACAAATTTGCCAACGGCCTATATTGAGCCCTGGGCATTTTGAGGAGAGGCTACTGGGGCCTTTATTTGAGAATCTAAAACCAGCAACCCCTACGTGCTTCAGGCTCTGTATTACAGCAATTCCCCTACTTTTTTTTTTTTTTTTAAGATTTTATTTATTTGACAGAGAGAAACACAGCGAGAGAGGAAACACAATAAGAGGGACTGGTAGCGGGAGAAGCAGGCTTCCTGTAGAGCAGGGAGCCCGATGCAGGGCTCGATCCCGGGACTCTGGGATCATGACCTGAGCCAAAGGCAGATGCTTAATGACTGAGCCACCCAGGCGCCCCCAATTCCTCTACTTTTGACATATTTTTATTTCTATGTAATGAAGCTTTCCCCCTATACATTTAAGTTTGGGTCCATATATACCTTTTTTTTTTTTTTGGTAGAGAATGGTTTGAATTTTGTAAAATACTGAAGTTATATAATAAATGCATAAAATATATTTAAGCCACAAATTGCTTTTTAGAACTCACTTGACTTTTCCCAGATTACACATTTAGTTGTCTGTTTATTTTTCTAGATCCTTTGTGTTTAGTTGAATACCTTGTATTTCTTGTGTGAATACAGACATGCTAATAGAGAGGTAGAAAGAACAGAATTTGTCCTAACATATGTATATGAATATGTGCGTATAACGCATTTATTTATTTTTATATAATTATTATTTGAAGTTTTGAAGTTTTAAAACATAGGGTTAAATATCTTGCTAAGGAATGTTTTTTATTTTGCATGTTAATTTTTCCCAATTCAGGGAAGGTAATATTAAGTGAACACATATGTCAATATCAAAACAATTATATTTTCTATAATCTAAATTGAAGCTTGCAAAAAATTAGTCTAAATGTATATATTACTTTGTTTTATTTGAATAATCATATGCATTGAGACTGCATATATTTTTATCTTATAATTCAGAAGCTAAATTCTAACTTAACCTGTGATTGTCTCCTTTTACCATGTATGACAATACCTATCCTGTAACAGGTATCCTTAGATCATTCACATTCAATATGACTTTTGGTATGGTTTAATTAAAATCTCTTGTGCTTTCATCGCTTTTTTATGTGTTCATTTTCTCTCCCCCCCCTTTTCTGCCTTTTCTTGTGTTAACTGACTATTTTCTTTGGATTCCACCTTGTTTCCTTTATTAACTTTTTATCTATACATCTTGTTGTTGTTGCTAATTCTTTTAATGGTGCCATATGGTTTATAAAAAACAATTTAATCAATCTACCTTCACATAACATTATACTACTTCACATGTAGTGTAAGGATGTTACAACTTAATATTCACAATTCTTTCTTCCTATCCTCTGTTCTATTATTGTAATACTCTTTTAAATATGACATACTGTATTGCATTTTGTTTAGTACTTTTGTTACAAGTGACAAAAAAATTTAATGTACCATCACCATTTCATTTCCAGGGCTATTCATGTCATTTTATATATTCAAACTGTGATATGGAATTTCTGCCAGAAGGAATTTCTTTTATTTTTTTACAGAGTAGATATGTTGGCAATTATTCTTGTAGTTTTGGTTATTTCTAAGAAAGTTGCTATTTCTCAAATATTCAGGCCATAGCAGATTCTATTACAAATGATGCTATAGTGAACATTCCTGAACATGCCTCTATAGCATGCGTGGGATAACTTTCTTTAGTTTATGTCCCAAGTGGGATTTCTGGGTTGCAAGATACATACAACTTCAATTTTACTGGTTACTTCTGAATTGCTAGGAGTTATATCTATTTACAAAGGCACTAATTGTATTTCATGGCCCCTATTGTCCCTATTCAACACTTGGAAGTATCAGAATTTAATTGGTATATGACATTTCTGTCTATGAAGCATATAATATAAATGTATTTTGTCTTATTATATCCATCTTTATTCAGTAATATTTAAGACTATATATGGAATGACTTAAGTCCTGCTCAACTTTTTTGGAATCCTCTTAATATACATTTTTGAAAGAAAAATGCATCTAGATTTTGGAGATTATGAAAAAATATGACATATTGAAGTATGAGTTCCATTATTGTGCATGAAATCCTACTATCCATTATATAAATCAAAATAACTTAATAGAAGTTGTATAGTTTTCAAGAAAGCAATTTCAATTTTGTACTTTATTAGTATGTCTCCTTTTTGGCAATTTACACTTTTCAGGTTTAAAGTTAAGTTTTCAGGGGGAAAAAGGTATTGGACTGACAACACATATGTAATGAATTACAGCTGAATTATGCTACTATTAAATGTAATAAAAGTATATGGCAGAAGATAAATTATTTTTCTAAACAGTGATAAAAGACTTACTTCTGATAAATATATTATTAGAAGATAGAAATGGTAAGAAAAAGACATTGTTTGCCTTTCTGGTTTTCAGTTCCTTTCAAAATATAGAATTTAATATAAAAATTTGCCATTTATCAGGAGGTTATAACCTTCATAATCTCAACTCTTGAGCCAACTGAAAAGCCAATAGAGAAAAATATTCTTTATGTTATCAGAACAAGTGTTGGCTAGTTTTTGTTAAATTGACTTGTGCTGACGTATATAAATTAGGTATTATAAAAATATGAATAAAATGTCCATTTTCATCCTTTGAACATTGTTTAGAATAACTGTACTTGCAATAAGTATTAAAAATAATTGGAAGCTGTCATAAAGTATTCAGATGAAATATATACTATTAAGACAATAAAGGGTATTTGAACTTTTTAAACCAATATTTAAGTTAGGTGTTCTTAAGTTAACACTGACCTTCCAACATACTTGATATATATTCTTTTTAAATAAAACTTTGCATAATTTTAAAATAAACTATAATAAAATAGTAATTCCTAGTCTCAGTCATGTTTATTCTAATCTGACCTTCACTATACTTCAACTTTCACAGACTAAGATTCATATACACAAAAACAAATATAGAGTCTTCTCTTCTTTTTAAATTCTCACAGATCCTAATTCCTTTGGATAATGGGGAAAGACTCTTTCTTTAAATATCTATAAAGCAATGTTCATCCATTATACATCTCTTACCTCTATTACCTTCTTATCAAGAAGAAGAGCAAAATTTCAAAGGTAGAGAAGAATATGGGAGACTTATAATAAGGGAAATTATAAGCTCTGGGGAAACATGAATTAACTGTTGTATGGCCCAAGCACAATTTTTGAGTACCTACAACTGAAGAGAAATTGGGGATATTTGAAGCAAATCTCTAAGAATAAAAAAAATCAAACTTTGAACCATTAGTAAGTTAATTTTAATTAAACAATAGAATGTGTTTTTGTAATATTGACTTAGCTTTGAACAGCAAAGTAGGTCCTCTATAAATTGCTACTGATGAGTCTATGTGTATTCCATTGAGATATTCTAGAACATGTAGGGAGTCTGAAAAGAGAGACACTTCAAATTTTACTTTAATTATTTAGACTAGACTTACTCTTTCATACTCCAAATATGAAATAAAGTCTATCTTGAGTTTTGTTTTTGTCTGTTTGTTTAACAACCTCTGGTGCAATTTCTCTTGTGACCAAAGAGATGTCCGTAACACTGTGGAGGTGCCAATACAAAAGTAAACAAAAATAGTTCCTGAATTTCCAGAAGAATGATTCCTGAATACCTGGAAAAATAGCAGCAACATGAACAGATAAAATCTGTGTCAAAAGGGCTACCAAGGTATTTTAAGTTATGAATGCAGTGTGTGAATATTGCATCTGTGTGTGTGTGTGTGTGTGTGTCACACATTTTTATAATATGAAATTTGAAAAAATGTATACCAGGTAACATAGTAAGAAGATGCTTAAAAAGAAAGAAAAAATACAAGAAGAAAAGAAAATCCTAAAGGGTAATACAAGCATTCTATAAAGTAATACATCTCTTTTCTCACTTTCACTCTAAGAAATTCCTCCCTAAGGATAATAAAGTGATTGGTACCATAATTAGAAAAATAATTCTTTGTTTACCCCATTTTTCCTTAGAGACCTGGTTCATATTTCAAGGAAAACCTGCACATATTGAGTCTTCAAATATGAAAGTAAATATAAAATATATTATTATTTGATAAAGACTGACGAAAGCAAATTTTAAAAAAAGGTTGACTTCTTTTTAGCCATTAAAATCCTGAGGGAATTCTGTAAATGATACATGGGTGTGGAAATATTTGTGTACTTTATCAAAGCCTGCAATATTGGAAGAAGTCAAGGACTCACTGTAGATTAGTTGACTAAGATCTTAAATAGAATACAACATGTAAACTCATTTAAGCTTTCTGAGAAAAAAAAATCCTTATATCATCATATATTATATGTGGCAAGGAACATTTACAGTTAATTCTTATTTAAGTAATGTAATCTAATGCTTGATATTTACTTTATTTGTTTTTAAAACTTTATTTGATAGTAGGTAAGAACACTTCACGTGAGATCTTAGTTTCTTGAGGCAGAATACATTATTGCTGACTATGGGTACAAAGTTGCATAGCAGATCACTAGAACTTATTCATCTCTCTTAACTGAAGCTGTATGTCCATTGGTTAGAAGGGCCCCCTTTCTCTGGCCCCCTTCACTGTTCTTCAATGAATTTGATTTTTTAGATTCCTCATACTTGGGGATTTATGCGGTATTTGTCCCTCCGTAATTGACGTATTTTATTCAGTAAACCATTCTCAAGGTGATCCATGTTGTTGCATATTGTAGAATTTCCTTTTTTTTCTTTTTGAGTCTGAACTGTATTACATTGTATGTGTATGCCATATTTTCTTTATCCACTCATCTACCAATGACCACTAAAGTAGGTTCTACTATGTAAATATTATAAATAGTACTGCAATGAATACTGGGAGTGTTAATATCTCTTTAATGTCCCGATTTCAATTTTTTTTTTGGATAAATACTCTGAAGTGGGATTTCTGGATCATGTCATAGTTATACTTTTAATTTTTTTTTTTTACTTTTAATTTTTTGAAAGGCCTCCATATTGTTTTCCATAGCAACTGCATGGTTTGAAATAGCCACCAACACTGTGCAAGCGTTCCAATTTCTTCACACCTTCACCAACATGTGTTTTTTGTTTTTTTTTTTTGATAATAGCCAACCTGACAGGTATAAGATGATATCGCTTTGTGGTTTTGATTTGCATTTCCCTGATGATGATGAGTGACACTGGGCCTTTTTTTCATATACCTGTTGGTCATTTCTACATTTTCTTTAGAAGAATGTCCAAAGTCATGTTTTGAAGATATATCTATTGAGGTCCTTAGCCTATCTTTTAATCAGTTTATCTAGGTTTTTGGCTATTGAGTTTTAAAAAATTTGATTTTGATTTTAATACGTCCTTTTGCTCCCAAAGGGATACCAGTAATAGGTTGCCAAACTTAAATAAATCTTGTATTAGTCTATTTTTAAAAATGTAAATATATTAAAAAAAAAAACTTTCCCTCAAAAGATCAGCACTTTTCATTATGCTAAAGCATGGGAAATTAAAAATAAATTGCCACTGAAGTAAATTTTAATTTTATTAATATATTCACTTCATAGCAAATAAATACATATTTAGTACTTAGTCTAAATATTGTTGGTGCTATTAACATCTATCCAATTTATTATCAACATGAAACCAAACAACTGAAACAGAGAACTACTTTCATCTCAGTTTCCTCTCTTCAGTAACCTGTGTTTCATTCTTAAACGGTCTGCTCTTACTGCAACTATCATATTATACCCCAAATTATACTGCAACACTTAAAGCAATAAGTTGATCATATTTTTCTGCACTATAAGCAATATTATGACATCTTCAAAGTAATAATATCTCAATTATTTTGTATAGTTACTCATAATAGCAAAAATAATTATTGGATTTAAAAATCTTTGTATAAAGCTCTTGATATAAATCTCCATATTCTCCCTGAAATGATTCCACTATGTTTAATATTCAGCATGAGATGTGTCCACCAACAATTAGTTTAGGTAAAAATATTTTAAATTAATTAATATTTTAATTGAAATTCTGCAGGTGGTTGGTGATAAGAATATGTCTCTACTCTCATTTAAGGTTAAGAATGAAATACTTACATATTTTTCTGTGTGTCTTATTCCAATTTTTAACTGTGGAGGAGAGATTTCTTTAAATATGTCAGTCTGTGTAGGTAAATGCATTGTAGAGTAGACTTAAGATCTTTTGAGGAGGCAAATTAAATTGGAAGAGTTGAAGCTACTATTTAAACAAATCAACAGAAAAGGGAACACACCCATCATTTGGGACATGTTAGATGCTGTGCTGTAATTACATAGATTTATTATCTTTACTGATCACGTTTAGCTTATGATTTTTTTGCTTTATTTCCAAATTGCCTACATAAAATATCTCTACTGAAGAGAAAGTAATTGCATCCTTTTCCTTCATTTACCAAAATCTGTTACCTGTTATTTGTTGTTTAATATATAGAAAGTCGGCTAAGACCAATTTCAAATGTTTCAACTCTGTTGCACTTCCAAATAAAATAGAAAACCCTAGAATGTACCTATATGCCTTATGTTATATATTTTTTAGAGTATTTAGTGAACTTTCTTAACATAGATTTGACTCAAAATATGTACTTATCAATTCAATGATCACTTCTAAGGTGAGTCATGGAGGTTTTGCAGAACAGATTAGTGTGTGATAGGCAAAATGCGCAAAATGATGTGAGCCCCTTTACTTTCTTTTTGATAGAAGAGACTTATAAATCATAAGCTGATTATAGAAAGAAATCCATATGTAATCATTAGCTTAAACATTCAACCAATACCTGAATTCAATTTGAAATTTAAAAAAAAATGTGAATCCAGGCAACATTTGCACTTGAAAAATGAATAGAAGTGTCATTTTAATAACAATTTTATTTAAAGGAAATGTTTTTTTAAAGAAAAATGTATTTAAATAAAAAAAGTAGGCTTTAGGGATGTAGCACAACAACCAAAAGAAATTCCTCTAAAATTCAGAAAAATGGAAAAATCTTCATTCTCATAAAACTGTTATCTCTAAACTACAAAAATTACAAAAATAAAAGGTAAATATACAAGTCACAGGAATAGATTTCTCTGAGCCAGTGAATAATTGGACAAGTAGGCTGAGAACTAGCTGTTCACAGTCAGAGAACACTTATCATAAGTAAATTTTAGTTACCACCAACTACATTTCCTAAAATTTAAAGTAAAATGAATAGCAATTAAATCATTAAATTCACTGGATTACTCTTAATATTCATTACATTTAGGTGAATGCCTGTGTACAGTTTGATCATTTAATATGTATTATTTTTTATTTTATTTGAATGATATAAAATTTGTATTTTATTATTGAAAACTTTAACAAAGATTCCAAAATAGCTGCCCAGAACTATGATTGCAGGATGATAAATAAAAAATATATATTATTATTTGCACTTTAAAGTACCATAGATTATTGAATTCATATTTTATTTGTGGATAAAATACACAAATAACACAGATAATACTTTTTTAATTTATAAATTTTCATTATTTTTCACTGATTATTGCTAAATTTAAGCACTTATAAGTTTTAAGTCTTTGGGCAATTTTTACAATTTCCTTTCTGAAGGAAACTTATCAATTTATTAACTGAACCAACTTATTAATTAATCAACTAGCTTACTTTTTTATTATCTAGAATTTTTAAAACCTTATTAGAAAATGGAAGGCATTGTTTTGGCAGCTGTTTTGCTCTTACCTTCATTTATGATCCTCTAAGTGAATGTTTCAAATGCCTGCTGCAAATAAATTAAGTGCCATTAAACAGCATATAACTAGCTAAATACATTCAACAGACTACCCTGATTTTGAAAACAAGGATAATATTTATGAATATAATTATTGCTTTAGGAATTTCATTTCATACTTCTTTCCCTATCATTACAATTATGTTTCATATTATGTTATATCTGACAATAACACTCAAGTCATAAAAACTTTTTGACATTTTATAGAGTCAAATTGAGTTTGAAATATTTATCTTAGAAATCTGTCCATAATATGTATTTCTGATAACATTTTTATCATACATAACTTAATATTTAAAGACTCCTTCACATTCATGATTTATTTATAAGATCTGAAAGATTCTGATGACTTTGGAAAATATGTCAGATTAATTTGAATTTCTGCTAAGTAAATCAAAGCCTGGTAAATATTTACATATGTAAATTGACCATAAAACTCTAAAATCCAAAATAATAATCATGCTCTAAGAAAGTAGATAGTTCAAAGTAATTAGATTTTCGCATAAAATTCTACAACTTTTTTATTGAGTGATTTTGCCATGTTTGGCTCACTTATCTCAAAAGTGGTATTGATATTTATTCCATCCCTCATTCAGTTTATGTAAGTATAAATTATGGTACCTTTTTTTTTTTTTGAGGAATGAGTGACACACAGAAGAATGTAGCAGCGTACAGAATATCTCGTGTTTCTTTGCTTCATGATAGTTGCTTCATGGATATCAACATTCTATAAAGTTGCCAGCCAGGCAATACCTAAAAAATTCCAGTGATGAAGTGCTGTATACTATACTGAGTGTGTCCTCTTGCGTATTGGCTTATAAAATTTTGGTTGGGTTATGGGTTATAAAATTTTGGTTGCCAAAGATTTACTATAGTTACTTTATCCCCTACATTTTTAGATAGAAATCTACCTAGTAAGAAGTAGTCCATGTTAAAAATGTACTAATTTAGAGCTTAAATGCTGCTTCTCTTCTCTACTGCCACTACTACTACCTACTAAACACTACTACTTGTGTGGCTACTAAACTGTCTTCCTATCTGTCCCTACTCAAAGTAGAAAATTTTCATGTAGTTCGAAAAAGCAAAAGTAGGAAAACATCGTTGGGCAGGCCTGTGAGGAATCCATCCCAATTTGGGCATTCAGAACAATTATTCCAGGTCACTGAAGTGTTATTTGGCACATTACTCAGCTGGTGTGGGACCTGTAAGTCCTAAAACACGGAATGTAGCTTTCCAAATTGTCTTTCATCCAACTCAAGCCCTGGATGGAAAAATACCAGCTGCATTTCTGTTTACAAATTTCTGCCCCCAAAGTATTTTTGATATGATGTCTCAATGCACATTTTCAGCTGATACCAACTTTTTTTTTTTATAAAAGGAAGAAAAGAAAGTCATATGAAGAAGCTATTATTGGAAGAACTGGGATAATCCTTCACATTTGATGCAAGCCCAGTGACATGACAATTACTGCCTGCCCTAACAAGTATTGCTCATGCAGTGGTTTGGCCCGATAATCTCAAAAAATCATTAATTAAATGAAACAAATGTGACAGAGCTCTACAGTTGAACTAATGTGACAAAGATGACCACTATACCAAAGCAATAAAGTCACTGTCCAAATTATGTTTGGTAAATAATCCAATATTTAATTAACTTTGTTATTTGTATCACTGTATATTTAAAATTGACTTTAATTTGGATCATACAGCAAAATGCAACTCATCTTAAAAGTCCATGTGTAAGCGCTGGGTGCGGTGCATAAACAATGCATCTTAGAACACTGAAAAAGGTAAGATTAACAACAACAAAAAAAGTCCTTGTGTATTTTACATAAAGATTTATATTCTATAAATGTTGCTTTAACTTTCTCATTAACACTCCTCATGACAATGTTTTTGTTTGTTTGTTTGTTTTCTTGTGCGTGTTTATGATGATGTATTCAGAGCTGTTGGTAAATCTCAGAACCAGCCTGCCTTGGCTTCCATGGCTTCAATACTTAATTCCTCAGTAAAGCTATGTGGCTTCGTAGCATAATGAATTTTGGGGAAAATTGCTGCCCAGGATTCAATGCAACAGCAAACAGTACTTGTAGCTCTGCTTTATGTACTGGAGAGGAATTTTTGATAAACCAGGGCATCTATTGCTTACCTTGGGGCCTGTTAAGAAAGCAAGTAGCCTTAGTTTATAAAATTGTTATCCTCCTTATAATTGCCTACCTAAAATTGTTATTTTTATTTTTGTAAAGATTTCATTTATTAATTTGACAGAGAGAGATCACAAGTAGGCAGAGAGGCAGGCAGAGACAGAGGGGGAAGCAGGCTCCCCGCTGAACAGAGAGCCCGATGCGGGGCTCGATCCCAGGACCCTGAGATCATGACCTGAGCTGAAGGCAGAGGCTTTAACCTACTGGGCCACCCAGGTGCCCTTAAAATTGTTTTTTTTTTTTTTTTTAAATCTTAAATTCTGATTTAGGGAAGCCTGGGTAACTCAGTTGGTTGAGTGTCCAATGCTTGGTTTCAGCTCAGGTCATGGTCTCATGGGTCATGGGATTGAGCCCCACCTCAGGCTCTGTGCTCAGCAGGGAGTCTACTTGAAGATTCTCTCCCTCTGCCCCCTTGCCACACTTGCATGCTCCCTCTCTTTCTCTCAAATAAAAAAATCTTAAAAAAATTAATTCTCTTTTAAAGTAATTTTTTAGGGGGTGGAGGAAGGAACTGACATATAGGGTCCATCACACATTGTGTAAGTGCCAGGCTTGTGCACGCAGCACACCCCACTTCAGGGCCTCGGACACTGCACAGAGCATGTATTGAGCAATGGTGCCCCTATCTGTATTAGCAGTGGAAGAACTTGTGAGAGGCAATATGGAGGGTGCCTCTCACGTTTACTTTTTGGGATCAAGTCCAGAATATGGGGTGGTGAATCAGAATTCCGCTGACTTGCTCACCTGCCAAATC
>CM053605.1:149884221-149896889 GCA_028646535.1 Procyon lotor | reverse complement strand
ATGGTGCCCCAATCTGTATTAGCAGTGGAAGAACTTGTGAGAGGCAATATGGAGGGTGCCTCTCACGTTTACTTTTTGGGATCAAGTCCAGAATATGGGGTGGTGAATCAGAATTCTGCTGACTTGTTCACCTGCCAAATCGGTAGGAGATTGAAGGTTGGCTTTCAGCATTTGCTCTGTACAAACACAGGGTTGGTCAGACACATTTTTTCCAAAACCTCTACAACAGAAAGGGCAGAGAGCTGTCCACACAGCTGTTGGTCTGTTTGTCAACAGCTGTCCTCCCTTCTGCCTGGTACTTTCCATCTCATTAGGAATGAGCTTCCATGCAGTGTTTGCTCTCCCTGCCCCAAATCCTCCTCTCTTATTCTTGTGCAGCTTTCCAGAACCAAACACTGGTACTCCCCCTTAAAAACGTGTGTACATGTAATATAAACAAATTTGATACTATATTTAAATATATATAAATACATGCTTACTGCATACACACATACATATTTCTGTATAGTAATAAAGCTGGAGGTTTCAAGTGTGAAGATCAAATGTGTGTGTGTGTGTATTAATATTAATATAATGCCCACCCAATGTACAACCCAAGTGGGCAGAAGAAACAGCCATTGCATCATTAACCATTCCTTGGAGCTGAGGCAGGAGTTGCCCATTGTGCATTTGAGAGAAATCTTTGTGCTCCTTCCAATCTGAAACTTTCACAGGATCCATTCAGTTTGATCACCGGCTTTTCTAGCGTATGTAAGAATGGAACCATGAGGTTAATGTATATTTGCATTTTTATTAAGTATTGGTAAATATACAACAATGTCCTACTAAGGTTTATCTTTCACAGATTAATGAATAATTTGAAGAAGATAAGCCTAAAACTAACGAATTTTCATACGCAAAGTCATCTACCCAAAATATGTTTTTTATCTACCTTTTTTTAGTAAATAGTATTTATTGTAACTTATTTTATTTTATTATTATTATTTTAGAGAGAGAAAGAGAAAACACAAGGGGGTGGAGAGGCAGCAAGAGAGGGAGAAAAAGAATCTCAAGCAGACTCCCCACAGATAGCCAAGCCCTACTTGAGACTTCATTTCACAACACTGAGATCATGACATGAGCAGGAAACCAAGAGTATGGCGCTCAACTGACCAAGTCACCCAGGTACCCCATGCCCATTTTTTATCAGTTATTCCAGGTGTTTTCTTTATCTTCAAACTGCTACAGGCTAAAGTGCAAAATTATTTAGTGGATTGGAAACAAAAAGTACTCTGAGACGGTTTAGTCTATAAGCAGCAAAAGACCTTAGGAATTTATTGTAGAAATATTATTTGAAGAGAGAAACAAGGAACATTCTGATAACGCTTTAGGTGGCAAATGACTATTATACAGAAGGTCAGATCAATTGGGTAGCACACTAGCATTATAAATCATAATTTTAATACAAATTGAAATTATGTTTCAAAGGCAGATAATGTTTCTTAATTACAAAATGATAATCTGGCAAGTTAAAATACCTACTCACCTTTTTTTTTTAGTCTCTCTCAGACAAACATTATTCTATTCTATATGAATGCAATTATTGCTCCATCAGTAATAATAATACTATTTATTTGATAATTATAATTCTTATTTTTTTAATTTGAATACACTCAAAATTTGCTAAACTTCTGAATTCAGGCTTATTTTTAAGCAAACTAGAACAGATTCAAAACATGGTAACTTTTATGCCTATTATTTAAGAGTTTTAAAAAATAGTATTTTGATCTTTTTTTTAAAGATTTTATTTATTTATTAGAGAGAGAGAGAGAGAGACAGCACAAGTTGTAGGAGGACAGGGAGCAAGGGAGAAGCAGACCTCCCACTGAGCAAGAACCTTGAC
The DNA here is from genome assembly GCA_028646535.1 of Procyon lotor. Lineage (NCBI taxonomy): Eukaryota > Metazoa > Chordata > Mammalia > Carnivora > Procyonidae > Procyon > Procyon lotor. Next base: position 149,895,007 of record CM053605.1, on the reverse strand, counting down.
ATAGGACTCAGTCTCAGGACTCCAGTATCATGACCTGAGCCAAAGGCAGATGCTTAACCAACTGAGCCATCCGGGTACCCCTATTCTGACATTTCATATAGCTTTTATTATGTAAAATATAACTAAAAAATGTATGTATGTTATTGGTATCCATCTTAAATAGTAGTAATGTATAATGAAATGCATTATAAAAAGCTGTTTGAAATGTTCACGTTTGTTATTTATTTGTTTATTTATTTATTTTTAGTGAATTTTGTTAAAATCATTGTAGTTGTTCAACTGGTAGGTTTGATTGGGTCACTAGAAATATGTACATTTAAATATTTTGTTGTATTCTAAAGAGATGCAGAAATTTAAGGAACAATTTTTCTCAAAGTATACCATTACTCTCTCAAAAAAAGATGTGAAGTACCTCAAAAATATTTACATTTTATCATATGGAATAGACCATTCTGAAGCCCTCCTCAACAGTCTATCATTTGCTTGGCCTTTTCTGAGCAGGTTGAATCCAGGCAGGAAAACACATATTTGGCAGCTACAGAGATAAACATGAAATGTTTAATTATTTTGCCATGACTAAGCAAAGTATTAAACGTGCTCATTCTTGGGGTGTCTAGATTGCTCAGTGGGTTAAAGCCTCTGCCTTCGGCTCACGTCCTGATCTTTCTGCTCAGGTCATGATCTCAGGGTCCTGGGATCAAGCCCCGCATCGGGCTTTCTGCTCAGCAGGGAGCCTGCTTCCTCCTCTCTCTCTGCCTGCCTCTCTGCCTACTTGTGATATCTCTCTGTCAAAAAAATAAATAAAATCTTAAAAAAAAAAACCATGCTCGTTCTTATTGTCATAATTACTATAATTACTAGACATGTTGCAAAATTAACATTATGATGTTAAATAAAATTCAAAAATTAAAAAAAGATTCACTGAAAGATATAAATATTGCCTGCCCAAAACACTTTCTTGCATTATGATAGATGACCATTGTTGTATTTACCTTATTATGAACTTTTAATTATAGCCAAAAATAATTAAGGAGAAAAAGCTACATTGTCAGATGTTATTCTTCTTAGTAGAAAAAATCCTCAAAGATAGCAAATGACTGAGTTCTTATACTTGAAACATTACATGGAAATTGGCCTCTAAAAATACATTCATCATTAAAATTCTAAGAGAAATTTTATCTTTGGTGCCTGCTACAAGCCATGATGGAATAACAAGGGAAAATAAAACTGTCTTTATTCACAGACAACATGATTTGTTATGGGAGAAAACATCAAAGCATCCACGAAAAGCTGTTAGACCAATACATGGCTTTTTTTCAACTTTGCACTATGCTAGGTCAATATACAAAAGTCAATTGCATTTCTCCACATCAGCAATTAGAATTTGCATTAAATAAAATACACTTAGAATAGCCCTTCCCCAATATTAAATGATTCAGTATAAAGCTGACACAATATATTCAACACCTGTATGATGAAAACAAGAAAATGCCTCTAAAAAGACCTAAACAAGGGTGCTTGGGTGGCTCAATGGGTTAAAGCCTCTGCCTTCGGCTCAGGTCATTATCCCAGGGTCCTGGGATTGAGCCCTGCATGGGGATCTTTGCTCAGTGGGAGCCTGCTTCCTCCTCTCTCTCTGCCTGCCTCTCTGTCTACATGTGATCTCACTCTGTGTGTCAAATAAATAAATAAATAAATAAATCTTTAAAAAATAAATAAATAAAATAAATAAAAAGATCTAAACAAATGTAGTGATAATACTGTGCTAGTTATAAAAGAAACTAAATATAGATTAGTTCTTATGATGTAAACCTATAGATTTAATGTGATTCCAAGAAAAATTTCAACAGGATTTTTTTCTGCAACAATTGACAAGCTTGTTTTAAATTTGTGTTATAGAGTTTTTGGGATTTTGTGTTTTTTTTTTAATTTTCAAAAATACCATACCATGCCATGTATTTTATACATATAAAGACATATATGATCTATATGATGTATTCTGGCATTTCTCGTTACTTTTAGAAGGTGCTAACAACCAACATGAATAGTAGGAGAAGAAAAAAGCATACTTCTAAAAATTGTAATAGTCCTCAGCTTTTTTCTTTTTAATAAATAAAAGTAGCTTTTAGGAAAATAATATTTTAAATTTAGATTTATGTAATTTTTTTGGATAACAGGTATGCAGATATTCTTTAATCCCTCTGTTATCTGTAAAGACACACTGTTTCTGTTTACCTGGTGCATTTTCTTCTCCAAATCTCTCATGTATATTAGTACAGTGTAAAACATAACTATGATTTTTACTAAGGCTAAATCAAAGTTATGAAATTGTTTGGGGTTTATACTACAATGTAAATATAGATATGGCATGCAGATTGTCTCAAACAATATACGAATATTTCTTAAAAGCTTATTTGTAGTATTTTTTAAAGATTTATTTATTTATTTGAGCGAGAGAGATATCAAAAATATACAAGCCACATTAATGTTTTAAAATTTCTTTTAATATAAAATACAGAAGTATAAAATGCAAATTATTTTGTAAAAATTATGTGTTCTTTAAATTTTAAGTTTTTTAACAGAAGTTTTATACAAAATTTTATACAAAGCGATACTCCTCTTACACTTATATTATGTCATCACTATTTGTCATTTCCAAAAGGATCCTCTTTCAAATATCTTATTTACTACTTTGAGTATTAACTACCATCTTCCTGAGTAATAGTTTTATACAGCTACTTATTGATTTTTTCAGCTTTAGACATTAATTTTTTTATTTTTCATTATTGACTATAAAAAGATTGTAAAAATTCCTTCAATTCATGCTACCAATACATTTATGACATAATTTTTAGTGAAAATAAAAATCTGACTATATTGATGTAATATGTACTTATTACTGATAGCAGAGTCATATAGTGTACTTTTATAACATTTCGTTTTTTAAAGATTTTATTTATTGAGATAGAGAAAGAAAGAGCGAGAATGTGGGGGAAGGCAGAAGGAGAGGGAGAATTAGACTCTATGATGAACAGGGAGCCTAATGCAAGGTTCGATCCCAGGACTTGAAGATCATGCCCTGAGCCGAAGGCAGAGGCTCAACTGACTGAGCTGCCCAGAAGCCCCAATATTTCATTTCTTAAACATCTTTTTGTTTTCCCTGATATTAGTAACTCTTCTTGATTATTTTACAGCATTTTTCTATTATTTATCTTTTGGAATTTTTGTTCTAATTAATGGAAATTTCTCTCAAATTTTTTCTCCCTAATTTCTCCTAAGACTTGTGCGGTTCTGTCGAATGCGGTTAATTGTGCAACACCCAGCAAACTTGAGAGCTGAAATGCTCCCCAAATCACCCTACAGTGTGTTCTGTTTTCCACAACAAAATATTGTTCTATGCTCTGATATCTCCATTTAGATAGAAGTATGATGAAAAATGGAAAGTTAAATATATCATCGGAGGCATGGATGGAAATAAATGGTATGAAATAAAAATTGTTATATGTGTTTAACATGCAAGTGGCAATTCATTTTTCAAAGTGGATTATTTGGACATAAGTTTGCATGATATATGACTAAATTGACAGGAGCTGTAGGACAAAAGAATGGGTTCATACAAGATGAAGTGAGTTCATGAAGACATACTGAAAACGATACCTTTTTCAAACCATTGCCAAGATATAGTTTAAAATATTTTCTGGTTATAAGTGTGAGAGTATTAAAAATAACTTGAAATTTTCCATAAAGAATAATTGAGTATTGCAGAGTTTATAACACACACACACACACACACACACACACACACACACACACACACAGATAAGTACATATTTACTTAACACTGAAATAGAAAGTACCCACGGTCCTATTAAGGAGCACAAATAGGGGAATTTTTAGTATGTGCCTACTTTGCAAAATGGTGATAACTGAAGTAGTGCTAGTGACAGATCACATACGAATGATCTAAGAGCAAAAATCGTTGAGAAATTTTGAATACTTATATTTAGCATGCTACATAATAAATTAGAGGCTAAGAAGCTATTTAAAAAGTAATATAACATACAGAAACAAGATAGGCGAATTCATGAAACAAAGGAAATAGAATCTATAAATAATGAATTTAATCATTATGCTGAAAAAATGCCCTTTCATGGTATAAAATATTACTGTATTTTTATTTCTTTGTCTTCATTTTAATATTGATTCTTTTCTTCTTTAAAAAAAGAAAAAGAGGCAAGTCAATGACTTCTCTGTTCATCCATCCAAAGTGCTACTGCCATTTCAGGTCTCAAAAAGAATCTCTATTTAAAATGTCCAGTTACCTAACAATAAGGAAAACTCTAGATTTGATAGATAAGTTTTTTCCCTAGCCTTAGTATCTGTACCAAAAGAATTGTCACATTCCTATCGTCTCATTTTTCCTCAGATCTCCTTCATTTGCTAGTTACTGTTGCTGGTGCCTTCAGCATGGGACCCAATAGAAGAACTGATTAAGAAGGAAGAGCTTACTCTTACAAATATATGATGTTGTCCACACTGGCTGACTCCATCTTTGACACTCAAATGGGGACATCATTGCTTACTGTGTGCTGAGCACTTGCAGCTAACAAATGATGTCAGGGAATGAACCATTTAGCCTGCCACACTTCCCTACTCCTAGATCTCCTGCAGGTCACTCTAAACACTAGTAAATATTTGATTTCTTTTGCTTCCAGGTCATCTTCTTGAGCAGAACTTAACAGCTCTGTCCTGTTACGATCCACTCCTGTTCAAAGGAAATACTAATGGCACCCTTGACTGACCAGCAAACACAGTAGCATCTCCCTTCAACTCTACCTCCCAAGGATCTCAGAGGGCATTGAATGCTGTTTTCTAGATTTCCTGGGGTTAGAGGTCAGACCTTATACTCTAAAAGACAAACACATTTTCTATAACCAATGCCCCCAAAACTTAGACTTGAGAAATAGGTGCAGGAAGTTCCCCATGGTGTATGTAGATTTAATGCACAGCTCTAAAGAAATCCTCCTCAAGAAGTCCTCTCTTTCAGGGTGCTGGGTGGCTCAGTGTTTTAAAGCCTCTCTCTGCCTTTGGCACAGGTCATGATCTCAGGGTTCTGGGATTAAGCCTCACATTGGGTTCTCTGTTTCCCCCCCCTCTCTCTGCCTGCCTTCCTGTCTACTTATGATCAATCTCTCTCTGTCAAATAAATAAATAAAATCTTTATTAAAAAAAAAGTTCTCTCTTTCCCTCCAGTGGGTCAACTCCTTTTATTCACATGTCATAGGTTAAGTCACAAAGGCCCTAAAACCCATGATTTCATGTGGTTTTGAACATCTGCATTTCTGTCTGGCAACACACTTTTGTATCGATCATCTTAAATTTTCAACCAGAACTTCAAATTTAACATTTTCCTCATAACTGTCAACATGGTTAAATTCCAAAAAACAAGTTGCAAAATATGTGGATAAAGGAAAGGTCCCTGAATGTAAAAACAAACAAACAAAACAAAACAAACAAAACAAACAAAACTCATTGCTGACTTTCATGAAAGTGGTAGAGGCAGAAGTGTGAGTGTAAGGGACTTAGACACTAGTTACATATTAGCTTACTAACTTTTTTTTACTCTATTCCTTAAAAAAAATAGTATTACAGAAATCAGTTATTAGGAATCTAATATCTACTTGCTACATTGTAAAGTTATTTGAATTTAGAAATCAATATAAAGTTAGAACTATTTTTTAAGTCTATAGCCTACTTTCGTCATGTAAATTAAAGACATCTTTGCTACAAATATAAGACTCCTTAATTTATAAGGATATATGCATTTTGATTCTAGATACTAAACACACTGTATGACTTCCTATGATGCTGGAGAGTCAAAGTTGATGTGAGGGATGAAGGAGAAAAGAAACGAGAATGGAGGACTTTAAAGAGAGAAGCTGGTACTATGTGCCATGTTCACCACAGTTGTTGAACCTGAGGTTTAATACACTACACACACACACACACACACGCACACGCACACACACAGGCACTTGACTTCTACTTGACTGGTTTCAGTGACAGTCCCTGGCGAAACAAAGAGAGACTAGGGGCTAGAGATGAGCTTGCTCAAGAACTTGCATCTTTCAAGCCAGTTGAACTCTTTATCCCCTCTGCCCAAACACCCTATCCCGCCCCCAGACACACAGGGAATAGATACATGGCGGGAAGTACAACCGCTAGATGCATCGAGTCTGCTTGTGTCCTATCTCTCCAGTGTGTATAAGTTCTCTGATTTTTAGTCAAAGGTGCCCAGCGCAGCCGCACCCAGACTTTACATATTAGAGGGGGGGAAGTAACCTCTGGACTCTCTGATTCCACTTGCTGTTCTGAGCCTGTCCATCTCAGAGAGGTTGAGTCAGGCACATTTCTCACACTATGGCCCAGAGTGGAACATCAAGAAGAGGTATGGGGTGAGGTGGGGAAGGCTGGATCCTAATGAGGGCAAATTCTTCCAAGGGTGGGATATGTCCCCTTTGGAATTACAGGGGGCTCATGCTTTTCTGCACATCAGAACTCTTCCAATAATTTATAGTTAAAATGTGACAGGATGGTAGACTTGTCCTCCTATCCTAGGAGCATTGGGGAAATACAAATAAATATAAGGCTTAGGATTGGTAATTCAAAAGGATCTGGGCAGAGTTAAATTGCAAAGCATAAGAAAGGGACAGAAATATTAAGAGGATCTTTGCAGATTACCTTGCAGGAAGACGGATTTTAAAATTTTGACTTACTAGAGTATATGGTGAGAGAGAAGGTTTCCATGCTGACTTCATGTAGAGTTGGATCCTACTCTCCCACATAATAAAGGGCTTTAGAATATTTGAATTCTATTATGTCCCTCCTTACTTACACATTATTGTAGCATCTAGAAAGTTAAAATATTAATTATATATACAACATTTTACATATTTTTCTAGGCATTATTTTTACTGTTTTTAAACTTTTTAATATAATCTAAAAATCACTATCTACTTTTTTTTTTTGCTTTTCAAGCAAGTAGCTCAAATATTACCTAAAACATAGTATACCTTTTTTTAAAAAAAAATTTATTTGACAGAGAGAGAGAGAGAAAGAGAGCACAAGCAGGAGGAGAAGCAGAGGGAAAGGGAACAGCAGGCTCCCCGCTGAGCAGGGAGCCCAATGTAAAACTCCAGCCCAGGACCTGGGATCATGACCTGAGCTGAAGGCAAATGCTTAACCCACTGAGCCAACTAGGAGTCCCTAAGACATGGTATTTCTTCGAGTATATTAAGCTCAACAGAATTTTCAACAGAGAGACCATGTTAAAAATAGTGTTTTTTGGGGGCGGCGCCTGGGTGGCTCAGTGGGTTAAAAGCCTCTGCTTTCGGCTCAGGTCATGATCTCAGGGTCCTCAGATCGAGCCCCACATCCGGCTCTCTGCTCAGCAGGGAGCCTGCTTCCTCCCCCTCTCTCTCTGCCTGCCTCTCTGCCTACTTGTGATCTCTCTCCTCTTTGTCAAATAAATTAAATTTAAAAAAATAGTGTTTTTTGTTCTGATTGGAAATGTAACTTTTTAAATTTATTTGTAAGTTGTGGATATAGTTTGAGAAACTCTCTTTTATTGTTTATAAACACTAAATGATTGTTTACCTTTGCCCAATTTATTTTATTATTCTTTCTCTCCCACATGTGTGTGGGCTTATGTGTGTTTCTGTATGTAGCTTCTGGGACTCTATTTACCTGGAATTTTGCCTTCTCAGGCAAATTCTCAGGCATGCTCTATATTGATAATTTCTTATTGTCTTCTCAGTTTTTCAGTAGTTAAATCCAGTGTATTTAATTATTTTCAGTTGGAGTGTTGGTCCAAACCATTTTGCTTACATTACTAGAAATATACTTTTATAAGAGTATTCCTTATTTTCTTTGACATCAATAATAAAACCATTTATAAACAGCTATGTAATAAAGTAAATATAAATAATAATACCATCCAGTATGATATTTAATCATCCAGATGATATTTAAGAGGACTGTTATATTGGTTGATAAGAGTAAACAAACAGACTTGCTGGATGGGTGGGGGGGTAAGGGGTGACTGGGTGATGGACATTGGGGAGGGTATGCGCTATGGTGAGTGCTGTGAATTGTGTAAGACTGATGAATCACAGACTTATACCCCTGAAACAAATAATGCATTATATGTTAACAAAAAATGGTAATCGTATTAGGTCCATATAACACAGGGACAAATAATATTTGAAACAGAAAAAAGCAAAATATATGATAAAAGTATACGATGTTAAGACCACATATTAACCCTCCGAATTATTTGAAAAATAAGTTTATATTTATCCTCTCCTAATTACATTTTACAGAAAATTCAATTACAGTGAATTTGCTTTCTTCATCTTTCTCATAACTAAAGCTCTCATCCAGATAACTAATAAAATTCATCATAAAATTCCATTTCTTTTAAAAGTTTAAGTTTATATGCAATAAACTGGTTGATTATATAATGGATTATTAGTAGCTAATGCAGTATTAAATTAATTTCACTTAAGGTCAAAATAAGAAAGAAAAAAAAAACACTTTCTGGTTTAGAAGCCTTTTCTAAGAAGCACACAGGACCCTCAATTATATGGAAATTGTAGACTGACTCAGTTCTCATTTTCACTTTTAAAAGTATTTTTAAGATGTATCTGGGTAGCTCAGTCAGTTAGGCATCTCCTTTTGGCTCAGGTCATGATCTCAGGGTCCTGGGATCGAGGCCCCCGGTGGGCTCCCTGCTCAGTGAAGAGTCTGCTTCTCCCTCTGTCCCTCACTCTGCTTATTCTCTCTCTCTCATTCTCTCTGTCTCTCAAATCAATAAATAAAATATTTTTTAAAAATGTTCTTAAATATCACAAATGTACTTAAATATGCATTACTTATATTTTCTCAAAAGCCCTTTTGATCTTATTATGTGTGATAATTTTTTTTCTCATAGGGTAGAAACCAATGATAATGACAAACAATATGACCAGATGCTACAGTCTTTTATTTTTTTTAATTTTTATTTTTTTAATTTTAATTTTAATGTTGCAATTTATTTTTTCAGATTCTGTAATCTAATGGCACTGCTAGTTTTTTCTTGCAGATTGACTCAAGATGTGACTCCTGGTTAATTCCTGCAGCCCTCAAAAAATTACAGGCACTTTCTAGTGTTAAAGGAGAACTTAGTTACCCACAGTTCACCAATACCACTAATGTGGTTACTTTTTTCCCCCCAATGTTGAATATAACATTAATATGGTATAGTTTAAATGCTCCCTATGTGAATTAACTTTGCTAACCTCACGTTTGATTTTTCCATAGTAATAGTTTCCATTGAATGGCATTGTGAATGGATAAATACTGTGAGAGATTTTCAGAGTCATTTACCAGCATAATGGAATCATGGCGAGCAAGTATCAGTGTGCTCCATTTACCATTTTGTACTTACTTAAAACTTCATTTTTTTAAAAGGTAAGGTAGATCATAATATTCAGTATATTGAAACAATCATTGTTTGTTTCATTCTTTATCTGAGAATGTAATCGGTATAATATAGAGTCAATTTGTTTTCTTTCTTATCATTTCTGAATATTTGTTAACTGAATTCTAGTAACTTCCTATCCAGAAGCCCTCAATTCCTATCAAGGCATCAAGTGATTATACTAGAGCTGATTACAACTCAGACCTCGAGCTCGGAGAAGTCAATCTCTTCATTTTTCCCCTTTGCCACATTTGTTGGTTCAGTGGTGGGCATGTGATATGAATCAAACAATTACTCTGAATCTCAGGATTTGTTCTGTCTATGCTAGGAGCAAGATTCTCTCATTCTGTCAAACATGAAGGATGAAGTGTGTACTTCTGTGAGCTGTTAACAGAAATACTGAGATCATGAATTCTTAGTTATAGCAGTAATTACTATGTGGAGATTAGAAAAGGAAAAAATAAAAAAAAATAATAAAAAAAAAATAAAAAAAAAAGAAAAGGAAAAAATAATGTTCCTTCTTTACAACATTGACTTAATAATCAAAAGTACCCTGCAGTCAGACTTTAACCTCTCTAATTCTCAATTGCATAAAACATGTCAACCACATTTTTAATTAAGATACACCTAAAAATTAATACATGGCACAATAAATTTTCAACTATGGAAACTACCCAGGTCAAGAAATAGAATGTCATCAACACCTTCAAAACTCATTGATACCCCCTGTCAATCTCTATCCCTTGCTTTTTTCACAGAATCAAATAATATATTGTATTTTCACAAGTTACTGGTTTTGTCTCTTTCTGAATTGTAAATGCCTAAATTCATAAATTCCACATTCATTTGTATTTTGCTTCTTTTAAGATTATGTTTATAAGAGTTATCCAAATAGCAAGAATTCATTTATTTTCACTGCCATAGAGTATTCCATTTCTGGCTATGACAGACTGATATATTCATTCTTTTGTCCATCTGTTGATAAACTTTACTACTAAATACATGACATATATATTACCTCCTCATGGTTTTGTATGTCTGTTTTTTATTCTCTGAAGTTTTCTCATGAAGAGCAATGTTCATAAATGTTCATAAATAAGAGTCCTATTTATTATTTTTTTTAGTCGTTAGTCTTTCTGTTTAAGCAACCTTTTTTCTATTCTGAGGTCATGATGATAATATCCAAAAATCAGCTCCAAAAAGGTTAATTTTTTTTTTTTTTTACTTTTCTTATTTGGTTCTCAGTCTTGCTAAAATATTTTTTTC
>CM053605.1:149870489-149884121 GCA_028646535.1 Procyon lotor | reverse complement strand
GTATTCATATGCATAGGTCTGTTTGGATTCTGTTTTATTTCATCACTCCCTAGTCTCTTTTGGAGCCAATGTGACACTAAATTAAAATTAACAACTATAACTTTATAATAAATCCCAATATCTAGTAGTGTAAACTTCCCAATTGTTCTTCTTTGAGTAACTTGAATGTTAATTACCTTATGAATTCAGCAAAATATTACTGGAGGTCTTCCTATTTTCGTACTTTATTATTCAAGTACCAGAACCACCTGCAATTTACTGTCTAGGTAAAGCAGACAATCCTTCTCAATCTCAGCACAGTGGCATCTCTGGGTAGGAACCTGACACTTACCATGAGTCTGGGGCAGTCATCTCTTCTCTCTAAGCCTCCAAATTATTGCTCTAGTACCCAGAGTTTGTAATAAAATATATGTAATGCATTAACATTGGGTTTCTCTTAACTGATTTTGTATTGAGAAACAAACTTTGCATTCTTATTTTTTTGTTTCAAGTTTTCATTTAAATTCTAGTCAGTTAACATATAGTGCTATATTGGTTTCAGGAGTAGAGTTTAGTGATTCATCACTTACACAGAACACCCAATGGGGATCATAAGTGCCCTCTTTAATATCCATCACCCATTTAGCCCATTCTCTTACTCAATTCCCCTCCATCAACCCTCAGTTTGCTCTCTAGATTTAAGAATCTCTTATGGTTTGGCTTCTTCTCTTATCCCCTCTTCCCTTATGTTCATCTGTTTTGTTTCTCAAATTCCACATAAGAGTGAAATCATATGATATTTGTCTTTCTTTGACTGACTTGTTTCATTTAGCATAATACACTCTGGATCCATCCACATTGTTGCTAATGGCAAGATTTCAGTCTTTTTATTGGCTGAATAATATTCCATTGTGTATGTATACAACTTATGTATCTATTCATTAGTCAATGGTCATCTGGGCTCTTCCATAATTTAGTTATTGTAGATAATGCTGCTATAAACAACATGGTCCCTTCGAATCAGTATTTTTGTATCTTTTGGGTAAATACCTAGTAGTGCAATTGTTGGGTGGTAGGGTAGTTCTATTTTTAACTTTTTGCAAAACCTCCATACTGTTTTCTAGAGTGTCTGGTCCAATTTACATTCCTACCCACAGTGTAAGAGGGTTCCCGTATTTCTGCATCCTTGCCAACACCTGTTGTTTCCTGTGTTGTTAATTTTAGCCATTCTGACAGGTGTGAGGTGGTATCTCATCATGGTTTTGATTTGTGGTTCTCTAATAATGAATGATGTTGAGCATCTTCTCATCATGTCTGTGGGCCATCGATGTCTTCTTTGGAAAAATGTCTATTCATGTCTTCTTCCCATTTCTTAACTGGATCATTTGTTTTTTGAGTATTGAGCTTGATAAGTTCTTTCTAGATTTTGGTTTGCCAGCTCTGCCACATGCAAGATAATCTTGCATTCTTATATAGTGGCAGAGCTGGCAAACATACCAGAGTAGAGTTAACACCTGTGAGTATCTAGCCAGGCAGGAACATGTGACTTTTTTGTTCCCTGTGCTTTCTTTTTCTCTCCACTGGCTGGATTCAGGTGACAACCGATCCAATAGAATTCTGGAGCCAATATCTGGCAGGAGACTTCCTACCAACCAGGAACACCAAACCAAATACCACAACTTTTAGTGCCTATAAAATCTATTTTACTATTTTGTTCGCTGACTTTTTGAGATGGATATTTTGCTGATGAATAAGCAAAATTTCTTTCTTTTTCTTTTGTTAATACAAGCATTTAAGACCACAGATATTGGATTATTACTGTTTTTCAGAAGTTACAATGTGTAATTTTCATGTTTTTTTAGTTTTAAACATTTTCTAACTTCCCAATATGATTTTCTGTTTGATTTGTGGGTTATGATAGGAGACAATCCACACTGTACACACATTCCTTATTGCATTTTTAACATATAATTGTAATCATGGTAAAGGAGTGTGTTCTATAATGTATAAATCCTAAACATTGCTCAGATCATTTTCATAAATGTTTCATGTGTTCTTCTGTAACTGCTGGCTTTACAGTTTTATATATACTAAGAGATCAACAATTTTCATTTCATTCTTCAAATTTGCCATATATTTCTGTTGTTTTTTAATTAGATTGACCTGATTATTAAGATATGTAATAACCTTTTTTATATTGGTGAATTTGTCTATTACTTTATGTATAAATAAAAATATTATTTTACTTTCTTAAACACACATTGTTAACTATAATTATGCTTAGATCTGCAGAACTTATTCGTCTTAAAACTGCAAGTTTGTACCCTTTAACCAACATATTCCCATTTTTCCCACCTTCAGCACCTCAACACCACCATGCTACCCTATGGTAGCATGTTGGATGCACGTTTCCTTAAGTTTGACGTTTTCATAGATTCCAGATATGATGATATCATGTGATATTGGTCTTTCTGCATCTGAGCTATTTACTTAGCATAGATGAAACAAGTACATCTATGTTTTTGCAAATGACAGGATTTCCTTCTTTTTTAAGGAATAGGTTCTGGCAATCAAATGTACAGCATGTTGACTGTAATTAATAATACTGTATTGTATACTTGACATTTGCTAAGACAAGAATCATAAGTGTACTTACCACACACACAAAGATAACTATGTGAGGTGATGGATGTTCAATTATCTTGATTGTAGTAATCATTTCACAGTGTATATTTGTATTAAATCATCACATTGTACATCTTTAAAAAAACAAAAAAGGACTGCGCTTTTAGTTATACTTTTTTCATATGACTTGAATTACTATTCATCCCAAACTTATTTAAGTTAGTTAATTTTTGTGTCTATGTCGATTTTTAATTTTTGAGACCTGATTAGAGAATTATTTCTTCCAAAACTGACTTATATTTGTTTCTGTCAAGAACTTAAGGTCATCAATGTGGAGTTATGTTAAAAATAATACTTAGACAGCTTTTTTGAACCACACGAATCATATGAATTTAGTGTAATAACATGGGTTATATATGATTTGGTTGACAGTTTCTTACGGTATATATATATTTTTTCATTTCATAGTCAGTGCCAAAGATAGAATTCTAGCAGTCCACTGATTGTTGGGGGAGCGCAAACAAGAGGTCATATGAGGAGTTAATTCAAATTTATTGAGGAAGTTCATATCTATTTTAGATAGTGATTTAGCTAATGCATTAACTATTTAAAACTTCTGCCTTCTCTCAGGAAATATTGTACTGTAACCCATATAATATATAAAGTATAAGATAAAAATATAGAAAAATAAGCATAGTAGATGTCTGCCTTCAGCTCATACCCCAGAGTCCTGGCCCTGGGACTAGCCCCGCATCTGGCTACTTGCTTAGCAGGAAGTCTGCATTTCCTTCTCCCACTCCCTCTGGGTGCTCATGTGCAGTCTCTCTCTCTAATAAATAAATCAATCTGATTTTTTTTTAAATGAGCATAGTAGGAATTCTGGCAAAATAAATCCCATATCTTTACCATGGTCTATGGGGCTCTACCTGCTCTGTCCCTGTCCATCTTTGAAACAGTACCACCTTGACTGCTCTATCTTCCTCCCCTAATAATCTTCATGTAGATCCTGGTACCAAACACATTCTTTCCAAACATGGAGACTCTGTACATACTTTCTCCACCACCGTGGCTCTTTCTACTCAAGTCTTCACATTGATCATTACATACTCTCTACTTGGGCAATATCTCCCCAGAGAGGTATTTTGAACCATTCTCATTAAAGTAGGGATTTTTCTCCATTATCATTTATCATCCTAGCCTAAACAGGATTTAAGAGTAACTGTAACTATTCTATGCATTTTAATTAACTATAAATGTCTTTCTCAGAGAAGTGTTTAATTTTTTATCTCTATAATGTCATTCACTAGTGATTAACATAAAGATGCTCAATAAATACTTGTTGAAAGGAGTATTGAATGTAACACTGCATTATGTACACTAAATGACCAAGTTCTTAATACCAAAAAGGAGGGACAGAGAAGCACATGTGAAATAGAAATCTGTATGTACAGTATAAGGAAAACTTTAAATATTATAAATATCCCCACAAATAGAAGATAATTTATATTTATCAAAGTACAAAAATAGATAATACCAGGGACTATAAAAATTATTTCTAGTTTTTTTTTGTTCTTTTGCTTCTTAAATTCTACATGTGAGTGAAATCATAGTGTTTGTCTTTCTCTGACTGACTTATTTCACTTAGCATTATACTCTCTAGATCCATCTTTGTTGTTGCAAATGGTAAGATTTCATTCTTTTACTGGTACACACATTGTGGAAAACAGTATGAAAGTTCCTCAAGAAGTTAAAAACACAACTACACGATGATGCAGCATTTGCACTACTGAGTATTGACCCAAGGAACACAAAAACACTAATTCAATGTGATACATGCACCCCTATGTTTATAGCAGCATTATTTACAATAGCCAAATTATGGAAGCATCCCAAGTGTCTATTGATTGATGTTGTCTAAGTGTCCATCGATTGATGAATGGATAAAGAAGATGGTGGGATATTACTCAGCCATAAAAAAGAATGAAAAAGAATGAAATCTTGACTTTTGCAATGACATGGTTGGATATAGAGTATAATGTTAAGCAAAATAAGCCAGTCAGAGAAAGATAAATACCATATGATTTCACTCATATGTGGAATTTAAGAAACAAAACAAATCAGCAAATTGAAAAGAGAGAGAGAGAGAGAGAGAGAGAGAGAAACCAGGAAACAGACTCTTAATTAAAGGGAAAAAGTTGATGGTTACCAGAGGGGAGGTGGTTGGGGAATGGAGGAAATAGGTGATGGGAGTTAAGGATGCACTTTCTGTGATGAGCACCAGGTGATGTACAGAAGTGTTGAATACCTATATTATACACCTGAAGCTAATATTACACTGTATGTTGACTAAGTGGAATCAATACAAAAACTTTAAAAAATTAAAAAATAGAATTACCGTATGATCCAGTAATTCAACTACTGGGTATTTATCCAAGAAATATGAAAACAATAATTTGAAAAGATATATGCATCCCTATGTTTATTGTAGCATTATTTACAATAGCAAAATTATTTCCAGTTTGTGATGAGAGTGCAGTGTTGCCAGGACTAATAGGAAGAAATTCCAAAGGGCTTCACTTCAAATACCTGTTTAAAGGGTGGGGTTGGGGTGGGCAGACAGCAGTGACAACAACAACAACAAAAAACAAAACAAAAGGGCTTGCTGATCAAAGGAAATGATAGGAGATGTATTTATCTAGGAATAGAGTCTGCTACCACAGATGGGGAGGTCATACTGGATCAGCCATCAACTCCTGGCCAATCAGAATCTTTTATCTTCTCTTTGATCCCATTTTCTAAAGAGTGAAGCTGAAATACTGAAATACTCATTAATGAACTGAAAAAGAGAAGCTTGTGTAGAGAAAACCATCATGCAATTTATTAAATAATTATAGTTCACCCTTGAAGAACACGGGAGTTAGGGATGCTGAAAGCAAAAAAATTCACATCTCGCTTCTGACTCCCCCCAAATTTAACAACAATATTCTATATGGGCGTTTTTGTGATTTGTCCCTCACAACCGACCACCTGGACCTGCAAGGACACAGGCAAGCTAAGGAGTGTCCTTTGTGAGACTCATGTTGTGCCAGTAACCTTGGGAGCTTGGCTGTTTGCAGTATCACCTGGCTTCCAAGTCAGAGCTGGCCCTTCTGGTCTGGACGCCAAGAGCAAAAACTCTGGCCTCATGCCCCCTCCTGCTCCAGGCTGGGCTGGCCTCCCCTGAATGGAATCTGGGAGGGGAGGCAGATGCACATAGCCTGGGCTCCTTGAAAACATAGAAACATGATGACCTGAAAATGCAGCTCAGTCCAAACTGCATGTAGGCAAACCAACGTTTCACTTCAAACCCTGTTATTGGCCCTATAAATATGGTTATGGGGTGGTCAGTTGGAAGTCTCACCTGAGGGGAGGAAGCTCTGCCCGGGCTTCTCAATCAGGACTCCAGCCTGGCTGTTCCCATGGGGCTTCTCTAGCTGATGAGGTCAGATGTTGTAAGTGCCTGGTTTGATGTCACTTTGCTTTATTCTCATTCATTGCCTACTATTATATCATTTATGTGTGGATTCCCTTTCTCTTCTGTTTCTATTAGGTCTCAAAATAATAAGGTTTCTTTCCTTTTTGAAACTGAAACACAGCTGTTATGAATCTTTTGTGCACAACATAGTAATAGCTTTTTAATGACTGAAAGCCATACTGATAATGTAAACAATCAATTAATACATATTTTTGTATGCTTTATGCATTATCTCCTGTGTTCTTACAGTAAAGTAAGTTAGGAAAAATAAAATATTGAGAAAATCAGAAGGAAGACAAAATATGTGTACAAGTGTTCTGCTATAAAAA
Organism: Procyon lotor; assembly: GCA_028646535.1. NCBI lineage: Eukaryota > Metazoa > Chordata > Mammalia > Carnivora > Procyonidae > Procyon > Procyon lotor. The sequence continues at coordinate 149,877,674 of CM053605.1, read as the reverse complement.
AATCCACATATAAGTCAACAAATCCACATATAAGTTCAAACCCTTGTTGTGCAAGGAGCAACTGTACAATTGATCTTCACATTTACTTGTCTCTTCACCAAAATAACTATCCTAGTCCCCAAACTTTGGAGTCCCTTATCTCAGCACAAGATGTAATTCCAAGGGACTTGACCTCAAGTACAGTTTCAAACAGTTACAAAAAAGGCAATAACCAACATCAAAGCAAGATAAAGGACTAATTTATCATCTGGATCAATCAACTTCAAATACTAAGGGTTAAGATCTCTGTGAAACAAACAAAATAAAAAAATAAGATATGCCTACCTTATTTGGGAGTAAATAGCAAGCCTGGGAGAAATGAGTACTGTCACAAAATCAAAGCAAAAATGTTTGCACCTATGAGAGTGAAAGTTATATTGCCCACAAAGATATTTTAAAATATGATTCGGTACACTTATAGGTGCTGAACAAGATAGTATAGTTTTATTTTTCCTTGTTCTTCCCCTTTTTAATACAACAAAACACCTTGGAATTGTTATATTGACAATGAAGGATGCTAAAATACCTCAGACTACCTTGGAACTCAAGACATGAGAAACTATAATAAAGTGAGTTCCTTGGGTTTTCTTTTTCTTTCTGATATACATTTGAATAGGCAGTGGAGGAGAAGGTAACACCAAACCACCAGAAGGCATAATGAAAAGCCTATAAAACAGGCAACATGCGAGAATAACCTGTTCTTCCTGGTTAAAGACCTGAAAACCAGAAGCTCAACAGAGACCTCACAGAGAGCCCTAACTCTGACTCATCAGCTGGCTGCTGCTGACGATCTGATTCATAGGAGCAGTAATAGCAAAGGAAATCCTCTCTAGCCCTGTTCAAAATTCGCACCACTGGGTAACTGACCTGCCTGTAGCAGAGGTTGTAGTGAAACCTGGCCACCCCAGGCCAAGCTTCATAACCTAAGCCCAGTGAGTGGACCTAAAGGGATTTATTAGCAGCTGTGACAACAAAATCCTCCTGGGTCATCCAAGACCTGGCTCACCAACTGGGGTACCAGCAGGTACCCAGATTCTTTTGATGGGGCAACAGAAGCAACAGTCTGCATCGCATTGCCTTCTACACTATAGTATAGACACACTAGCCTAGAAACTTTGCCCACATCTCTCAAACGTTGCTGAATGACAGAAGGAAGCTCAAGAAATTCCCTTCTGTTTCTGTAGGTGGCATCAGCAGGGAAGGAGCAGGAATCCCAGAAGTACCAGACGAATGAAGCAGAGCAGAAAAACACTGTCACAGGAGGAACCTAAACACTCATTGGAACTACAGCCCATAAAACTGGTCAGACCTACATGCTGAAACTAAACAGGGCAAGCAGATGATTCAGATAGGATTAAGATTCTCCTAAGAGAAGAAGGCAGATGTACAAGGTAAAACTGAAAATCAGTCCTATAAAGAGCAAAGAAAACCTCAACTTGAGTAAGAAAGACCATAAACTGACGGGAATACCAAGAATAATATGAGTATTTATTATTTTTTTAAAGATTTTATTTATTTATTTGATGGAGAGAAAGGGGGGGGTGGGAACATAAGCAAGGAGAGTGGGAGAAGGTGAAGCAAGCTTCCGCTGAGCAGGGAGCCTGACACGGGGCTCAATTCCAGGACTCTGGGATCATGACCAGAACCAAAGGCAGACGCCTAATGACTGAACCATCCAGGCATCCCAATATGAGTATTATTTGATAAGGATTTGATAAGGCTTTAGAATCAGCCATCATAAAAATACGTCAGCAATTAAAAACATTTTCCTTAACCTAATGAAGGAGAAAATTGCACCAAACAAAAAGAAGTTAGAAAACAGAAACAAAGGAATTTCTACTTCCAGGAAAATGGGGTATTTGCCCTTTTTTCCTATTTCTCCTCTAAGTACAATAACAAATGACTGGCATTCTTTGTAAAAGCAACATAAGAGAACTCTGAAAATTGGAGAAAATTGTGTGGTCCAGATAGTGTTCATGTGCCCTGAAAAATATGGTAGTTAAGTTCCAGAGATTTCTTATTGCCTCATATACTGGCCTACCTCAGAGATAGTGCAGGTTTGACCAGCACGATAGAGTGAATAACACAATAAAGTGAGTCAAATGAATTTTTTTGGTTTTCTAGCACATATAAAAGTTATGTTTAAACTTTTTGTAGTTTATTAAGTGTGAAATAATATTTTGTCTAAAAGATGATGTGCATATCTTAAGTTAAAAAAAAAATCCTTATCGCTCAAAAATGCTAACCATCATCTCAGCTTCCACCAAGTTGTAATCTTTTTGCCAATGGAAGGGTTTGGCTCCTTGTTGATGGCTGCTGATAGATCAGGGTGGTAGTTGCTGAAGGTTGGGGTGGGTATGGTAATTTCTTGAAATAAGATACTAAAAAAAATAAGACGCTTAAGTTTGCCTCATTGGTTACCTATACCCTTAAAAATTAACTCTTCCTTCCTTCTTTCCTTTCACAACCCTTCTTTCTGTAGATCTGATGTTGTTTGATAGCATTTTACCTACAGTAGAACTTCCTTCAAAACTGGAGCCAATCCTCTCAACCCTGCCGCTGATTTATCAATGAAGTGTATGTAATATTATAAATCCTCTGTTGTCATTTCAATAACCTTCACAGCATCTTCACTAGGAGTAAATTCAATCTCAAGAAACCACCTTCTTTGCTCATCTGTAAGAAGCAACTCATCATGCATTCAAGTTTTATCATGAGATTTGCAACAATCCAATTGTATAGTCAGACTGCACTTCTAATGCTAGTTCTCTTGCTATTTCTCTCATAGCTGCAGTTACTCCCTTCATTGCAGTATTGATCCCCTCAAAATCACCCATGAGGGTAGGAAGCAACTTTTCCCAACTCCTGTTAATGTTAATATTTTGACCACTCCCCATGAATCATGAATGTTCTTTTTTTTTTTTAAAGATATTATTTATTTATTTGAAAGAGAGAGAGGGCTCACAAGTAGGCAGAGAGGCAGGCAGAGAGAGTGGGGAAGTAGGCTCCCTGCTGAGCAGAGAGCCCGATGTGGGGCTCAATCCCAGGACCCCGAGATCACGATCTGAGCCAAAGGCAAAGGCTTTAACCCACTGAGCCACCCAGGCACCTGAATCATGAATGTTCTTAATGATACCTAGAACAGCAAATCCTTTCCAGAAGCTTTTCAATGTCCCTTCCCCTGATCCATCAGAGGAGTCACTATCTATGGAAGCTATAGCCTTATAAAATGTATTTCTTCAATAATACAACTTGAAAGTAAAAATAATTCCTTGATCCAGAATGGGTTGTACTCCAGAATAGCTATTGTGTTAGTAGGCATGGAAACAACATTAATCTTGTTGTCCATGTCCATCAGAGCTCTTTAGTGACCAGGTACATTGCCAATAAGCAGTAACATCTTGAAAGCAATCTTTTTTTTGCTGAGCAGTGGGTCGCAAGAGTGTGCTTTAAATATTCCATAAGCCATACTATAAACAGATGTTCTGTCAGCCAGGGTCTGTTGTTCCATTTATAAAGCAAAGACAGAGTAGATTTAGCGTAATTATTAAGGGCTCTAGAATTTTTGGAATGGAAATGAACATTATCTTGAACTTAAAAGTCAGTAGCTGCATTCGCCCCTAACAAAAGACAGTCTACCTTTGAGATTTTGAAACCAGGCACTGACTTTTCCTCTCTAGCTATGAAAGTCTCAGCTGGCATTTTCTTCCAATAGATTATTATGTCTACATTGAAAATCTGTTGTATACTGCAGCCACCTTGATTACTTATCTTAGCTGATCTTCTTGGAGAACTAGCTATAGCTTCTATATCAGCACTTCTGCTTCACCTTATAGTTTTATGTCATAGAGATGGCTTCTTTCCTTAAACCTCATGAACCAACCACTGCTAGTTTCAAACTTTTTCCTACAGTTTTCTCACTTCTCTCAACCTTCATAGAATTGAAGACAGTTGGGATCTAGCTCTGGATTAGGTTTTGGCTTAAGGGAATGGTGTGGCTGGTTTGCTTTTATATATATATATATATATATTAAAGATTTTATTTATTTGACAGAGAGATAGAGAGAGAGAGAGAGAGAGATCACAAGTAGGCAGAGAGGCAGGCAGAAAGAGAGGGGGAAGCAGGCTCCCTGCTGAGCAGAGCCTGATGCAAGGCTCCATCCCAGGACCCTGAGATCATGACCTGAGCTGAAAGCAGAGGCTTTAACCCACTGAGCCACCCAGGCACCCTATATATACATAGATTTAGATTTAGATTTAGATTTTATTTATTTACTTGAGATAGAGAGAGAGATACAGTGAGAGAGGGAACACAAGCAGGGGGAGTGGGAGAAGGAGAAGCAGGCTCCCACAGGTCAGGAAGCCTGACAAGGGGCTCAGTCCCAGGACACTGGGGTCATGACCTGAGCTGAAGGCAGATGCTTAATTGGCTGAGCCACCCAGGTCCCCCAGCTTTTGCATCATTAGTGTGTTCACTGGACTAGTGAACTTTTAAGTTCCTTTGAGAACTTCTACTTCATATTCACAACTTGGCTAACTGGCATAAGAAGCATAGCTTTCAGCCCATCTCAGCTTTCAATACCTGTTTCTCATTAAATTTAATTCAGTTCTAGCTTTGGATTTAAAGTGAGAGGTGTACAACTTTTCCTTTCACTTGAACACTTAGAAGTTATTGTAGGGTTGTTAACTAGCTTAGTTTCAACATTGTTGTGTCTCAGGGGATAGGGAGGCCTGAGGAGAGGGAGAGAGATGGGGAAATGGCAAGTCAGTGGAGCAACCAGAACATACACAAATTTTATCAGTTAAGTTCATTGTTTTATATGGGTGCAGTTTGTGGTCCTCACAAAGTACAATAATAACATCAAAGGTCACTCACCACAGAGCTCCATAACAAATATAATAATAGTAAAAAGTTTGAAATATTGTGAGAATTACCCAAATGTGACACAGAGACACAAGGTGAACAAATACTGTTGGAAACATGACGCCAACAGATTTGGCTTGAGGCAGGGTTGCAATAAACCTTCAGTTTATCAAAAGAGAAAAAGCACTAATTGTGAAGTACAATAAAGTGAAGCACAATAAAACAAGGTATGTCTGTACTCCAGAATGGATGCTGAGGTATCCAGCAACCTGTAAATGCTAATATGTGCAGTAAAATCTCCCCAGAAAGCCTGACCTGGATAGTCAAAAATAAACAAACACAAGCACAGGACATCCTGGCAAGACAGAAAATTTTGAGAAAATAAGAGTCAAATCCCACAGAAAAGAACTGTAGCCCCACCACTATCTATGCCAGCAAATACTGAGTGGGAAGTCTAAGTTGTCCATTTTCACAAGGCCATAATGAGGCTCCTGAATCCATCCATTGGAACCAAGTCAAAAGAAAATAAGCTAAGAGAAAAATTTAACCCTTAGCATATTTCTACATAATATCTAAAACGTCTAGGTTTCAATTAAATAACACTGATTGAACCAAGAATCAAGAAAATCTCAAACTGAATAAAAAAACACAACCAAGAGATGCCAACAAAATGATGACAGAAATATTAGAATTGTCTGACACATATTTTCAAGTAGTCTTCACAAACCTGCTTCAATGGTCATATTAGAAGTAAATGAAAAAAGTAAGAACTCCCAGCAAAGAACTAGAAAATGCAAGGAAGAAACCAATGGAAACTTAAGAATTAAAAAGTATAATAAACAAAAATTTGAAATAAACAACTCTCAATTTATAGGCACAGAAGCAGAAGACAGAGGAATTAGCAAAATCGAAAATAAAAATCATTTAATCTGAATAACAAAGGAAAATAGAATTAAAAATATATAGCATGTAAGAAACAGTGAAATTATAATATGATAACTAAAGATGTCACTAGAGTTGAAAAGAAGTAGAATAAAGCACCAAAAAATAATAGAATAAACTTCCCAAATTTAGTAAAAAAAACCCCATAAACCTATGGTCTAAGAATTTCAGTCAATCCCCAAACAGATGAATCTATAGAAATACAAATGAAGGTACATCATAGTCAAGCTTCTGAAAAATAAACACAAGGAAAATACCTGAAAATCAGTGAGAGAAAAAAAGACATTTACCCATAAGGGGAAAAAAAATGAAATGACAATTGATTTCTCACAATAAATCCTTCCTGAGATCAGAAGGAAGTTGGTAGAACATTTTCAAGTGCTGGGGGGAACAAAGAAACAAAACCCCTACCAACTTGTATATTGGATCCAAGAATCCTATATTGAGTGAAAATATCCTTCAAAAATGAAGAAGGAATCAACACATTCACAGATGAAGGAAAACTAAGAGAATTTACCACTTACCTACTTTAAAATGACAGCTAAAGGAATTTATCAAAACAATGACTTGTATATTCTTAAAGATTAAATTATTGTGGAGGAAGAGCATGATATAAACAAAAATACACAACTATATCTTAAAAACAATAAAGTAACTTATATTAAATGCAAATACATCATAGATTCACACATTTTTAGTCACTAGAAAGAAATGGTCCACGCAGGCTAAACTCAACTAATTTTTGATATTAATGAAATAACATCTTTCAAGTATTTTATTTTGAAAATACTTATATTTTGGAAAAATAATTATTTTCCATAGGAAATAAAAAACCTATTTCAACATGCTGACATAAATCATATTGCTCTCTGCTGATTTTAGAAGGACTTAATTTCACAAAAAAATCCTTAAATTTCCCAGGAGGAGTTATGCCTGACAATTTGTAATGACATAAACTCCTTTTAACTTGACCTGAATCTGAAATTCAGTCAACAAAAAGACCTAATCTAATGTTTTAAGAAAAGCAAGTGTTGGGGCGCCTGGGTGGCTCAGTCGTTAAGCGTCTGCCTTTGGCTTAGGTCATGATCCCAGACTTCTGGGATCGAGCCCTGCATCGGGCTCCTTGCTCTGCAAGAAGCCTGCTTCTCCCGCTGCCATTCCCTCTGCTTGTGTTCCCTCTCTCGCTGTGTTTCTCTCTGTCAAATAAATAAAATCTTTTAAAAAAAAAAGAAAGAAAGAAAAGCAAAGCAAGTGTTATGAGAGTGGATTAATTCTGATGACTAAAGTATTTTATTTATCAATTGACTGAGAGAATTGAATAGTCAATAGAATTCAGGCAA
>CM053605.1:149852993-149870389 GCA_028646535.1 Procyon lotor | reverse complement strand
TATTCAGTTTGAATGCTCATTCAGTCCTTGATTGCTCTGCTGAGGATGAGAAGTAGTTGCTAAACACTGTGATATGGTGGTTTATTGTTATTATGTTTGGAATTATTCAATGACTTGCCACTGAATTGGTTCCAGTGACTTCTTTCTGAAGAGTTTAATTGTTGTGGCACTTGCTTGGCTCAGTCATTGAGGGACAGAGCCCCACATTGAGCCCTGCATTGAGCTCCTCATGGGGCTCCCTGCTCAGTGGGAAGCCTGCTACTCCCTCTCCTGCTCCCCCTGCTTGTGTTCCCTCTCTCCCTATCTCTCTCTCTGCCACATAAATAAATATGATCTTATAAAAATAACTTATATTACAATCTTTAATCTCCTACGTAATACCACAAAATGAAAATGCTTTCACTCAAATCATCTCTAATTTACATCACATGTAAACATCTATACACCTACAGCTACAACTTTTCCACCTGAATATACTATATAGAGATTGTTTTTGGAATTTCATAAATCACTAATTATTTGGATTTCTTTATGTGTGTCATTTATTCTTGGTTTACTCTTTTTCTCACTTTCAGAAATGAATTCCTTATTTCTGAAGTCTATCTTTAAAAAATCCTCTAAGGAAGTTCTGTCACTAGTACATAATCTTAGGGTTTATCTGAAAAATGGAACTTTTTTGGCTCTGTGTTTTCTGGATGTGCTGTTCTCCTTTACAGTTAAGTTTTGATATAAATTGCACAAACTGTTATAGATACTATGTACACTGAACTCATTAAAACTGAGAACTTTTGCTTATAAAAATATACCATAAATCCAAAAGGTAAATAAAAACATTCAGAAGACATTTCTAAAATATTTAATCTTTGAAGCCGTGCTCAAAAAAAATCAATAAATAGGAACAACTTAACGGATAAGATGGGAAAAATATATCAGCAGATATTTCACAGGGTAGATAACATAAGTGTCTGTAATACTTTGAAAAATCTGTTTGACCACTAAATAATTAGTAATACAGAAATTTAAATCACTCCATAAGTATCTTAGAATCACTATGTTGACAAGGTTTTAAAAATTTATCATTTGCAAGTTTTGTTATATTGTTCCACAAATGGCAATCTGAAATTGCAGATAGAGCATAAACTGATATAATTACTTTGGAGAACCATTTACTTCACTGGTATATGTCAGTCTTCCTGTAAATTAAGATCTAGCAATTCTACTCTGAATATGCTTCTTAAACATATTCCTTAAAAGTTGTATACAAGGATGACGAAAGCAACAATAACCAAAGCAGTAATCATCATTATCATAAGAACTACAATTGCAAAAAGTCTAAAAGAAAACTCAAATATCTTGGGACAAAATTGAGCTGCATGGTGACATTAATTAAGGTTCAAAAAATAGTATTGAGAGTACAAACCAACTTGGTAATAAGTCATGTGGTACATTTTCATTGAATTTGGAAACATGTAATATTGCACAGTATAATGTTTGGGTATGCTTGTACGTATGATAAAAACATACAGCAAGATAAATGTGTGATAAACAGAAATTCCAGCTAATTAACTGGAAGGATGGAGAGGCTATAATTTGGGAGGGTTATACATAAAAGATTTATTTATTGTTCTTTTTTAAGTGGGGATGCATGAGATCACTTTATAATTTTAATTACATATATTCATTTCTATAAGTTTGAAATATTTCATGATTACAAAATTGTTTAAAACAATAAATTTCTCTTTTTCCTAGTCCCACACTCATATGGTTTACAATCTCAGACAAACTCATTTTAGTAGGCCCTTTGTATAAGACTGAAGTGATATCCCAGTCATATATTAGTATCTACTGTTATAAAACAAAATGAAAAATAACATGCTATATATTGGTGAATAAACAGGAAAATTGAAGGCTTTACAAACTGATTTTTCTCATTCAATATTAAGATACATTATTCAACTTTAGAAATAAAAGTAATTATCAACTTTGTTTTGTCTATGGTGTATTATCTATTTTATATCTTTATATGCTCCGATTTGTTAATTGTATATACTTTTCTAGAAAAAGAAAGGCATTTTTCCATTATGTTCTCAAATTTGTTTGCAATATATATTATGCAATATATAATAGATATTAAAATATATAGTATATATATTTTAATAGATATAAAATATTATCTATTTTATATCTTTATTTGCTCAGATTTGTTAATTGTATATACTTTTCTAGAAAAAGAAAGGCATTTTTCCATTATGTTCTCAAATTTGTTTGCAAAACTGAAGCAAAATTCTATATTTTATTCCTATAATTTCATCCCTATATTATTTTTTCACTTTGAACTTTTCCCCCTTATTAATAGTACCTGATATATTTTATGTAATTCTACTTGTTTTTTTTTTCCAAAGAAGCAATACCTGGAATGTTTAGTATTTCTATCATTTTCTCTCAGATTTTAGGATTTGCTAAAATTTTAATGTCTTCTTTAATAATTCTTCCTTCTACTTGACAAGTTTATTTACCTTTTTTTAAAAGATTTACCATCATGTCATTTACATACTAAAAATTGCACATATATAAGATGTACATTTTGATATGCTTTGACAAGTAGGGGCAGAAAATTCTTCCCTTCCTCCCATCTAAGTTCTTTGGTTGATTAAATAACTATACTGACATAAAACAGATTAACAGGAGAAAAAGTAATTTAATTTCATACATATAAGAGACTCATAAAAATGTGAGACTTGAAGCCAGAAGCTTTTCTACCTTTTAGACAAAGAAACAACAGATTTGTGAGGAATTGACAAGACAAAGGGATTTGGGCTTGGGGTAATAAATTGGTAAAAATGTAACAAAGTTTGTTTAAACAGCCTTTGCAGCATTCTGGCACCTGGGTGGCTCAGTGGGTTAAAGCCTCTGCCTTTCGGCTCAGGTCATGATCTCAGGGTCCTGGGATCGAGCTCCGCACTGGGCTCTCTGCTCAGCGGGGATCCTGCTTCCCCCTCTCTCTCTGCCTGCCTCTCTGCCTGCTTGTCATCTCTCTCCCTCTGTTAAATAAATAAACAAAATCTTAAAAATAAAATAAAATAAAACAAAAAATAATAAACAGCCTTTGCAGCCCTAAATTCTGTTATCGGTGGTGATAAGAATGCCTTCTACCCTCCTGGTCCAGGTAAGGTGCCTTCCACATGGGAGATTTATCTTCCTTCAGGAAGACGAGGATCAGGGTGCCTTTCTTGCACCAATTGTTTCTAAAGACCTTTTATTTCAAAACAGTGACATATTTGGGGGTAGCATATTCTGCTTCCCTTCAACATACATTCAGTTTGTGAAATTATCGCATAATCAAGGTAATAAACATATACGTCATCCCAAAGGTTTCCTTGTGCTTTTTTAAATTGTTCCTTTATGCCTTTCCCATCTCCTCATTCACAGACACTCGTGGTTTTGGTTACAATGTGCTTGCTGGCTTTTCCTATAAATCGATGTAGAGTAATACAGTCTGCACTCCTTTTTAATGGGCCTTCATTTGCTCTGAGTAACAATTTTGAATTTTCCACATTGTGTCATGTATTGACAGTTTTCTTCTCCTTTTTTATTGCTGAACAATGTTTCTTTGTTAACCTATTATTACTTGTTTACCCACTCATTCCTTGATAGATGTTTCAGTTTGGGAGTCTTATAAACTGGCTGTGGATATTTGTGTAAAATGATCAATCTCTCTAATTCCAGGTGTTCTAGTAAGTGATTAGTGGCATCTCCTTCTGGTTTTCATATGCATATTCCTAACATCCAAAGGTGTTAAGCACTGTTTCATGTACTTATTTCGAAGGTAAATATGGTAAGATGCCTGTTCACATCTTTTATATCTTTTTGAAATTACTTTGGTGAAATATAAGTTCAAAACTTTATCATTTATCTATTGTGTTGTTTTTCTTCTTACTTTGAGAATACTTATACGATCAGGATGCAAGTCCTTTATGAGATATATCACTTGCAAATATTTTCTTCCAAAGTATCATCTCTTCATTCACTTATCTATATCTTTTGAAGAGGAGACTTTTTAAAAAATTTTAATGATGTTCAATTATCATTTATTTCCTTTATGGATGTTCCTTGTGGAGTTTCTTCTAAGAAATCTTTGCGTAATCAAATGCCACAATATATTGCACTATTAGGGTTTTTTATACAGTGTTGCAAGTATCACACCCTCTTAAAAAACATGCCATGTTTTTCATTTACTGGACTAAGTTTTAATATCTCCTGTTTCACAAATCTATTTCCCTTCCTCAAACACCCCATGTCTGCTGCTTAGTCACCTTCTTTGTTACTTCCCTGACAGTTTTCCTCTTTGAGCCAACGTTCATGCTAGTCTTGGTGGCCACTCCCATGAATCACTAGTGTGAGATTTAATATATTTGTTCTGAAATCTATTTTGGATTTTAAAAATTGCTATATAGATGTATACTTTTCCAGCACCATCTACTTAAATTAATTTCCTTTCTCAACTGTATACACTTCCATTACATCTTTGTCAAAAAATAACTTTTCATGAAATCTATTTCTATAATCTTTTCTCTGTTCCATTGATAGACTTATCAATCTTGTGAATATCATAGTGTCTTAACATAGCTTTTTTAAAAAAAAATTATTTATTTATTTGACAGAAAGAGAGAGAGAGAGAGAGAGATCACAAGCAGGCAGAGAGACAGGCAGAGAGAGAGGGAAGCAGGCTCCCCGCTGAGCAGAGAGCCTGATGCAGGGCTTGATCCCAGGACCTGAGATCATGACCTGAGTGGAAGGCAGAGGCTTTAACCCACTGAGCCACCCAGGCACTCCTTAACATAGTTTTTTTGATAAATCTTTTAACCAAATCAGTCCTCCAAATTATTCCTCTTTTACAAAGTCATTTTGGCTATGTCATTTTCTATGTAATTTCATGGTAATTTTATAAAAATTCATTTATGCAAAGAAGTTTTGTGGATTTTTGACTGGTATTTCATTACATAGATAATTTAGAGATATTGAAAATGTAATAATTTTATAATTTCCAGTACATGAGCACAGTATATATCTCCATTGGTTCAGGTTTTTTTTATATTCTTTCTGAAATACTTTATAGTTTTTGTTGTACAGATACTGCATATCACTTACCAAGTTTATCCCTACACATGTCACTCTTGCCATTTTTACAATTTTATATCTCACCATTTCTGTTTGATGTTAGTGCTAGGAAATAGATTGGCTTCAGTATGTTTATACTGTATCCTGCAAACATGTTAGAAAGCTTCTAGTTCTATGAGCATTTTGTAGATTCCACTCAATTTTCTTTTATGTAGACAGACATACTGTCTTTGAATAAAGATACTTCCTTCTTTCTTATCTGAATGCCTTATATCTCTTTTTCTTGATTTGGCTACAATATAATGTTGGAGAGATATAATGAGATCAGTCACTTATTTTTGTATAATGTTAAGGGAAGTGTTTTCATTCACCATTAAGTATGATGTAAACTCCAGGTTTTTCTCAGATTCATTTATCAAACTGAATGAGTTTTCTTCTGTTCCTACTTTGCTTAGGTTTTTCTTTTTTAGATTGAAAGGATGTTGGATTTTGTCAAAAGCTTTTTCTGCATTTATTGATATAATATGATTTTTCTTTTTAGTTTTTTTAATATGTGTTATGATCTTGGTTGGTTATAAACATTAAAGCAGCCATGCATGCATTGCTGGGATAAATTCTGGCCACAATATATCATCTATTTAAATGTATATCATTTGTTTTTGTTTTCTTAAAGATTAATATGAACACAGTATATTTCTTTACAATCATTTATTTTAAAGTATATGTGACTTTGGGGATACCTCAGTGGCTCGGTTGGTTAAGCAGCTGCCTCAGCTCAGCTCATGATCCCAAGATCCTGGGATCAAGTTCCACATTGGGCTCCTTGCTCAGCAGGGAGCCTGCTTCTCCCTCTGCCTCTGTCTGCCTCTCTGCCTGCTTGTTCTCTCTCTCTCTCTCTGACAAAAAAATAAATAAATAAAATCTTTTAAACTATATGTGACTTTGTATTTTAAGTGTATTTGTTGCAGAGAGCACATAACTGGTCTTACTTTAATAACTAATCTAACCGTCTCTGATTTTAATTTTGGCTTTCACAACATTTTTATTTATACTATTGATGATATGGCTAGGTTTAAACCATAATATTGTTATTTGTTTTCTATTTGGATTATCTGCTTTTTGTTTCCTTTTCTCTTCTGTTGTCTTTTAGTTCTAAATAATGTTTAGTTCTATTTTACCTTCTTTTTTGATAAATTTGTTATAACTTTTTCATTTTAATGACTTAGAGTTTATATTATATATATTTAACTTATCACATTTATGTGAGATTGTATGTCTTATACTATAAGAATTTAAAATTTTTTATCTTTTTGACATTTTTATTAATGCTGTCATTCATTTTAATTCTATACATGATATAAAAACCAAACTACATAGACATTTAACAATTTCTGAAGACCAATTACACGATAATCAAGGAAAGAGAGAATAAGACTTTCTCATTACTTATTATACAGTCCAGAAGAAAATGTAAGTAAATCCAAAGATTCATAAGGTATACAGTTAAATTGGGAACTTATGGAGCACTGGGGGATAAGTGGGTCAGGAGGAGTCATGCTTCTGATAAAGAGAACAGCTTGAGATAAATTTACTTGAGGGTTGACAAGCCATATTTGTGGAATTAAAATAAGATTTTTAAAAGATTTTGTTTATTTATTTGAAAGAGAGAGAAAGCATGAGTCAGGCAGGGAGAGGCAGGAAGAAGCAGGCTCCCGACTGAGCAGGGAGCCCAATCAGGACTCAGTCCTAAGACCTGGGGATCATGACCTGAGCTGAAAGCAAATGCTTAACTGACTGAGCCACCTAGGAGCCCAAAATAAATTTTCTTAGATTGAAAAAAAAATACTGGCGTTTTCAAAAATTTTGTGTGTATAATGCAATGTTATTATTTGGAATAACTGAAATTTAAATTGAATATACCACTATCATACTAGTCTATTGGTTGACTTTAAGTACTATTTCATATGCTCTGATCAAGACTTCTTACATATCACAACAACAAAAAAAATTCATATTACATATTATATACATAATTCTTCTCTATTATCTTGGCCTGGAACAGTCTAGCTGCCAACTGAAGCTGATTTTAGGCCCATGCTGCATAGTCCACAAGAAAAGGTTTCCTTTGTCACCACTGTGACCATACAAATGTAAATCATACATGTTTGTCTACACTTTGTGGCAAATTATCCACTTTTTTTGTTTGTTGTTTTAAAGATTTTATTTATTTATTTTGACAGAGAGGAGAGAGATCACAAGTAGGCAGAGAGGCAGTCAGAGAGAGAGGGGGAAGCAGGCTCCCTGCTGAGCAGAGAGCCTGATGTGGGGCTCGATCCCAGGACCCTGAGATCATGACCTGAGCTGAAGACAGAGGCTTTAACCCACTGAGCCACCCAGGTGCCCCTGTCCATGGTTTTTTTTAAGGTTTTATTTATTATTTGTCAGAGAGAGAAAGAGAGCACAAGCAGTGGGAGAGGAAGGCAGAGGGAGAAGCAGGCCTCCCGCTGAGCAAGGAGCCCAATGCAGGATTTGATCCCAGGACCCTGAGATCATGACCTGAGCTGAAGATAGAAGCTTAACTGACTGAATCACCCAGGAGTCCCTAAACCATGTTTAAAAATATCAGCAAAGACAAGGAGGCAGAGCATTTAATGGAGAGGTTATATAGAGGTTGAATTTGGAACAAATTAAAAAAAAAATATTCTGGCAAAATGGCAATGAGAAGCCACAGAGTGCTTTGTGAAAAGGAAGCTTATATATATTTTGTTTACCTGAAAATACTTTAAAAATATTATTTTGAGATGCTTACCTTAAATTATCTGCTTTCGTATTCCAAATTTGCTGATAGACGTTTGTGATAGAAAATATTTACTTCAAAAGAGAGCATTTTCAGATAACTTTTAGGTGTTTAAGTTAGCTAGATAATAAATTAGGAGGTTAAATAGCTCTGCTTTATAAGACAATTTTTTTAGGGGCATCTGGCTACCTCAGTCAGTAGACCGCACGACTTTTGATCTTAGGGTGATGAGGTAAAGCCTCATGTGGAGCATAGAACTTATTTAATTGAAAAAAAAAAGACTATAAAAAAAAGCGTGTTTAAGATTTTTTTCTATGTTGTTAAACAAGTTATTCTTTGGAGCTTGCTGGAACAAATACTGGCATTGAAAATCTCAGAGAAAAACATGTCCAACAGCGTCTCCTTTTCATGCTCCAAGGAAATACAAATGAATTCTTTGGCAGACGCACTCACATGTATCACTCTTGAGTGTAATGATATCAATAAGAAGTACAGCAACAACAACAAGGGTAATGAACAATAATCATACTGCTCTCCCTACATGTAAAACAGAGTCCTAAGTGCTTCACATGTTTTCAATTGATCCTCATAAAAATGCCATGAAGATAGATTAGTTCTATCTCTACAGCTAAGGAGTTAGAAGTAACTTAAAACCACAGAAATTAAAAGTGGTGAAAGTGGGATTCCAAGCCCATTAGTTTGGTTTCATAGTGTATTTTATGTGTCATACAAAGCACTTTTAGTACATTTTACTTTGCATGACACAGGTGGCCATTCACATATAGAGCTTTTCCAAAGGAGAACAGAAATAAATGATGAGGGAAAGGAAAACTGAGAGACAAAGATGAATGTGAGGAATGTGAGCAAAGAAAAGCCTCATACTTCATAGTACAAGGGGCTAGATAATGTAAACATGGACAAGTCACTTACTTTCTGAACCCTTTTCTTTTAATTAATGATAATGCCTACCTTGAAACGCTTGTATGCATCTTGAAATAATATTCATCAAATATCTAGTATGGCATCTGACACGTTAGGCATATATTAGGTCTCAGGGTCACAGTCAAATAGGGTTGGGCAGTTTGTATTTGTATGTGAGAGAGAAGTGTATCTATGAAGATGTGTATTCATATAAAAGCATAGTCAGGACATATAACAACCAAATGCACACATTTTTATATGAAAAATAAAGCTACATGGTTGTTTACTTGTTTTTCGTTGTTTTCCAATTTTTGTATCATCAGAATCTTGTAACCCACTAAATCAGTGTAATGTAGTGCAATGTGTGCTACTTGACGACCTGGGTTGATTGTTGGACGAATAAGTTATGAGTTTTATATAAATTCTTCTGATCAATCAAATCTGGAAGGTAGTGTTTCTCTAAGGGCTACAAGTGTGGTACATATTTTCAGCTGAAAAGTCAAATTGGAGCTATATATACCAAGGAAAGAAAGATGGCACCCCTCTTCCCCTCCCAAAAAGAGATGACATCCTGTACTATGAGTTAGTACCTTTTCATTCTCTCCTGTATTAATATTTTATTTTTGGTGTCAAATATACTAGTTGAATAATATTAATTCTTAGGAATAATTCCTTAGTTTTCCTTCTACCATAGGTCCATGTAGATTAAGAGTTAAGAGACATGATAAAAATACCATGACCAATGTTGAGGAATGTTTTCAAAACAAGCTATCGAACACATGATATATACATAGAGAATGATCATCTTATAATTAGTTCCTCTTATAATTAATCAGCTTACAATATTAGGACTTCTTACAGATATTTTCTTATATCTGTAAGAAATGTGAGTTGAGACAATATATCATTCAAAAATTGTTTCATTTCTTATTGCACAAATATAGCCTGCTCAGTGGAAGGTTAGAAAGAAGAAGAATGATCAACTGCTTTCTCATTTGCCCATCATAAAATGTAGAAATTAAAAACTATTGTAGTATTAATCTAAAAGCAGTAACTGGTATTATAAAAGCAATCAGATTTCCCTCACTGGCTGTATTTATTCCTACATGATGAGATTTTGTTCTGCTGGATCTTAGATGAACAATCTGCTTCATGAAGTCAGCATCTGGATCAAAACTGTGCTCCAGATCCTGATTAATTCCCCTGGAACAGTCAGGTGCAAGTTTATGATGACAATGTTCATTTACACCTAGAAGCTTGTACTCAGAAGTGCCAACAGTTAAGAGTCCTCAGTGAAGCCCTGAATGTGAGAGATCCCAAACTGCCTTTATTTTTCTTTTAGAGGACTCCATAACTGGCTTTTAGTTTCTAATGAGTGCCTGTTGGAAAGTATGAGGGAAGAACAGAAACCATTTGTTTGTAACAAGACTAAATGAATCTAATTTATTACAATAACCAGGAATGTTATAGCCACCGGTGAGACATATGCAGAAGACTTACTTAAGGATTTTGTCAATTATTATCCTAAGAATAGGAGCATATTATAAAGTAAAGGCATTTACAACTCTATTGGGTCATGTTATAAAGTGTGTGTTAAAACTGCTGCCTATTTATAAAGGTATTTTAGACCTGAAGAATAAGATTTTTTTTACAACTTAATTTGTTGACTGTTACTGTGTTATCTTTTCACCCAAACAAGGATATATACTTGTCCATCTTGAAATGCTTATAACTGCTAAAATGCATTCATTCATTCCATACAGTTTTACCTGAACATAATTAAACCTTTTTTTATTTATTTGTTTGTTTGTTTGTTTTTTAAAGATTTTATTTATTTATTTGACAGAGAGAGATCACAAGTAGGCAGAGAGGCAGGCAGAGAGAGGGAGAAGCAGGCTCCCCGCTGAACAGAAAGCCCGATGTGGGACTCGATCCCAGGACCCTGGGATCATGACCTGAGCCAAAGGCAGAGGCTTAAACCACTGAGCCACCCGGGCGCCCCAATTAAACCTTTTTAATATGATATTTTTTATTTTACATATTGTGGGCTCGACAAACTGCACATCTTTCAGAGTAACGTTAGTCTATTTAAACTTTGAGCACATCAAATATATACATACAACTATTTTTCCATTCCTCATTACTAATGAGTATTATATCAAGGTGGGCTACAGTGTGAATTAACTTCTTATTCTCTTGTTATTCATTACTATGAGAACTACAAAAAGTCCTTAGGTGTAAAATACAAGTTGATATTTATATTACAATGAATTTGGTGTCCACATTTAAGCCTCATTTAGAGAAAGAATATTGAAGGTCTTTTTTTTTTTTTTTTTTGAGTACTGGTTTTTACATCAAGATGAACAATAATCAAACTGGTGAGCAAGTGGTGGTGCAACTGATGTGCAACTATTAAACTGCAATTGTATCTAGAGTGACACTATTTAAACTGAAACAGCACCTAGAAGGAATTATCATACTTTTAAAAGTAAGAAATATTTCCTAAAATTATTTCAGAGTATAGCAGAATCAGCACGAAAGCACACAGTTAAGTAGCTAACACTAAGTTATAGCATTTCCCAGAATTTATAAAACTCTTTTGAAACTAAAGTAGTTGCCTTTGGCTCAGATCATGATTTCAGGGTCCTGGGATTGAGCCCTGCATCAGGCTCTCTGCTGAGCAGGGAGCCTGCTTCCCTCCCTCTCTCTGCCTGCCTTTCTGCCTACTTGTGATCTCTCCTTCTCTGTCAAATAAATAAATGAAATTAAAATAATAATAATAAAATAAAATAAAACTAAAGTAGTAATTATGGCATAATTTAATCAACATATATTTTGTGAAAATAAGTTGATACATAGAGTCATGTAGGAAATTAAGAAAGTCTAAATAACTATACTCTTTATGAGAAAAATCCTTTTTGTATAAAAGAAAATGCTAGCTACATTTCTATTATAGTTCCATTATAGTTCTTAATATTAAAATAAATACATAAAGGTTTTGAGCCAAATTAATAAACTGATTTTTCCCTCTTCAGAGTCACTGTGACCTAGATTAATATATAAAATTTGGATCTTTAAAATATTTTCTTTATTTTCTACCAAATATCATAGGTCAATTAGCACATGTTAAGAATAGTATATAAAATATGTATTATAACATAAATAGAAGGTATCATGATGAATAAAAATATGTTCGTTGATAACCTTACATTTGTTTTGTATTTCTTTATCTTCTTATTTGTTTGTTTGTTTATTTTTTAAGTAGATTCCATGCCCAGCCTGGAGTCCGACATGAGGCTTGAACTCATGACCCAGAGATCAAGACTTGAGCTGACATAAAAATGCAATCAACACTTAACCAACTGAGCCATCCAGGCACCCTTCTTTGTTTATTTTCTAATTATTCATTAACACAGCTAAATTCCATTTTTTGGTTGAAGTTCGTTTTCTGAGCTGGCATTTTGATGTGATAAGTTACTCTTAATGGGCAGTTCACTTACCAACATTAGAGATTTAATTTCCCCGGGAATTTTGATTTTTGTTATTTATGTTTATTAAATTCATGAGCAATCAGAACATGGTAACTTGAAATATAAGAAATAATTATCCAACTTATTAATTCCTTCTGGAATAATGCAAAAGAATAGCAACCAATTTTCTCAATACTATATCATCAGGCAAACTGAACTTTAGTTTATCAGATGGTATTTCTCTTTATTACATACATGACAGAATTTTATCACTTAAACATTTAAACTGAGAGTTGAACAAGGGCCCCAACCAATGTATATGTTGTCAGCACACAAAGTTTTCTCACTCATCTAGACTTGGTTAGTCACGGGTATATTTATATGAGAAACAAACATGTGGGAAAAAGAAATGAAAAAAAAAACTACATCTAAAAGATTTTAGATTTCTGGATAGTAAGCAAAAGGTCATCCAGGAAAGAAAGTAAATAAAACCAAGCAAAAATCGATAATTTCCATTCCATCCATATTTCATTCTCGTTCATGAAAGTGTTACCTAAGCCAGGTAAGCCTCCCTAGATGCAGAGATTTCTGCATATCAAATCATGAAACTCTGGTTGCAACTAAATACTTAAACATATTCATATATTATATATATATATATATATTTTAATGTTTGCATAAATTTTTTTCCTTGATGGTCATTCTGGCTGTTTAAATCACATCTCTCTATAATGCACACACTATATATTTTTATGGGTTAATTTCTTCTGAGTGTCCTATATAAAGTGGAACAGTGAACCAAAAATGTAGTGCATTATTCAAGTCAATTACACTTCTCGCCAAATTCCAAATTCTTGATGAAAAAGAATATGTTATTTAGAGAAAGGTATGGTTATGCAGATTTAATATCATTTTATAAATAATGTAGTAAGTAAATTATTTAAAAGAATCAGAACATAATGATAATAAATTGTATTTCAAGTATAGCAAATGTTAAAATAAGAATTTTGAAATCAGTCTGATGTCATCTTATTGGAAACTGGAAAGTAATGATACAATTTTTTTCCTTCCATCCCATATATGCAATATCCCAATTTGTGTTTTTAGAAGAAAGAATACTGATATACATCTCAGGAAATTTCAGTTTACTTCAAACGGTTTGTTAGATATGATGCTACAAACAAGTTTGTTCATTACTTTTGCAATTTTTAACACATACATATTTCCATTAAAAGCAAAGGGACACATAACGAAAACAGAAGACTAGCAAAACTACTTACTTGAAAGCATTTACCCTTGAGTATTAATTATCACTCAAACTTAGATGGATATCTCACAGATTAATTCTATTTAAGTTGCAAATGTCACTGACTTTATGAATGCAAACGGAGACAGAAGTTCTTGCTGAAAGTTTTAATGCATCGATGTAAATTTATTTATTTTTGAGATGAGGGTAAACTTCTCCCTGGAAATAAGTTTTGACTCACTACAAAGAAAGAACAGCATAGAAAATGAACTTAAAAGACTTGGGGATACTCAGAGAAAAGTAAGTACTGAATATTGCAGATACACTGAGACAGAGATAGAATAACCAATATGGTTATGGATTTGTTTTTCTGATATGGTTATGAAGAATGTACCTTAAAGGCCAATTTTGAAAGAGAAAAAAGACTGGACCTATAAAAAGTTACATGTTACTAGTGCTTTAAAATTTATGAAGTTATTCTTACTATACATATGTTCCTTCACATATATGAACATTTTTGACAAGCAGGTGCATATAAAAACAACTATGTATTTTGTCCTAACTGTGATAAAACACATATATTTAGAAAACGTTATTGATTATAAAACCCAACTACATTGATTGAGCTGGAATTAATAATAGAACAGATATTATGAGTTCTTTACCAAAATAAGTATTTCCAAAGTAGCAAAGAAATGCATTCAAGTATTTGTAAAAGCTTTAGCATGCCTAATAGCTGTAGAGAAATATCTTGTCATCAGCAGTGAACTAATGGTCATTTTATTTTTGAACCTAACATGCTTTAAGCAAAATCCTTGGCAGCTTTATCCTCTTTAAGTTT
The DNA here is from genome assembly GCA_028646535.1 of Procyon lotor. Classification (NCBI taxonomy): domain Eukaryota; kingdom Metazoa; phylum Chordata; class Mammalia; order Carnivora; family Procyonidae; genus Procyon; species Procyon lotor. The sequence continues at coordinate 149,855,996 of CM053605.1, read as the reverse complement.
AATGGCTACTTGTAGCTGGCAGCAAGCCATTGCTAATTAGTTAAACTCAACAAAATTAACATCTAGCCTTTTAACCTGCATTATTATTAGTATGTTTTTACGTCCATACCTAACCAACTGTCTGGTAGTTGTGAACCAAATAAAAATCTTTTAAAGATAGTTCTTAAGAGAAAGATTTAGTCTCTAAATATTTGAGAAGTTTCTCCATTTTCAATAAAAATTACACCTTGTTTCTCCATAAAATATCACCATAAATACTATTTCAGTCATCAAAAAAGGAGACGTGATTTAAAGTAGTCAACAACAACAATATGGACAGATTCATTACAGTTATTCTCTATGAAATATATGTAAAATTTAAAAGCAAATACTTCCATATAAGTGTTATTAAAGAGAAAACAATATATAAAAATTGTATTAGGGGATGAATTTGTTCAAGTTTTACAAAGTTGTTCATATATAGCAGCATATTAATGAGTAAAAAGTATTTAAAAAGCAAATCCTCAGCTACTGGGGCAGAGAGAATGTTTATTAGTATTACTTGATAAAAGGTCAACATATTGGTTTCCTTCTGCTAGAGATAATATTTTCATTATTAGAGATAATCACAACCCGCTGCACATTTCCAAAGAAACAAAGTGTTATCATATTCTTCTATAGGCCAATCCCAGATCACAAAGCAAAGAAGAAATGGGAGGAGGAGAAACAAGAAATGAGGAGAATTTATGAAGTAAGAATTGATAAAAGAACATTGATTATTATAAGCAAGAATTTTTAAGTCAGTATAATTATTTATATCATTGTGAGGTCTGTACCTGCAATACATTTCACTTACTGCATAAGCTTTACAATGTATTTCCTTTATTATTTTTATAATTATAATATCTAATTATAATTATTAATGAGTTCTGAAAAAATTAAAGATCCTATTATATAATTTATGCAAAAGCAAACAAATTGATCAGTTTAAAGACAACTTGTACACTAGAATTTTATTATACACATTATTATGTATAGAATAATTATTATCGAAAACTATAGCTGTTATTCCATTATGGGACTCTAGTAAGTCTCAAGTTAAAGAGTAAAAACAAACTTTCTAGAAAGTTTATAAAGTAGAGGAGATAGATGCTAACAATTTACATATTTTATGAAAGTCATGAGGCAACAGTCTTAAGAAGGAGTGCAAACCCCAAATAGGAAAACTCTCCCACATTCTCCCTCCAGCCCACCTCAATAATAAAACCACTAAAAATTATGATTTTATACACTTATATATTATAAAATGATTACCACCAGAGTCAGCTAATACCTCCGTCATATAACATAATTACTGTTTCTTTTTCATAGTAGTAATATTTAAGGTGTACACTCTTAGCAACTTTCAAGTATGTAATACAATTAGTATTATTAGCTATAATCACTATAGATCATCAGAATTTATCATTTTATAACTTGAAGCTTGTACCCTTTGACCAACATATCCCCATTACTCCACCCAACCTCCAGCTCCTGGTAACCACCAGTCTATTCTCTATTTTCACCAGTTTGGCCTTTATAGATTTCACATATAAATGATATCAAACAGTATTTATCCTTCTCTGTCTGACTTACCTTATTTAGTAAAAGGCCCTCAAGTTTTATGCAAGTTGTTGCAAATGGCAGGATTTTTTCTTTGTTATGGCTGAGTAGTATTCCATAGTATATATACTACCTCTTTATCCATTCATCCATTCTGAAAACATCCATTTTCTTGACTATTGTGAATAATGTTGCAATAAACATGGCAGTGTATATATCCCTTCTATATCCTGTTTTCATTTTTTGTTTTGTTTTGTTTTAATATACACATGGCAGTGTATATATCCTTCTATGTCCTGTTTTCATTTTTTGTTTTGTTTTGTTTTGTTTTTAATCTCAGAATTGGAGTTGCCAGATCATATGGTAGGGTAGTTCTTTTTAATTAATAATTAATTAATTGATTGATTTTGTGAGAGAGACATTAAGAGGGGAGGGACTGAGGGAGAGGGAGAGAGAGAACTGTAGGCAGGCTCTACTCCCAGCACAGAGCCCACACACAGGGCTCCACGTCACAACCCTGAGATTATAACCTGAGCTGAAATCAAGAGTCAGTTGCCCAAGGGACTGAGACACTCAGGTGCCCTGGTAGGTAGTTCTTTTTAATTTATGAAAAAACTCTATATATACACATATATAATATTTATGCACATATATAAAATGTAAATTATATGCATACATATTTATGTATATATCCAGAGGAAAATAAAAAAAAGTCATTTTTAATTTGTTTTGGATAGATGAGAAATCATTAGAGAAGAGGCAATATTGTATTTCCTGACACTAGAAGAATGATTTGAATCTTCAGAATAAGAAGACGTCTTTAGTGTTAGGTATATCTTAATTTTAAAATCTATGACAAAATGATTTTCCATTTATCTTGTTATTGCTTAAAGAGAATTGCTTGTTTTCTTCATGTTATAGAATACATCTTTTAAAAATAATAAGTTTCAAAATTTCAAAAATGAAGATTAGTTTACCTTCCTTTAGGTAGTGAGCATAAAAACACCCATTCAAGCCCTAAACAATAGATTAAGTATGTATAGTTTATGAAAAAATGGCACTAGGACAGCTGGGATCTTTTTGTCACCTATAACTGAGTAAAAAATTAGTGAAGAATTGACTTTGAACCTCTTTGCTTTTTTATTATGTTCAGTTAACCACCGTATAGTACATCATTAGTTTTTGATGTAGTGTTCAATGATTCATCAATTACATATAACACTAAATTCTTTTTATCAATCCCATTGTTTTCCAAAGACTTACTATGATCAAAGTAAAAATGGAAAAAGCTAATGATTTTTCTAAACTTTAAAATATTTAGAAATAAATCATTCACATGTACTGGAAATAGTGTCAAGTCGTTTGCTAATAAACCCAATAATAACAAGCCACTGATTACACTTTTATAAGTTAATACAAAAG
>CM053605.1:149826049-149843206 GCA_028646535.1 Procyon lotor | reverse complement strand
CCCCGAGCCTCCTCAAGGGGGACCTTATATAGAACGTTACTATCCGTTACAGCAAAGCCCGCACATCAGTAGCCAATAATTTTAAAATATCACATTGGAGTCTGCACGCAGGCAGCCAATCATTTTACCCTGAGTCACATTTTTCTACCAATCATTTTAAGGGGGAGGTTCATGTCCTAATTTGGGCTAGTAAGAGATACATGCCAGGCCTCCCGGATCCTTGGAATGTGGAGGTAGTCTGTTCCTTTGTTCTCCTCAAAGTGGGGGTGCGCTGCAGCAAGGCGGTTACAGAAAGGTAAATAAGCGGTGAGCAATCGACAGGAAATTACCATGGGCCCCCCCCCATAGCCGCCCGCTGGCCCTATCTTGTGGCGGGGGTCTTTCAACAATCCATGTACAAAAACTGACTAAAAGAATGAGACCTAATTTTCGGATTATGGAATGCTTTCCCTCCCCCTACACCTTCCCACCATATCCACAGAGCTCCTGTGTAATAACAAAGAGTTATAGCTGAAAGAACTATGACCGAACTCTATTTAAGAAAGAATCTCACAGGAAATCCAAAACAATAAAGGAGACAAAAAAATAAAAATACTCTAGAAGAAATTTTAGCCTCTGATACTATACTGACACTATAGCTACAACAAATAGTAAATAGAACCTAACTCCTAGCCAAATAAACATAAAACCTCACACTAAAAGCCAATTGACATCAGTTTTTTTCATCTTATAGGTCATGTCTGGCTTTGAAGAAAAAATGTAATGCATACCAGAAGCCAAAAAACACTATCTGAAGAGACAAATTAAGAACGAGACATGAATATAAATAAAAATATAAGTGAGGAAGACTCTGGAACTATCAGAGTGGGAATTTAAAATAAGAATAATTTACAAACTACTGGATATAATTGAAAAAGTGGAAAAAAATGCAAGAACAGATGGTTAACATAACCAGAGGGATTAAAATTAAAAAGAGTCAAAAGTAAACATTACAAATCAAATGTACTATAACAGAAATAAATATATTTGATAGGCTTGGTCAAGAATCAATGGGCTTGAATATAGGTCAATAAAAACGTCTCAAATTGCAAATCAAAGGGAAAAAATAATAGAAAAAGTAGAACAGAATATCAAATACCTGGGAGGCGGGGTAATTACAAAATGTATAACATGAACATAATAAAAGAACAGGAGAAGAAAGGGAGAAAAAAACAGAATATTTGAAGAAATAATTCCTGCTATTTTTCCAAAAGTAATGGTTGACACTAAACCATAGGTTCACAAAACTCAAAGACACCACACAGGATAAATATTAAATAATTTATACCTAAGTATACATATTTAAACAGCAAAAAAAATCAATGATAAAAACATTTTAAAAGAAGCCATCAAGGGAGGGGAGACTTTACCTACAGAGGAATAAAAATAAGAATTATGTCAGATTTGTATTCAGAAATTTTACAAGCAAGAAGAAAGGGAAGTGAAATATTTAAAATGTTGACAGAAAAAAATAAAAACCAAAACCAACCTAGAATTCTGTGCCCAGTGATATTATCCTTCAAAAACAAAGGAGAATTGCTTTTACAGAGAATCAAAAAATAAAGGCATTTGTTGCCAGTAGACCTGCTTTGCAGGAAATATTAGATGTTCTTCAGAGAGAAGGAAAATGATATAAAACAGAAACTTAGATCTTAATGAGGAAAGGAATAATATTAAAGAATGAATAAATAAGTGTAATAAGATATGTAATTGTTCATATTTTTCTCATTTTAATTGATCTAACAAATAACAGTTTGTTCAAAAATAATAATAGCAATGACATATTGTGTGATTATAGTGTGTTTGTAATGTAATAAAAAACAGAAGGGAGAAATTGGAGTACTCTGACACCAGTACTACCTAGTAAGTTATTTGAAAGTTAACATAGATTAATAATAAATAAATAAAGCAAACTCAAGGCCAATCATTTAAAAAATTTAGCAATGTAATTTGGTAACATCTCAAAAGAAATTTAAAAATATTTTGGAATAAATGGAAATGAAAATGGAATTTACAAAATTTGTGGGATACCGTGAGAACAGTACCTAGAGGAAAAGTTTTAAAATTGAATATATCAACTAGAAGAGAAGAAAAATATGAAATAGTAATCGAAGGTTTTGCCTGAAAAAACTAGAAAAAGAATAATAATTTAAATCCAAAGCTACAAAAAATAAAATAAAAATGAAAGTATAATTCAATGAAATTATAAGTAAAAAAAAACAGAGAAAGCAAATAAAACCAAAAGGTAATTAATTATTTGAAAAGATCAATACAGGGGCACCTGAGTGGCTCAGTCAGTTAAGCAGCCAACTCTTGATTTTGGCTCGGGCCATGATCTCGGCTCCGGCCATGATCTCAGGATCCCGAGATCAAGCCCTGCCTTGGACTTCTGGCTCAGCAGGAGTCTACCTGAGTATTCTTCCCTCTCCTTTGGCCCCTTTCCCACTCGCGAGCTTTCTCTCTCTCTAAACCAAATAAAACCCTTTTTTTAAAGATTTTATTTATTTATTTTAGAGAGAGAGTAAGAGGGAGCATGAGAGGGGAGAAGGTCAGAGTGGGAAGCAGACTCCCCACCACGTAGCTTGGGAGCCCAATGTGAGACTCAATCCTGGGACTTTGGGATCATGACCTGCGCCAGAGGCAGTCACTTAACCAACTGAGCCACCCAGGCGCCCAAAACTTTTTTTTTTTTTTAAGAAAAGATCAATACAATTGATAAACCTCTGGGCCTGCTAGACAAGATAAACAGACAAGACTCAAATTGCTAATATCAGAAATGAATGATGACATCACTACTGACTCCATGGACATTAAAAATATAATAAAAGAACATTATGAAAAACTCTATCCATGAAAATTTGATAACCTACATGAAATGTGCCAATTTCTTAAAAACATATTCCACTACGTTCACACAAGGACCAATGGTTTATGTGAATAGGCCTATATCAATTTTAAAAATGTAATCAATAATTAATAGGCTTCCTAAATAGAAATAAAATTATCAGGCACAACTGGTTTCACTGCTGAATTCTATGAAGCATTTAATGAAGAAATAATAGCAATTCTCTACAATATTGTCCAAAACATAGAAGCAAAATGAACACTTTTCTTTTTTTAAGATTTTATTTATTTATTTGACAGAAAGAGGTCACAAGTAGGCAGAGAGGCAGGCAGAGAGAGAGAGAGGAGAAAGCAGGAACCCTGCTGAGCAGAGAGCCCTATGTGGGGCTTGATCCCAGGACCCCAAGATCATGAGCCAAAGGCAGAGATTTAACCCACTGAGCCACCCAGGTGTCCCAAAAGGAACACTTCTTAACTCATATTGTAAGGCCAGCAATATCCTAATATAAAAACCAGGAAAAGACATCACAAGGAAAGAAATTAGAGAACAGTATATCTCATGAATACTCATGCAGCAATCATCAATAAAATATTTACAAGATAAATCCAACAACATATAAAAATAATTACATACCACAACTTCATGGGATTTATTCCAGCTATGCATGTACATTCAACATTCAAAATCAATTAATATATTCCTTCCCATTATCAGGCTAAAGAAGAAAAGTCATATGATTATGTCAATAAATGTAAAAACAAACAAACCAAAAACCCAAAAAAACATTTTACAAAACCCAACACATATTTATGATGAAAAACTCTCAGCAAACTAGGAATACAAAGGAATTTCTCCAACTGAGTAAAAAACATCTACAAAAACCCATGATTCACATTATACTAATTGTGAGACATTAGAAGCTTTCCCTCTATAATCAGTAACAAAACAAATATAACCCTTTTCACCACTTTACTTCAACATCATACTGGAAGTCCTAGATAATTCAATCAGACAAAAATAAAGAAAGCATTAGGATTGGGAAGAAAGAAATAAAACTGTCTTGTAGAAGACATGACGTCCATGTAGAAAATCTTAAAAAAAAATCAACTACAAAAATCCTAAAAGTATAAGTAATTACAATAAGACACCAGAATAAAAGTCTAATATACTGAATCTAACTTCTTTCCTATACACTAGCAACAAAAATTTAGAATTTGGTATTAAGAACACAAAACCATTTACACTAACACTAAAAATTCCCAATACATTAAAAAAAATAAATGTAGCAAAATATGTATAATATCTGTATGAGATAAACTATAAAACACTGATGAGAGATATCAAAGAAGATTGAAATAAATGTAGAGATATTCCATGTTCATGATCGGAGTGGTCAGTTCTTTCCAACTCGATTCATAGATTCAATATAATCCTAATAAAAGTGCCAACAAATTACTCTGTGGATATTAATAAAGGAATTCTAATGTTTCATTTATATGTAAAGCTAAAAGATCCAGAACAATAAACACAATTTTGAAGAAGAGGATGAAAAAAAGTCAGAGAACTGACACTACCTTACTTCAAGACTTACTATTAAGCTATATTAATCAAGAGAGTGTTGCATTGGTAACAAAACACACAAAAAGATCAACAGAAAAGAAGAGCAAACTTATAAAGAGACCTACACAAACACAGTCAACTAATATTTGAAAAAGGACAAAGGCAATTAGATGCAGAAAAAGGATATCTTTTCAACAAGTGGTTCTGAAACCGCTGGAAATCTATGTGCAAAAAATGAATATAACCATGTAATTGTAATAAATTATCATATAGTTATAGTTAAATTCATCTTTCAAAAAATTAAATAAGAGTGTATCGTAGAACTAAGTGTAAACATAAACCTATAAAATTTCTCAAAGATAACATAAGAAAATATCCAGGTGACTTTGGGTTTAGCAATGGCTTTTTAGATACAATACTGAAAGACAATCTATGAAAGACATAATTGATAAGACAGGACTCACTAAAATTAAAAACTTTTGCTATGTGAAAAACTGTTTCAAGAGAAAGACAAGACAAACCACAGATTGGGAGAAATATTTGCAAAACATATCTGATAAAGGAATTGTATCCAAAATAAACAAAGAACTCCTAAAACTCAACAATAAAAAAAAAAAAATAAACCCGATCGATAAAAAAATGAACAGAAATCTCACCAAACAAAACATAAAGATGGCAAATAGCATACAAAAAAAGTGTTCATCAACATCTGTCATCAGGGAATGTCAAGTTAAAAAATGAGATACCACTGTGCACGAGTTTTTTATCTTTACGAAAATCCAATAGTTACTTTTGCTTTTGTTTCCCTTGCCTCCAGAGGTAAGTTGTTATGACCAAGGTCAAGTAAGTTGCTGCCTGTGTTCTCTAGAAATTTGGTTTCCTGTCTCACATATAGGTTTTTCACTCATTTTGAATTTATTTTTCTGTATTGTATGAGTGGTCCAGCTTCATTCCTCTGCATGTTGCTGTCCCATTTTCCCAACACAATTTGTTGAAGAGATGGTGTTTTTCTCTCATTGGATATTCCTTCCTGCTTCGTTGAAGATTAGTTAACCATATAGTTGTGGGAACATTTTTGGGTATTCTATTTTGTTCCATTGATCTATGTGTCTGGTTTTGTGCCAGTACTATACTGTCTTGATCACTATAGCTTTGTAATATACCTTGAAGTCAAGAATTGTGATGTCCCCAGCTTTGTTTTTGTTTTTGCTTTTTCTTTGGGATTTCTTTGGCTCTTAGGACTCTTGTGGTTCTATACAAATTTTAGGATTGTTTATTCTAGCTCTGTGAAAAATGTTGTTGGTATTTTGATAAGAATTGGATTAAATACGTAGATAGCTTGGTAGAATAGACATTTTAGAAGGTTTGTTCTTCCATTCCATGATCATAGAATGTTTTTCCATTTCTTCATGTCATCTTCAATTTCTTTCATAAGTTTTCTATAGTGTTCCTAGGTATCTTATTGTTTTTGGTGCAATTGTAAATGTGGTCGATTTCTTGATTTCTTTTTCTGTTGCTTCATTATTTGTATGTAGAAATGCAATAGATATCTGTACATTGATTTTCTATCCTGTGATTTTGCTGAATTCATGTATTGGTTCTAGCAATTTTTTGGTGGAGACTTTCAGGTTTTCTACATAGAGTATCATGTCACCTGCAGATAGTGAAAGTTTGACTTCTTCCTTGCAAATTTGGAGGTCTTCTATTTCTTTTTGTTGTCTGATTGCTGAGGCTAAGACTTTCCAGTACTATATTAAATATTAATGGTGAGAGTGGACAATCCTGTCTTATTCCTGACAATGAAGAAAAGCTTTCAGTTTTTTCCCATTAAAGATGATATTAGTTGTGGGTCTTTTGTATGTGGCCTTTATGATGTTGAGGTATGTTCCCTCTATCCCTACTTTGTTGAGGGTTTTCATCAAGAATAGATGCTGTATTTTGTCAAATGCCTCTTCTGTATCTATTGAGAGGATCATATGGTTCCTATCTTTTCTGTTATTAATGTATTATATAATGTTAAATGATTTCTGAACACTGGTAAAGCCCATGAGTAAATCCCACTTGATCATGGTGAATATTCTTTTATTGTACTGCTGTATTCCATATGCTAGTATCTTGTTGAGAACTTTTTCATCCATGTTCATCAGGGATATTGGCCTATAATTACCCTTTTTTGTAAGGTCTTTAGCTTTGGAATCAAGGCAATGCTTGCCTCATAAAATGAGTTTGGAAGTTTTCCTTCCATTTCTATTTTTTTGGAACAGTTTGAGAAGAATGAGTATTAACTCTTCTTTAAATGTCTGGTAGATTTGCCCTGGGAAGCCATCTATCTGTTGGGAGATTTTTGATTACCAATTCAATTTCTTTGCTGGTTATGGATCTGTTCAAATGATCTACTTCTTCCTGTTTTGGTTTTTGGTAGTTTGTATGTTTCTAGGAATTTGTCCATTTCTTCCAGGAAACACTCAAATCTAAAAGGCAGTCTATGGAATGGAAGAAGATATTTGTAAATGGCACATCTGATAATGGTTTAGTATCCAAAATCTATAAAGAACTTATCAAACTCAACACCCCCAAAAAACAAATAATTCAGTTAATAAATGGGAAGAAGACATGAATAGACATTTTTCCAAAGAATACATCCAGATGGCTAACAGGCACATGAAAATATACTCAACATCACTCATTAGGGAAATACAAATCAAAATCTCAATGAGATACCACCACCCTCCTGTCAGATGGCTAAAACTAACATGACAAACAACAGATGTTGGCAAGGAAGGGAGAAAGAGAACCCTCTTATGCTGTTCGTGGGAATGAAAACTGGTGCAGCCACTCAGGAGAATAGTATAGAGGTTCCTCAAAAAAGTTAAAAATAGAACTATCCTATGACCCAGCAAATGCACTACTAGGTATTTATTCAAAGGAAACAAAATACAGATTCGAAAGGTTACATGTAACCTGATGTTTATAAGTTTATAGCAGCGTTATTTTTTTTTAAAGATTTTATTTATTTATTTATTTATTTATTATTTATTTATTTATTTATTTTTTATATATATATTTTAAAGATTTTATTTATTTGACAGAGAGAAACACAGCGAGAGAGGGAACACAAGCAGAGGGGATGGTAGCGGGAGAAGCAGTCTCCCTGCTGCGCAGAGAGCCCGATGCAGGGCTCGATCCCAGGACCCCGGGATCATGACCTGAGCCGAAGGTGGCTTAAGGACTGAGCCACCCAGGCGCCCCAAGATTTTATTTATTTATTTGACAGAGAGAGATCACAAATAGGCAGAGAGGCAGGCAGAGAGAAAAGGGGAAGCAGGCTCCCTGCTGAGCAGAGAGCCAGATGTGGGGCTCGATCCCAGGACCCTGAGATCATGAACTGAGCGGAAGGCAGAGGCTTAACCCACTGAGCCACCCAGATGCCCCTATAACAGCATTATTAACAATAACCAAATTATGGAAAGAGTCCAAATGTTGATTGACTGATGAATGGATAAAGAAGATATGAGATGTGAGCCATCAAAAGGAATGAAGACTTGCTATTGCAACAACATGAATGGTGCTCGAATATATCACGCTAAGTGAAATAAGTTAGGTGGAGAAAGACAAATACCATATGATTTCACTTATATGTGGAATTTAAGAAACACAACAGATGAACATATGGGAAGGGAAAAAAAAAGAGAGAGAGAAAGAGGGAAACAAACCATGAGAGACTCTTAAGGATAGAGAACAAACTGAGGCTTGATGGAGGGAGGTAGGTGGGGATGGGTTAAATGTGTGATGGGTATTAAGGAGGGTACTTGTTATATTGAGTACTGGATGTTATATATGTAATTGATAAATCACTAAATTCCACTCCTGAAACCAATATTACATTACAGGTTAACAAACTAGAATTTAAATAAAAATTTTAAAAAATAAATGAGATACCACTATACACCTATTAAACTGGGTAACTCCAAAACAGAGATAGCTCCAAATATTTCTAAGGACATGGAGTAACAGGAACTCTCATTTATTGCTGGTGGTAATGCAAAATGATACAGTCATTTTGGTAGACAGTTTGACAGTTTCTTATAAAGCTTAAGCAAAACATTATCATACAATAGGATTCATCCATCCTACTCTTACATCCATCACACTCCTATATATTTATCCAAATGAGTTGAAAATTTCTGTGCACCCAAAAATTTGCACATGAACATTTACAGCAACTTTATTCATGTTGTCAAAAGCTGTCGAAAATTGTCAAAATTGTCAAAAACTGTCAGAAAATCAAGGTGTGCTTCAATACGTTGAGTGGCTAAACTGTGATACATGCACACAATGGAAAGTTATTAAACCACAAAAAAAGTGACCTCCCAAGCCAGGAAAAAAAAAAAATGGAGAAACCACAAATGAATGATTTTAAAGTGAGGAAGACAATCTGCAAAGTCTATATATTATATGGTTCTAGCTACAAACATCCTGAAAAAGGCAAAACTATAGAGAAAGTAAAGGTATCAGTGGTAGTCAAGGTTTCAGGGGGAGGGAAAGAGGAAAGAAGGACTAGATAAATCACAGGGGATTTTTAAGACAGTGAAAGTATTTTGTACAATCCTGCAAATGTGCATACATGACATTTCATTTGTTGAATCTGATAATCAATACCACAATAGTAAGGCAGGGTGTTCATAATAGGGAAATTGGGGGGTAGGGGAGGGTCAGGGAAAAGGAGGTATATGAGAACTCTGTATTTTCTGCTCCCTTTTTCTCTAAACCTAAAACTGCTCTAAAAATATAGTCTATTAGTAAAAAAGAAAACAACAACAAAAAAAAACCCCAAAAAACAATCAATCAATCCCAACCTAGACACAATCAAGCTGAATTTCTGGTTCTGAATATTACAAATTACTATGTAAAGGTTATTTTAAATTTATTATAAATGTTAAAATTGCTTAATATTCCTTTTCTCTAACAAAATGCCTGCTTCAGAAAATCACATAATGAATGCACTTACAACTGATTAATTTAGATATAAGAGGAAAAAACCAAATCTTGTTAATAGAAAATCGTTTTTCCCTTCCCTCATTAAAGTAATTATTTGAATTATTAGTTTAATTGTTTGCCATCTTTTGGCTTTCCAGGAGTCCATATGCCTAGGTCTAATTCACTCGGTAGCTGGATATGCAGATTCTTTTAAAATTCAGAGAGACACAAAATATACCTGATTTTTCATCTTCCATGACAGAGAATAGATTGAACAGTGTGATGAGCAGTCTTCGTTCCATATGTTCTGTTTAAATCTTGCCAATTTCAATGCTGTAAAAGGTGAGAATAAAATGAACAACCTATTTTTCATTCCGTATGATTCTCGAGTAAAGGGAAATTGCTTTCACATTTGGTGGTCAATAAAAAGGTATAATAAAAAGTTTAATTTAAAGTGAGTCTTAAATAAGATTATTTGTAAAATAGGCAAAAAAGGAGCACAGAAGTCATAGCAGATGCAAAGAGTTTGGTGAAGGGAAACTAAAAGGCAATAGTTGGAAAATTACACTCTGCAAGTTTAGAGAGATTGATCACGGCTGAAAGATGAATTATTTAGACTGAGAGAAAGCTATGTATTCTAGTTTTTTTTAAAAATGAGAAATTTGAAAATGGGTAATGATATTATCTTTCACATGCTGAAGCACCAATAAAGCGTATTTATGGACAAGAAGAGTGGGGTGGTGATTAAAATAATTAAGACATTCATTTCAAGGTATTGGTAGTTCAGGTCTTGCAGATAATAGGGTGTGTGTGTGTGTGTGTGTATGTGTGAACAAATTCCATTTGAGAAGAATACAGAAGGGCAAAGTAGAAATGTACAGCAGTTGGTGGATTCTAGAAAATAATTGTCCGATTGCTCATAAAATTTGGGGGATTTGTAAAGAAATGTTATATTTGAATGAATGAAGTAATCTGAGGTTGTACTGAATGAAACATTGCCTTACATGCAGATTGACTGGGGATATGAATGTGAATCATTCTCTTGGTTGGTATATAAAACAAACTAATATCCCTCTATCGGCTTGATGTAGTGTAACTGAAGTTGTGAACCAACAAGACTGAATTGCTCTGAAAAATTTAGTTAGGCTATGGACTTAACAACAAATGGATGGCTTAATTATCCTTTGTTATTTTTATTTTAAATCACACTTCCTTATTTAGTATGTTTTACTACACCCTTTAAATACAGAGGTTTTCATTGATGGGTGTGTTATATAGATAATAGAATATGCTAGAAACATTACAATCAGAATTGCAATTGAAAATTAATTCATGTGTATATTTGTTTCAGCCTACCATTGATTGCTTCAAGTTATTATTAGCTTAAAATAACCTATTAAACACATCATATTTTTTCTTTTAAGTTTGTTTAAACTCTTTTGAAATCTTCTTTAATGTCTGTGATAGCACACTTTCAAACATGGAAAAAAAAACAATCTCTCTAATTAGTTGACCAGTTTTTTAAGTACATTAACTCTATAAAATTGAATATCTTAATATTTTGCAAAATAATTTACTTAATTAAATAGAAAAAGATCGTACAACCATGACATGTTTTCTTTAATTCTTCAGGTACTTTAAATATAAACTTTTTAAAGTTGGGAATTTTAAAATCTAGTTCACACCAATTAACATATCAATGACTACACAAATCTAAGAGTCCCAAAGCTTTGTTTTATTGGTTTGCTTTGGCTTCCAATGGGCAGTTACAATTTGTACATCATAAAATCTATGATGAATATTCAACACTAGTTCAAGTTAGATAAATTCAAACTGCACATGCACAGTTAAAATCACTGTGTTAGTAATTACCTATTTTTTTCTCATAAAATGCTGTTTGCATTATCCAGAAAATTAAATAAAAATATATAATACATACATGTGTGTATATATATATGTGTGTGTGTATGCCTGGCTAGATAAGATTTAATAAACACATACCTCCCTGGATGAAACTAGTTGAAAAGCAAAGGAGTATCTGGAAAACTGGGCCTCCTTTAAAGTTTCTGGGCTGAAAACAGCTGGATCCTTGTCATCACTCAATACACTCATCCAGGGGGTAAATGCTTAGGAGAAACATTTATCTTCGGCAGTCATGCATCCCATGTACTCCCTGTCCACACCCCCCATGAGCGCAACTTGTTCTAATCACATGATACTCCCCTGTTGTATTGATAGCATTCACGATAAAAGTGGAGGCAGAGTTTGGCTTGGGGCCTTTCGCCAGTAGAGCGTCTGGTCCCGGGGTCCTCTCCTTTCTCCTACTAAGGTATCTAGAGTAATTCTTTCATTCACCACCTCAAGGTTTGCTAGGCCAAACCTGACATATATCAAGAGTGTACATTGTGTGGAGATATATATATATGTGTGTGTGTGTGTGTGTGTGTGTGTGTGTGTGTGTATCTGTATAGATACATAGATATATGTATATGGAAGGCAAGTTAACACCTCTACCCTAAGAAAAATAATACTTTTACCACTGTAAAGTTTAATTTACTTGTTTAGTAATAAGGTATTTATACAGAGCGGTGTCAACTTATATCAGAAATTCTGCTCAAAAGTTTTCTATATTTCATGACTTTTCAACTTCTCACATAATTCAAAAATATCTTTGCTCAAATGTCATATACTCAATTGGATACATTTTGACTACCCTATTTAAAGTTACCTCCCATGCCCTCAATATAATGCCCTACTATTTTTCATATAATTCTTATCATCTTCTGTTATCCCACGTAATTTATTTACTGTAATTTTCATCCATAGTGCCAGAAAAAACAGATATTTTTTGCCTATTTTGCTCAAGTCCAAGAGCAAAGAACAGAACAGACGCATAAAGGTATTTTTGAATGAATGGATGAATGGGTAAATTAAATTTGCTCATGCTTTCTCAAATTCTATGAAAGATCTGATATCTGTACTAATTCTTAAAGACAAAGTACATTTATATCCATTTAAAAACATATTTATCTCTTTTTTTAAAGATTTTATTTATTTATTTGACAGAGAGAGAGACATCACAAGTAGGCAGAGAGGCAGGCAGAGAGAGAGAGGGGGAAGCTGACTCCCTGCTGAGCAGAGAGCCCGATGTGGGGCTTGATCCCAGGACCCTGGTTCATGACCTGAGCTGAAGGCAGAGGCTTTAACCCACTGAGCCACCCAGGCACCCAAAAACATATTTATCTCTTAAATAGAAAAAATAAACCAGGTCATTATTACACAATTATTATGAGAAAATAAATGGTACTATAAATTGTAATAAAGTTAATGTTTATGAAAAAGAAACGGCATCCTGATTGGTGGTACATATCACTGGAGGTGATCATTCCTGGTAAGGTTGCTACTGGATTTGGAAGAAACGGAAATCAACCATTCAGCTGAAGGCATAGAGCTGTGCCCTATAACTGAAGTTTAGTCTACCCACTTGACCTTTGCTCGTGGGGCTGGTGGGGGTCACAGTTTTATAGTTTTATTTATGATGTTTGGTTGAGTTTTATTAGGTTACCCCTTTGCTGCTCCTTTGACTAGACTGCACCACTTTTGTCTGCACCCAGGGACACTTCCAGGCACTGGTTGCTTCGGTTTCAAGCCAAATATAGAAAGCAGAAAGAAAACCCAGGAAATGCACTATCCAGTCAGTCCTTGGATCCCAAGGCTCTTGGCCAGTGAAGTCCCTTGTCAGTAAATCTTTTGCTCTCTACTTTCAGAGACTTTCTTCCTTTTTTTTACTGTTTATTTTACATGTAATGTCTAGAGCTTTTAGTTTTACTTAGGGGGAGGAATGGACAAAAACATTTTTATTTCACACTTCTGGATACTGAGCTAATTTAATTTTTACTGACTTTTTTCCTCAAAAAAACTCAATTTTTCCATTTTTAAAAAATGATATTGCAAATTTATCTGGAAAAGTTCTAGAATTGAATCCTCTACATTTTTCCTTTATTTTTATACTGCCATGGGAAAGCATACACTCCCTTTCCAAAATTCGCAAATATAATTTTGGCATGATATAAATTCTCATTTTATTGAAACCATAATGCAAATAATATATAAGATGAATAAATCAAGCTACAGTATTTCTTTCTATCAGCATACTTAAAAATATTGAAATAAATGTTCCTGTATATTGAGTCTAAATTATGTTAAAAAAAAATTTGTACTAAGTTAAATGAACAAAGTACCAGCTAAATTTTGTCCCAATCTGTTTCTCTATTATATTTCTCTATCTTAGCTCTTTTCACTGTTTATAGTGGTAGTTATCGTGGCAGTTTTATTCCTAGAAAGGAAGTTTAAAGTCTTTAAAACGTTATATTTGCATAACAAGTAAAATGAACATTTTGAAAATTTGATTATTTCATGTATGCCCACATAGTTTCCTTTCTTAGAACTAATATAATTGGTGAACAGTATTGTACATTTAAGTTGAGGTTCTTGAATGTCATAGCTGTTTTCAGGTTGAGGTTATCTCTTTTATTAGGTGAGAGTTCATTTTCTTACCAGATAAGACTATAACAGCTATTGAATGTTATAGATGGAATAAAAATGTAAATGAGGATGTGAGGTCACGATTTAGTCATCCACATTGGCTAAGGATTAATGCTTATTTGATTAACATTATTTTATTTATAAAGCTAATGGAGAAAGTAAAGTTTGTGCTGAAAAGAAAATTTAGGGAAAGTTAGTATAATTAAATTATAATCAGAATGGCTGTATGCAACACTAGTGATGAGATTTCACATATATCATAAATGTTTAATAAGACAATGTGCATATTAGCATACATACCACTGTGTGTCTATGTATACAGGCTTACATAAATGTGCACTTTTATGCTTTTAAACTACTCTCATATTAGTGATAAAGCTTGTGTGTTGTGTCCTAAAATTTATCAATAAAATGCAGTAGTTTTAACAATTAAACCATTTTCTTTTTCATCTTTTAAAAGATATATTTAGTTATTTTAGAGAAAAAGAAAGCATGTGCATGAGGGAGTGCAAAGGAAGAGAGTCTTAAGTAGACTCCATGCTGTGTGTGGAGCCCCACATGGGCTGAATCTTCAGGCCCTGAGATCATGACCTGAGCCAAAACAAATACAATATTTAACCAACTGTGCCACCCAGGCACCCCTTCAATTAAACCATTTTCTAACCATATTTTACACATTTGAAATAACTGCTTCAGAAAAATCTGTCTGTATGAGGTTTCTGTCAGTTTGTCAACTTATCATCTACATATAGCTGGAGATATTTTAAATAATTTTGGAAGGCATATTTCCATAAACTAAAATATAGCTAATATGGGATATATATAAACTTTGCATTTTGGGTCATTATTAAAACAAAAACAAAAAATAGTTATCTTATGGACTGCCTGAGCAGAAATGCTATAGGAAACTTGTTGAGAAATATTCCAGAGTTGCACCATCCAATATGGCAGACACCAAACACATGCGGCTACTGAACACTTGAAATGTTGCTAGTAAAACTGAGGAACTAAAATTTTAGTTTGCTTTAAAATCAATAACTTAGGGGTGCCTGGGTGGCTCAGTGGGTTAAAGCCTCTGCTTTCGGCTCAGGTCATAATCTCAGGGTCCTGGGATCGAGCCCTGCATCAGGTTCCTGCTTCCCCCTCTCTCTCTGCCTGCCTCTCTGCTTACTTGTCTTCTCTCTCTCTATGTCAAATAAATAAATAAAATCTTAAAAAAAATTAAATAACTTAAATTTTAAAGCTGAAACAATATAGAATACAAATCAAGTACTTCTTATGAAAATTTAGCATTCTATTTGGGATATTCTATAACTATGGAATACACCCTACAGTTCAAAGTCTTGGTACTATCCAAAAGAATGTAAAAATATTTTGGTAATAATTACTATATTGACTACATATATAGATTTTTAAAAAATATTTTATTTATTTATTTGACAGAGAGAAAGAGATCACAATTAGGCAAAGAGGCAGGCAGAGGGAGAGGGTGAAGCAGGCTCCCCGCTGAGCAGAGAGCCGATGAGGGGCTTGATCCCAGGACCCTGGGATCATGACCTGAGCTGAAGGCAGAGGCTTAACTCACTGAGCCACTCAGGCACCCCTAAATGATGGTGTTTATGGATTAAGTATAATATATTACTAAAACAAATTTTATTACTTTTAACTTTTTTAAATATGGCTTTAAAGGAGACAAACCATAAGAGACTCCTAAACTCACGAAACACACTGAGGTTGGCTGGGGGGTAGGGAAGTGGGGGTAAGGTGGCTGGGTTATGGACATTGGGGAGGGTATGTGCTATGGTGAGTGCTGTGAAATGTGTAAGCCTGATGATTCACAGACATGTACCCTGGGGCAAATAATACATTATATGTTAATAAAAAAAATTTAAAAAAAAGTTTTCCTCTGATTCCTTAACCCTCTATTTCTGACTCACTCCTCTCTCCATTTCTGAATGACACTTCCTTGCTCTCCACTAAAAGTGGAGGTAGCACTCATTCACTTCTATCACTTTCACCAGAAAATTTGAAAATTTCAGGATAATCTCACATTTGTTGTGACTTTATCAACTCTTTATAGTTCATATTAATTGCGATTTCTTTCAAGATTAGAGTACATGACGATTTTCCATAGCAAGATTATTTTATCATTTGCCTTTTTTCTGATAGGTACTTTAAGTCTTTATTGAAGTTTAGGATATTTCAATACAATTCTAGAAAACATCTAATTTTGGTGATATGTTACCTAAATATCTCATCTCTTGTGTCAAGAAGTAAAACATAGGTGTGTTTTACCTATTCATCAACAAAGAGGCATTACTGTCCATAAAGTACTTTAGCATGATTATCATAATGTATGCATCTGAAGATATTACAAGATATATTTCATGTTTTGTTTGAAAGATACCATCAATGCTAATGTTATTATAAGCATTAACTCTAAATTTTACCAGGAACCTGGAGTGTCCTAATTGTGGCAACACTCCTAAGGAATCAATATCTCTCTGTATCTGGGATAACAGTATATGTCTGTAAACTATACATATTGAGACTTCCCTTTAATTTATCAATTTGATACATCAGAGTTTATCGAATGACTAATATGTGACCAGTTGTGTGCTAAATAACCACAATATTAAAGTGCAAATGCAGAAGTGTGGGTGTTTCTCTATAAGTGTGTTAGGAACTCATGCGTGTACTGGGGGATGCTGGACAAGTTCTTCTTACTCTTGAAGTAAGAACTGTGCAGTGGATGTAGAGCCATGCTTGTTGTTAGAACAAGCAAGCTAAGGTAAGTCTCCTCTCATAATTATGTCAAGGAAGTGTTTATGGGCACACTGATCACATGACTTTATAAGACTAGTTAAGTCAAACAGTCTAACAAAAGAAGCAACTTCATATGAATAACTGTTAAATCAATTTGTTCTTGATCCCCTCTTCCTTTAATGTTGATTTTCTGGGTGACATTCCATTTTATAAATGCTTCCTTCCTTTTAAGTACTGACATTTCTAATTTACTATATTCTTCTTGTCAATATATAATCTCTTCTTTTTAATGTTTTTTAAGAATGGTGTTTCTGTATCCCAAATACTTTATTATTGAGATTCTTTAACACTGGGACTGGGGGTTTAATGAACACAAAGAGAATCTGATTAAGATTATAAACACTCCACTCAGATTATTGCATATA